>JBAMBO010001890.1:600000-1047404 GCA_037044535.1 Lordiphosa magnipectinata
ATATTATATGTTTTCAAACAGATTTGCAAATTTTGCTCAAAATCGGATAACTATAACATATAGCTGCCATAGGACCGATCGGTCGGAAAACAGGTCTTAGTGAAAAAAACTTTTTTGTTTTCAAGTAAATCGTTCTTAAAGTCGGTGATTCTTAATATTAAACGCTTTCAAACTAATTTGAAAAAGTTGATCGAAATAGGGTGACTATTTCTTATGGTTGCCATAGTACCGATCGGTCGGAAAATGTGTCTAAGTGAGAAAAGCTTTTCTGTTTTAAATTTTATCTCTCTTCAACTCCGCGATTGTTAATTTGATATGTTTTCAAAAAGATTCGCGAAATTTGGTCGAAATCAGATGTTTATTTGTCGGAAAATGGGTTTTAGTTAAAAATTTTTTAGATTTTTATATAAGCGTTCTTAAACTCTGACATTTCAAAAACAGCATTTACAAGGGTATAAAAACTTCGGCACAGACGAAGTTAGCTTGGCCTTCCTCGTTTAAGATTACCCCTGGATAAATGTAATCCTTTTTAGGATCACAAAAGTCGGATCAACTCAATCCTTTTTCGGAACGGGTCAAGAACATACGGGATTACGTTGTTTTCATTACCGATTGGGAATGATCTGATCCCGTCTGAATTGATTTTCTTTTGAGTGTAGCTATGTTCTGGCTTTTGCAAGACTGTCAGCCATTTCGTTTCCAATGCCCCGATGGCTGGGAATCCAATAGATTTGCACCTTTCTAGAGATGCTTAGGGAATCTATTGCCTACCTGCTTGCCAGAACATTTTTGTAGTTAATAGCGTGTCTCTGCATTGCTTTGATTGCCGCTTGGCGGTCAACATATATGTTTAATTGGTTGTTTGGAGCGGATTGTTCTGCCAATTCCGCTGCTTTCCTTATTGCGAAGATTTCCGCCTGGAATATGGTGCAGTGGTCTGGCAGTTTATAGGAGAGCCTCAATTCTGGCTCATCGCAGTATACGGCGGCTCCGACTAGGTGCATTGCTTCCTGGGCCAGTCCTGTACGCCAGTATTCTGGTCCCAGTAGTGCTCATGCGCCTGTGAAGTTGGTTTTTGGAATCATGTAGTCCGTGCTACTGTTGATCACTCTACCCACCATGCTGTGTCCATAGCTTTGTAACGTCATGGTGACTGCCGCACAAAGACGTTGGGCCGTCTTATGTGCAAGGAGGCGTGCTTGGATGTGCAGGGGGTTGACTCCTAGAATGTGTTAGAGTGCTTTTGTTGGAGTGGACCTCAGCGCCCCCGTTATGCAGACTAATGCCTGCCGCTCGGCCTTTTCCATCAGCTTTAGATATGTGGACTTCTCCGTGGCTTGCCACCATACCAATATGCCATGTAGTAGTATCGGTCGTATTATTGAGATGAAGAGACAGTGCCTTAGACTTGGTGATAGGCCCCAAGTGCTGCTTAGCATATTCTGGGATGCATATAGCGCATAGGTTGCATTTTTTACCCTTTCCTCCATGATGAGTCTCCATGACAGTTTTCTATCGATTACTACTCCAAGGTATTTTACGTAGTTCTTTGACGTTAGCGGTGTTCCATTTGTCGTAGGTGAAGTCCATTGCGGTACCTTGTATCTCTTGGTGAAGAGAATCAGGTCCGTCTTCTCCGCATTGATACTGAGTCCGGCTTCTGTGGCCCACTTTAGTATCTCTTTGAGAGTGGAGTCCATGATTGAGCTGAGAGTCGATGGACATTTCCCCATGATAATTATGCTTATGTCGTCGGCATATGCGGTTATTTTGGGTGCTTTGGGTTTCATAGAAGGGGCGACAGGACTCCGCCTTGAGGCGTTCCTCCATGTGCCTCTTTCGTCATGGTTTTGGTACCCCACTCGGCTTGTACTCTTCTGCAGCTCAGCAGGTTGTGTATCCAGGAGTCCCATGCCTTGTGTATTGCTAGTGCTCATGGGCTTCGCATTAGTTATGTCTAGGAATTCCAGATGGTGCAGTGCCTTCTCGATGGTGGCTACTAGGGAGTGTAGCTCTGTTTCCACCGATCATCTCTTAAAAATTATTTTAAACTTTTTTTTGCAGGTGATATTTAAACGTTCAACAAGTTCAACCTGGCTAATTGACTGACTGACTAAATTGAGTTTTTCAGCCTGTGGTTTTTAAATTTTGGAAAATTCGGAAATTAAGCGGAAAAAGTTTACAAAAAAATATTCGTTTGCTGTTTATTTCGTCGGATTCAAGATTTTGTGCACAAATGTGCACTTTGGTATGGGCGAATTCAAAGGAAATAAAAGAAATGAGAACAAGAGAAAAGATGTGAATATTCTTCTCAAAAAACCCATCTACCCTCAGTGCTTCCTCATAAATACAGGCCACAATAACTTAACTACATAAACGGCGACCTTCTTTAGACCCCACTTCGCCCCGTCCAACCCTATGGAAGCAACCTCTTCTCATCTCTTGGCTTTTGCTATTCATTTGCTCCGGCGACTGGGGCACACTTTTTGCACTGCGTTGATTTCCGTTTGTTGTATGTAAGAGTGCAACTTGAGGCGACACTTGAGTGTGTGTGTGTGTGTGTGCGTCGTAGACTGGCAAGTGGTTGGGAAACTAAACTGTTGCCATGTGACAAGTGGCAGCCGCTTGACGAGAACGAGCAACATGAACGTCAGCATCAATGACGCTTGGTGCGCACTTTTGCTCCGGCAACACAAAAACAAAAACAAAAACGAGCCTGAAACATGCACCTGACTGGAAGGAAGTTTAACAACAACAACAACAACAACAACCAAAAGGACTTCAGCCCTTCTGTTGTTATAAGTAGAAAAACTGTAAAAAGGTGCACCATTTTAGCACTCAGGTAATGAGTCGCCCGCAAAGTGCAATTGCAGTCAAAAGGGGTTAAGCTGGGCTGAAGTGTTTAATATTGAGCTCCAACTCCCCTCCAACACGGGGTTAAAGTTCAGGGCGGACGAACTTGTCATTTAACACCAAAATCGGATTAAGAAGCTCATTCCTGAGGTATACGATGACTTGGAGGAATTGTCAGTGCAACAACAATTGAAAATCATTTGAAACCTTTCAAATGCCACACAAAAGAAATTGATTTCATTTTTTCCTCTCTGTGTGATTTAAATTTACACCAAAGTGAGGAATAGGGAGAACGACGGCGGAGAGGAGGCGACATCAAGAGCATTGTGCTTGGTCAGCTGCTGTTTGGCTTGAGGCGGGCGTGCCAGAAGATGGCGGAAAAAGGATGCAGTGGCTGTCGTCTGGCTGCACTCATAAAATGGAAAATATCTCTATAAAGATGTATATAGATGAAGAAATGCCTTCAAGAAATTCAATAAAATCCGGCCAGCTGCAAAAGAAGCAGTCCACATTAAAGTGTTTGAGCCGAAAAGGAGGCAATGGATGGATTCCATTCTGTGTGTTTGTGTGTGTGTTTGCAAGGCGTGTAAAATGTTGAAGAATGCAATTATTTGTGTTAAAAGGGAATGGATACAAATGCCGGAATTTATTTGTAGCACTTGCACTGAAGCTTGAATTGAGGTGTGAAAAATAAGTGAATTAAACTGAAATATTTACGTAAAAATTTAAATAATTGGAAACGAGCTTAATTTGTTTTTATTTACATTTATTTAGAGTAACTTCAGGTTGTTCAATGGTCAAAAGAAAATATAAGAAATTGATTGAAATCGAGAAGGATGATCAGTTTGCGGTCAGTTGAAAAATGCATCGCTAACTTTTAAAGGTCTATAAATCCTCCGAAGGACTTTTCTCTTAATGTTCTCTCTCTGTTAATGTCCATTCTTCTGCGCCGTATTGAAGGACTGGGATGATAAGCGTCTTGTACAGCGCTAATATCGTTTTTCGAGAGAGGGACTTTCCCTACTGAGTCCGTAGAAACATCGGTTTGCAAGAGTCATTCTTCTTCCTTTACAACCTTAAAGTTGTACTATCCTATTTCAACCGATTATCCATGACGTATATACTCTCTGATTCCATCAGATTAGACTGCGTTTCAATCTGAATACGCCCTGCTTACCACCCGCGTCTATATGCCAATAATATCAATATCATCTGCTTATGCAAGTGGCATTAAATCTTTATTAAAGATGGTGCCCGATGTGTTGGCACTTGGGTCCTGGCGCAGTATATACTCCATCAGCAGATTAAAGAAGTCACACGTTAAGGTGTCACCCTTGTCGCCTCTCTGCTCAAATTCGTGCTACTTTCAAAATGGTTTAACTGGGAAGACCCTCTCTCAACGATCTCCAGCATAGAAAGGGTTATATGATAGCACAACGGTCCTTCATTTGCCCAAGTGAAGAAATGGGATTCTCCTTTTTAAACCATTGCAACCTATCCTAATCTAAGGTGTCACCATGTCTAGAACCGCTTTTGGTATCAAGTGGCTCGAAGCGGTTCTTTCCTATTTCGACGGAGCTTTGTGTGGCTTTCAACGTCATCATGAAAAGGTCGAACGTACTTTGCTGGTATACCAAACCAGAAATTTCAATTTTTTTTTTGTCACTTCATTGTCAGCAGCTTACAATATACAGGAAAAGCTTATGGTACAAAGTATGGTACAATTTATGTTTGGATTGGGTTAGATAAGTGTTAGATGTTATGGCTGGTTCAGATACGTCGTCTTGGAAGTTGCCAAGGGAAGACTCTCTTCTTCTTCTTCTCGCTCTGACACGGTTTATCCTTTTTCTGCAAAGTAGTTGTAGTAGGATAAGGTATGTTAAGATCCTTCTATACACGGTCACTCTAGCAGCAAGTTAGTTCAATCGAGTACATTCTATGTTTATTTTGTCATATCTAGTCGTTTATTAGTTCTTGCTTCATCGATATACAATCTAGACCATAAGTATTTAAGCACACATTGTTATCAATCAGTTCTGGCGATTATTCCTCTGAGTCTTTCAATGTAGTCCGCAAATTGTTTAACAATTACGTCGCTTATCATTGGGACATTTAGTTCCTGTTCCAGCCTTCTCGTGCACATGTACCAGGGTGCTCCCCAAAGGAATTTCAAATTTGTTAACGTATTAAGGAAACTTGCTGTTGGCGCACTTCTTTAAATGCTCGTGATCTGGGGCCAAAACTCGATCAGAAAAACCACATTTTTAAGAATCTTAAAATTATTTCGTAACTTTCTTAAGTTTTTTTTATTTCTGCGCTTTAAAGTACATTCAGCAGGCGGTTCCAAATCGCACAACTTTACTCATATAATCTAGTAGCCGGACATATTAAAAGTCAAACAGCTTTAATTTGAAATGCTAACGGTTTTGCAAAAACCCCAAAAGCTTTCTGGAACACACCCGTATAAGAATTAATCAAAAGTGTCAATCGTTGACAATGAAGTTGTTTCAATATAGCACAGAAAT
Source organism: Lordiphosa magnipectinata (assembly GCA_037044535.1). Taxonomy (NCBI): domain Eukaryota; kingdom Metazoa; phylum Arthropoda; class Insecta; order Diptera; family Drosophilidae; genus Lordiphosa; species Lordiphosa magnipectinata. Next base: position 605,379 of record JBAMBO010001890.1, read on the forward strand.
AATACGTATTGATCATTTCGCCGACGGTTCGATTTTGAATATCTCGAAAAATCTGTCTGTTCTTTTTAGAAAATCCAGCTAAAAGCTTTGCGTTCCAGTTAATGGTTCATCTTTAAAAACAGGGTTGCATCGCTCGCAAACAAATTTCCCATTTTATAGTTATGAGCTAATTTGATGTTCAAAAGAAATTTGTTGATTGTGTAATGTTTTATGAAAAACTAGCAGGAACGCCCCCTTTAGAGTTTTAAAAACAAAACGAAGAAGTATACTTGAGAATTGTCATCTATTAAATCTTCATCTAAGAAAATTCTCCATTTCTTGACCTTTTATCTTCATTATTCTTCTATTAACGCTTATTCATGATTATCTAAACTTATAAAATTTGGCAAATTTCACGATACCGTTTGATCAACACCTCCCATTTACCAGTGTACTTACCAGTCTTCATGTCAATCCAAACTCATATTATAATTTTTGCGAATTTCTAATATTTTTAAACCGATTGACTGACACCTCCTGTTTACCTGTTTTTAATTGCCAACCATCAAATCTTCGCTATAATCTAATCAAATTTTAAAATTTTTTAAGTTTTGCGAATTTTTAGTCCGTATGATCCACAATTCATATTTAACCGTCTATTTACCCATCTTCATCTTCTATCTATCCATCATCTAAACTCATACAGAGAAAAAAAAGATCACGATATTTAGTATCATTCTGGTATTTTGTAGTATCAAATCGGCCTTCATTTGAAAAATACCAAGATGATATGTTCGAATATATCACTTTGACATTTCGAACACATCAAAGTGATATTTTGTCAGACCAACAATTTGATATTCTTTAATATCAATGATATATTATTATAGTATCAAAGCTATATTTTCAAAATACCAGTAGGACATTGTTTTAGTATCAAAGAAATATTTTTATAATATCAAAAGGGTATTATTGTCGTACCAATGCTTTACTTTTATTATATCAAATCTATATTTTTCTAATACATATTACAATTATTATGACAATTATCTTTCTAGAAAAATCTGCTCTTTGTCGCTGGAAGTAATGCAATTAATGCGGTCAAAGTTAAATCCACACTCTAGAAAAATTATAAAATTAATATATTGAGAAGAATAATTAATTCAATACAAAACTTACCAATTAATTTTTCGTACACCAAATTGTCAATGTCAAGTTTTTCTAGCAGCTCAACGAGTTTCATATCTTTCATTTAAAACTCTAAAATTATAAAAAATTAATAAATAAAAAATTAATATATTTTTACTCGCATAAGTTTTTTTGTGCATGTGTGTGAAATCTGCCGAAAGCAAAGGCTGAGCATGCGCTTTTTTGTTCTGCCCTTGAAGGTCAAACAGCACACATATACATATATATATGCATATTTTGCATGTACATTTGTATGTACGCATGTTTGCATATGCATGTATGTGTGCTTCTGTACAGTTTGACATTCAAGGGCAGAACAAAAAAAACGCATTGCGGACACAAAATATGTATTCATACATATGTACATATTTAAACACGAACTTCTACTGCGTAGAGAGCTTAAAGTGAAAAAAACCACGCACAATATGAATGTATGAGTGTGTGTATTATAATCGTACATACAATTAGCGACTGAATAAAGGGAATAGGGAATAGGGAATTCGATGTCTACTTTGATTTGAAATCATATCACTAGGGCATTTTTCATATCACTTTGATCATTTCACATTTCAATATAATATTATCAAATACATAATATTAGTATCAAATTGGTATTACAGGTTCATATTGATATTAACTAGTTTCACATTGATATGCAAATATTGATATTACTGATATGATAATGAAATACCTGATCTTATTTTTTTCTGTGTATACATTTTTTCAAATTTCGATATTTTGCCCGTCTTCAATTGCCAATTACACTAGCTTACAGCAAAAAGACTCATTTCTACTGAAACTATTTTTAAGTGTAGTTTGTATTGGTGAACTCAAAAAACGATTTCAAAAATTTTTTCGTGGCTCCGTTTTTTAAATATGAATTTTTTTTTCATTTTTCCGGTAGGTGCACTTACATTTTAAGCCAAATCTCACTTCATAATCATCAAATGGAGTCAAGCAAGATATGAATCGAAAGGCAATTGAATTGTCAATAATCGCACAAAACACTATTTTCGAATCGGTTAAGTAGTTTGAATACAATAATAAAAAATATTTAAAAAAAAAAGCTTTTTTTCTCGAAAACGCAATAAATTTCGTTTCCAAACGCCTAGGAAAAATATTTAAAAATTCAAAAAAACTATTTGAATTTTTTCTACGTAAGAACCACACTTCTGCGAAGAACATAAGATATCAATGAACAAAATCTATAAATAAATACAAGAGCTGGGAGCAATTAAGTGCTAAAAAAAAGGGTAATTCTTAAGATTTTTTAAAAAATAAATTTTCATATGCTTCGACTTTTGTTCTGTTCTGGAACTTTATTTTTGATCTGGCTATTCGCCTACTTCTTATATTGACCAAAATACGAAGAAAGTAGAATAAAAAATTTCCAAACACTTAAAATACTCAAATTTTACTGTTAGCTCCTTCACTTAAATAGATTCAGCTACAATATTTATTCATAGATTTTCTTCATCAATACCTTATTATCTTTGTAGAAGTACGATTCTTAAGTCGAAAGAATAAAAATAGTTTTTTTGGATTTTTTTATATTTTTCCAAGGCGATTAAAAACGAAATTTCTTGCATTTTCGAGCAAAAAATAGATATTTTTTAAACATTTTTGGTCATTGTATTCGAACTTCTAAACCGATTTGTAAACAATGATCTACGCTTTTATTGACTATTTAATTACGTTTCGATTCATTTCTTGCTTGACACCATCTGACGATTATGAATTGAGATATGGCATAAAATGTAAGTGCACCTACCAAAAAAATGAAGAAAATGCATATTTAAAAAACGTTGCCATGAAAAAGTTTTGGAAATCGATTTTTGAGATCAGCGATCCAAACTACACTTAAAAATAGTTTCAGTAGAAATGGGTCATTTTTGGCTATAAACTAGTGTTATGTGAACTCATTATACAATTATGTAAATTTCGCGATTTTTTGGACAGTTTGGTCTACACCAGCTATATTTATCATCTACTTTTCAAGTTAAGCCAATCTTCATAATGATTTTAGGTCATATGAAAATTTGGCAAATTTTGCGATTTATTATTAATTGTTCAATCTACACCTCCTTCGCAATGTTTTGGACTGTTCAATCTTTCGTAAGTACTCAAATGAAAAACTCGCAAAATTTCGCGGTTTTTGGTCTACATAATAATCTTAGGACCTATGAAAGTTTCGCGATTATTTTGACCGTTTGATCTACAGCTCCTATTTTATTTGTGTACAATTGCCGTCTACCAAACCTTTATAATAATCTTAGGTCTTTTTTTTGACAAACTTTCGCTTTTATAATCAAGGGGTTCGAGGGTTCGAACCGGTTGTAAAGTTTAAGGTTCGGTTCGCAGACTGGTTCCTGTACTTATTGAAGCTAAGGTTTTGGTTCGAATTGGGTTCATATATTGTTACGTTGTTGACCGATTTTTGTCGGTACTTTCGGTAAAAAGTAGGCAATTTTTTGATAAGGAGAAGTCGAATGAACCGCATTCCTAATAGTCTTTTCACACTGGGCGCAGCATTGTCGAAGCTGCGAGAACATGCAGCATGCGCTCACACCAATCTCGCAGATTTAAAAACAGATGTCAGCTACTTAAAACGGTTTCAAAGTATCATTAAAATAACTTGGAAAAGATAACCAACGACGAGTTATATGTTTATATTAATGAAAGATGCTGGAGCTTGATTGTTCAGACTATTGAGTGAACACCTAGCCTACGTATTTTCTATAAAACACAAATTTCGCAGTTTCGACTTCGACAGTTTTGTTTTCGAAGCTGCGGCCAGTGTGAATTGACAATAATTGTTATCATCCATGTGCCCACTAATAAGGCATTCTTTAAATTTTGGAAGGTAACATCACTTTTTTGGTACACAGAGGAACAAATTAAAGGTAATTGTCTGGTATACCGACCTATGCACAAAAAATTCCGAAAAAATTTCCTTAATGGACGGCGAATTATGAGGAAATTATAATTTTTTATAATTTTTTTTTTTGGTAGAAAAACTGCATATTTTAAAATTCATTTTAAAAGAAACCATGGATGACCGCCGCGACTTTTTTGCATGATAGTTCTTCATAATCGAGATAGTTTATATCGGAATTTTTCGAGCATAGATCGCTATACTAGACAATTACCAAATTAAGGAACATTGAACTCAAGATGAGCACAAACGGTGTCAAAAACAGTGAACAGTAAACAGTCGAGAACATTTAACACATTGAGAATATTTCGTTCTTGAACAGGTTTTTTACCTTTATAGATATACGAGATTTGCTTTCCCCTTTTCCACCTTGACTTATGTTTTACATACATCATGCAATCATGTCAAAATCGCAATATGGATTCGATTTCTACACTCATCTGTAATTTTCCTTTTAACCTATTCTTTACAATTAAATTATGTTTTCCGGTCATAATATTAAGAAAGCTATAAAAGTTCTGAAGAAATCGACTTAAATGATTATTTGAACCGAATCTTTTTTTGTTCGGGAGGTAAAATATTTGAAAGGTTCGGTTCATGGTTCGAGGGATCCAAAAACCCCGAGCCGAACTGGTTCTTTGAGGTTCAGTTCAGAACCGGTTTGCAGCCTTGTTTAGAATATTAGTAAGATGCTTAAATTATAAATGAAATTTAAGTCATATTCTTCAAAAATAATATGCAAAAATTAACAATATTTTCGCGGCAGTCATGAAGTATAACCTGGCAACAGAGTTGGCGCAGACTTCGGTGGGAGTTGTCAACAATTATTGAAACGCAAATTGCAATGTTAAAACAAATTACAAATAATTTATTCATTTCATGCAATCTATCCAGAAAAATATTATTGTTTACATTTCCAAAATTAATTTTGCTTGTCTAAATTGTTTGGGTGGTGAATTTTGTTAAATCTCCTAACAAAACAAGGGAGGTTAGAAACCAACTAAAAGAAGTTGTTTGGAAGAGGCTTCAGGGGCACCAAAGGGCAACAAAGAGCAAGATGACAAATTCGATTGCTGAGAATAGGAATTTTAAAGTGTGAGTTTTGTTTTAAGTTAATATAAGTAATATTTTTGAAAATAGTTTTTAAAACTTGGCTTAAGATTAATTTTATAATTCCTTGGTGTACATAAATCGAAAATATTAGTTATCTGTATTAAGAAAGAATTTTTAAACTTATTTGAATTTAATCTGTAGTATTTGACTATAATTTTATACCCCAATAAGTAAGCTTTAGAATGTTCCAGTAATGGTTTTAGTACTTTGATGTAAACTACAGATGTAGGGTTCACATAAGACTTTATGGAGCTTTCAACTTTACACATTAATTTAACTCCCAAGAGCAAACCACATACTTAATTTTCAACTATGCCCCTAGAAAACACTTCATTCATACGAAATGAACTTAATTTCAGCCAACCATCCATCCAATCCCTTTCTAGTTAAGCTAGGTAGTTGGTAAGGCCTATCATTCCACCTACACACTGCAAATTTTGTCCAACTTCCAGCACATTAACTTCTCCTAGTAGCTGAACTAATTTTTTGACCATTTTTACCCTACTTCTATCAAATTCAATTAGCAGTAAATCTTTACAAATAAGCAGCACACGCACCCGACTTCATTTCTGGCTCTCTTTTGGTTTTTGTTTTTTTTTTTTTTTTAATAGTTTTTGCCTTTCTGGTAGCTGCAACAAAAGGCTTACCTCCGGCCAGCCGTGGGCGGATTTATCTATTCTATTTTGTAATTTTTAATTTCGCAACTAATGCGATTATTCACGGCTGACGAGCCAGGCGGGCAATAAAAATGACCAAACGTGTAAGCCACGTTTAACACTCGGTTTATTTTTAGTTAACGGCCCGCTTCATTCCCCATCTATCCTATCTATCCCTTGTGTTGGGCCAAATAAAACAAAACTATTCGCACACGAGAACTAAGCTCAAACTTTAAGCTTTATAGTTGCTAGCCAGAAAAATTACAAGAGGCGTGGAGTGGAAAAAAGAGAATAACGAATTCTTTTTACACTGAAGGTAAAATGAATCAAGAAAATCTGTGAAATAGGCAGCTTCGATGAGAAATGATATAATGAAGCTTCTTAGTAGATTGATAAACAAAAGGAGTAAAATAATTCACTTGATCTCTCGCCTACTTAGATACCTTTATAAAGTTTACTTCGTCGTGTATTGCATTGTTCAATTGCGGAAACAGGAGCCAAAAATAACAAACTCTTTATAATTTACGTATTCTCTGCTAAAGTTCCTAACTGAACAGCTGGCCTTATACCAAAGTCAGGGTACCCCTGTCAGGTCTATTAAACTAGTGAGGATAAATTGTCACAAAATGCAGCGAAGCGTGCAAATCGCACGGAAAGTTAAAAATGACCAAAGTCCGGTCCTCACACACACACACTCACACACACAATGCTATGTGTCAAGTTGGGTGGGGTTTTTGCACCGGAACAGCACATCTCAAGTGGAACTTACTTAAAGCTCTGCGGCGTGTCCAACTACAGTTATGAGCGCTTAAAGTGACGACTTTTGCCACACTTAACATTTAATTAAAACTATTTTTTTTTTTTTTGTAATTACCAACTGCGAAGAAGAGGTTTTGCTCTGCGCGAATGGCCGCCAGCCAAGGATGCTGCAGCTGACTCGACGTCCTCGTCGCTGGCTCTTTCTTTGGCCAAGTGTTTATTTTGACGAGCCAACGTCTTAACTGTTATTTCAATGAACTTGGCACAGCGTGGACCTGTCTGTGTTCGGAGGTTCGGGTTAGGGCTAATTGATAAATGTAAACTGTTCAGCAACTTCAACCTGGCCTTTGTCTTGAAATTTCGGCAATTAATTAGTTGCATTGTTCTCTGACTTAACATGGATGCATTAAATCCTTTTTGGCTTACTTCCTCGCCATCCCCTCCGCAGCTGTTCCTCTCTCTCTTTCCGTCTATCTAGGTAAGCTCACGCATACTTCGAATGTCTTGGGGAATTCCTTTGTGTATGTAGGAGCCGTGCGCCAACATTGTACAATCCATGTATATGTATGTAGTATGCATGTGTATGCATATGAGGCATGCCGACTTGTGGGCGTGGCACTAAAGTGCAGGCAAAATACGTGCCATGCATGTTGAATATCGTATGCTATTTATTTTTATTACGCAAAGTTTTTACACACATTACTTTTTTTTTTGTATTTTATTTAGCAAGAAGACGATGCATGAAGCTGGAAACAAAGCAGCAACTTTCTACCTCTGACGTGTTGCCAAAATGGGGCCAAACCATCATCCCAGACCCCTTAAAGCACATGATTTAAGGGAAAGTTGTCAGTGCGAATTTAAAGACACGTCAAAGAATAAACCTAAAAATGATTTGACATCAATCGCTTTGCCTGCAAAATACATTTTAATTTAATTGTAAATATCGATCAATCAACTTGAAATAAAACTTCAGTATACCCATTACTCAGGGGAAGAAATGTTGTTTAATAACATCGCTGTGTTCCTGAGGGGGAAAAGTCGAAAAGTATGCAACACTTATTAAATCGGCTATATCTTATCCGATCTTTATGAACATTTGAGCGACTATTTATGTATGTAGTTGTAGTAGTATGTTGTTTTTATTGTGTAAAGATAAAATATTGACAACTTAGTCATTACAGATTATAGCTGGCTTTACAAGAATGAAAACTGTAACCGTCAGTTGATGAAATGTAGTATTAAATAAACAATTACTCTGACCAACAAAATGACCTCTTTTATGAGGTCCAGCCTTTTTTGTATTGATTTCTGTTCCAGTTTTGTGCACTGATTCTAAAACTGGTCTTGGTTTTTCTCCATCAGCTCTTGTTTTCAAGATATATAAGATAGCGTCGAAGTAGGCCATTGAAGAGTAATTTTCATCAAATTATAGCATTTTTTTCAAACTTAATTGTCGTGTAGAAGCCATTGCGGTGGTTGGATTTTAATTACAAAACACTTTAGCATGTAGCCTAAGGGCTCTTATATTTTCACAAATTTTGTTGCATTTAAATCAGCTGTAAGGACAACGTTACAGCCGGTTAATCCTGAAAAAATGAATTAAAATTTATGGCAGGACAACTAGATTGATACATAAAATGTGTATAGGAAATATTAAAAGACTTCGTGATCTAACATTGACCTAACATTAATAGTCAAGCAAATGTATGTATGTGAATGTTATTCAGGCAGTACTAGATTCAAACAATTTCCCCCAAATTCATATATGGTTAATATCAAACAATCTAGCGAGAATGACATCAAAATTTTATGAGTAGGGCTACGAATGGGCCAAATGAGTTCCGCACTCACCATAATCTCCGGACTAAGACCTTTGTGACTATTATAATTTTCAAAACTTAAGAAAATGGCTGGCGGAAAGACATTTCAGTGGAGAGTCTTCCCCGTTCGTAACGAGATAGTGGATCTTCCGTCAATGAAGACCGCTCTACAGACTGTTAAAGAAAAAAAAAGAAAAGAAAAATAAATAAAATTTGTCGCCGAAAATTGGTTGCTTCTGCTTAAAACACCGATAGGATGCGCCAATTTTGCTCCGTTTACAATGCTTTGGAGCTCAAACTCGTTTAAAGTGATGCGACGGAAGTGGAGATATCGCACCTTTCTAAGGATGGGACAAGTGCCGATAAAGTGTTCCACATTTTCCTTCTCACGCACCTTCTGTGTGGGCTAAAGTTTAATGCAATCATTTCTCAACTCGCCTTAAAAATATTGCTAGTGCAGTTTGTTCCTAGGCTATCTTGAAAATAGTTTGATTAACCCAAGTTGAGAGTCAGCTTTTTATAAGTGTACCTTTCAGAGCTCTGTCTAGCTCGGTTTATAAAGATTTGACGCTCTTTTTCGCAAAGCTTTCTTATGACTTTAGCTTGTGTATGACGCCATCCTTGTATATTGTCCCAATCAAAGTTTAGCCCGCAGTTGTTTGAAATGGTGGTCCAGTTATCAAAATAATGAGGTTTCCCAGGAAGCAGTTGACTCATTATTTGCTTAGGCAGTCTTGCAGTTGCAGTGTATACTTATACAGAGTTGGAAGGCCAATTTCTATATAAATCGCCTAATTTGGCGTATTCTGCGGTAGCTTGAAAACTTTTTTTATTGAAAAACGTCTACAATCGTTCAACATCGTCGAATCTATGAAATCTCCAAATTTCAGCAGCTTTACATATGATGCTTCTGACAGTTGCCTGTAACACCTTATATTTGCAACTTGGCTTCACGTTGTCTCTACTCAGCAATGTCCTCCATGTAGCGTTTATAGCCATTTTTGCTTTCCCCTTTATATGATCTGAGAAAATCATATTATCGGACACTGTGACGCCTAAATATTTGTAGGACCGCACTTTCTCTAACGTTCTTCCATTTATGTGCATCTCTTATCCTGCTTCTTCGTGCTCCAATGGACATAACCTTCGATTTTTCAGTATTTATTTGCAGACCCCACTGCTCACAATAGCTTCCCAGATCATTTAACATATTTTGCAGCATTTGCGAGCTTTCCTCTAGGATGCACATATCGTCAGCGTACATCAACGTTCTGAAGGTAACACCACCTGGTAGGATTTCTGCAATATCATCAATATATAGCGAGAAAAGTAGTGGACCTATAAGACAGCCTTGCTTAGCTCCAGTATTCGTTTCAAACCAGTCCGATAATTTTTATCCATTCCACACGGTTCCAATGTTGTAGGCATATAGGAGGGATTTATAGACATCGCAAAATAACAGGGCTATCTTGACTCGGCTCTTGATGCTGATCAAGAATATAAATACTTTATATGGCCAAAAATGTTTTCTTCTATTATTTACATTTGCACGACTTTAGTGCACCCTTTTTATTCTACGAGTAACAGGTGTAAAAAAACAGTCATGTTCTCAAAGTCCAGTACTTTTTCAAAATTAAATCGTGCGAAGTTCCGCTTTGGTTTCGTTTTATTGTTCTAAATTCTGAATGAAATTGTTCTCTTTTTAATTTTGGCAAACCACCGGTCAAAGCGAGATCGGCACAGCCATGCCCACCGGGGGTCTCCTCTCCGTTTGGCCTGCTCTGCACTGGATACATAAGAGCAGAGTTCCCCAGCGATAGCTTCTGGGGCACGAACATACTCGCCATTTCGTACCGAATGCTTGCCGAAGTCATGCATCACTGTGTGTTAGAGAGAGACACAGTCACTTTTTCGCGGTCTCCGCTTGGAACCCTGCATAAGAGAGAAACCACATGTCCAAGCGAAACGATGAAAAATGGAACAGTCGGACATGAGAGAGGCTTACTTTTACGTATTATTATTTCGTTTTCGATGGCACTACCAAATGTTGGACACATTAAACTTAAAAAGTCTTTTTAAATCTCAATAAAATCGCATTTTCCATTTCTAAATTTATGACAGAATCAGGGAAAATTCACTTTATGTACATCTACAACTGAGGTAACTGGCAGTTCCACCTACCAACAGAGTTTGGAAGTACGTAGGTATAAATACCTAAGCTCAGAGAAAAAAGATAAAATTTCGCTCTTGAATCAAGAGTATTCGTTCTCAAAAGTACGGTAAGAGTGAAAATTTTGATCCAAGAGCGAAATTCTTGATTCAAGAGTGAATTTTTGATCCCGACATTCCTGATTCAAGAGTTTCAGCTCTTGATCCAAGTATGAATAATTTTTGATTCAAGAGTTTCAGTACTTGATCCAAGAACGAATAATTCTCAAAATAAAAAACTTAAAAAGAATATTTGGGGTGGGGAGTGTGAGAGATACGACCGACCCAACCTTAACTCACCATTATCAACCCAACCAACCCCAACAACCACCACCCAAACTTTGTTTTAAACTGTGATTGATTTTGAGATAACCACATGGATAATTTTTTTTTTACTTACTTTTCTGGGACTTGAACTCGGTAACCTCGAAAGACTGAAACACACACAGGCGACGGGCAGCTTAGCGAGCTCAGCTATTTTCCGTAAGGTAAAAGACGCGACGGAATCACACTTATAAATAAACGCAGTTGCCTTTCGTACGCATCGCACAACAACAAACTGCGCATGAGCCCTCACTCTCTGCGAGAGCGAGTCCAACGCTATTCTCTCAAAGTTAAGTTGCCCTCACCCTCCTTGCCTTTAAAAACCCAAATTGAGAACGTTCAGAACGAATTTATCTCGATTCCAAGAGCGATATTCTTGAAAATTCAAGAACGACTAATTTTTTTTTCAAGAGCGTTCGTACTCAAATTATTCGTTCTAGTTATACCCTTGTAGAGGGTATATTAAAATTGTCCAGATGTTTGTAACGCATAAAAGGAAGCATCTCCGACCACACAAAGTATATATATTCTTGATCAGCATGACGAGCTGAGTTGATATAGCCATGTCCGTCTGTCCGTCCGTCCGTCTGTTTCTATGCTATCTCCTCCGTCAGTTCTAAAGCTATCTTAACCAAACTTTGCCCGAAGTCTTTTGGTACAAATACGCTGCACATTTGTCGGAACCGGCCAGATCGGATGACTATAGCATATAGCTGTCATAGGAACCATCGGTCGAAAATGTTGTTTTAGTGAGAAAAACTTTTTTGTCTTCAACGCAAACGTCCCCGAAACCTTACACGTTTTCTATGCTTTCACATAATTCCACCAAGTTTGATAGGACAACTATATAGTACAGCAGCCATAGAAATTAGGTGTAGAAAATGTATATAGGACGCCTTGTCAAAAATGTGTACATTTGGCCGAAACTACATATTTGTATCAGTGGAATCAGGCTACTAATTTATAAAAATCATACAAGCTACAACGGTGTATAAACTTCGGTCCAGCCGAAGTTAGCTTTCCTCTACTTTTTTTTTTTAGTGTAGATACATATTTTGTGTATCTTTAACCTTACCTCGGTATTTTCAAATTCGAGTACCTTTTACCTTACCTAGGTCTAAATTTTCATTTACCTTGCAAATAGGTAAGGTACTAGATACTTTTCGTACGTGATTGTTAGGGACCTGTTTGTGGCTTTAACTGCACGTCCAGTAAGAATTCCGTGTTCCAAAATTATACGCTCTATGCTAGAGGAAGACGGACTATAAGAAAAATGTCACCAATATTTTTGAAAATACTAATTTTGTCTGTAGGACTGGCGATATCTGGAGTTGCAATAACAAAAGTTACTTTGGTGTAACTGGCCACTATATAAGTAGATGGCAATCTAAATTGTCATTCACTCGTGCTTGCATATAAGTGATTTTCACACACACATGAGGTAATTGCTACTTTATCATCTGAAGTTCATAGCAAATACGGACTTAGAGATATGTGGAACATTTACAGATAATGCATCCAACTTTTGTAAAGTACTTAAAGTGTACAGTTTTGAAGGAACAAACGTGAAGCCTGAATTTTTAGAAGAGTCTGATTTAAAGGTAGTAGAGCTGGATAGTTTAGCTGATGTTGAAATTACTTTGCCAAAGCACTTTAGATGCGCATCACATACTTTGAACTTAATTGTCACGAAAGATGCTGAAGAGGCTCTACTAAACACATCATTCAAGCTATTGTACAATTCCTCCTTCCAAAAGCAACGGCAATCTGGAATGCTGTTAGCAGATCCACAGTAGCTGCAGATGAAGTTGAGAAAATTTGTAAGCTTAAATGAATAGCTCCTTGCGCACACAAGATGGAACAGTTTTTATGACAATATTCAACGTATTTTGGAACTTAAGCACAATTTAAAAAGTCTTTAAAAAAACCATTATTTAAAAATACTGAAATTGATTTTATGCAAGAATTGTGTAGTGTCACTGAAATATTGATCTGTTGTTGATCTTTTGCAGGGCGAATCCCGTTGTTACTTATGATTTATGCTGCCCTTTTTAATTACGGTAATACATAAACTTGACAGTTTGAATAATTTTAAATATTGTGATCCACTTAAAGATGCTCTTAAAAAAGGAGTTTTAAAACGATTTTCTTTTATTGAAAACTTGACTTCAAGCGAGGCAAAGACTTTTGATTTGTCTACTATGACACTTCCAAAAATTTAAATTGAAGTGGATTCCAAATAAAACCACAAAAATGTAAAGTTTTTTAAAGATTGGCTTGTTGAAGAAATTACCGAAAACTTGGAAACTGTTGTCAATGAGAGCTCAAATACAAAGGATTCTGAAGACTTTCACGATACCAGTAATGGAAGATTAGATGAAACAGAGAATAATTGTGAAAATTTTAATATTGAAATGGAAGTCTTAAATTATCTTGCCGATAGTAGCAAGTCTTTAGAATCTATACTTAAGTATAAAAATATTTGTAATGTTTTTTATAAGTATAATACCATTTTGCCTAGCTCAGCCCCAGTTGAAAGAATTTTTAGCTGTGCTGAACAAATACTTACACCAAAACGCAACAGACTAGGTGACGAAATATTTGAAACTCTTGTAATGTTAAAAAAGCAAGATAGTATATAAGAAACATTTTAATAATACAACATCATCTGAATTTAAAATGTACCATTTTTAAACCTTACAGTTGGATTTAAGCCCTTAAAGTATGACCAAAATTGTTTGTAATGAAGTAAATTTGTTTTTTTTTATGTTTTTAATATTCATTACTAATAAAAATTAATGAACCACGCTTTGAAATATAAAAGTACTTATTTTGTACCTTTTCCTTTACCTAGGTACTTAAAAATCCGGATACCTTTTACCTTACCTAGGTACGAAAATCGAGTACCTTTCCAATCATTGTCGGATTCCACAGAATTTTGGGAAGTTTGGTAAAAATCTGTTGGATATATCGTATAGCTGTCATATAACCAACTTGCAAGCAAATGGTGTGGCAGACCTGGCCATACTGATCATCGTAATCACGGTATAGCGTGGTTGTCCATCTCTAGCCCTAACGCGCGCAGTGACTGGCTGGCTATGCTTCCCCCACGATGGAACAATAACACAGGGAACATTATATACACAGTACATATTGTTAGGCTAGACTTTCCTCGTACTTGGTTTTTTCCAAACACCCCTGTAGCATGCAACGTACACGGGTATACGCGGCAATGTTGTTGAGTAGATGAGGGTGTAGGAGCGATCACGGAGCACGCGCTAGCTTCCGGATTGTTCTGGTCGGCAACGGGGGGTGCGACAGAAGAAAACCGCTGCTCTCTACGAGGTCTTGTTTAGGCTGAATTTTAATTTTGATTCGCGTGCTACTGGTTCAGTTTCAGCGGCAGATCAGAAGATCGACCTCCTTTCAACGATTTTTATACCAAGGACAGGGAAAGAGATAGAAATGGAGCGCCAAATTCGAGGAAGATATAGAGAAAGAGAAATATAGAACGAGAGAAGGAGATTGATAGATAGCCGGAGAAAGTTGAAGGGAAAGTTCTGAGAAACTCGAATAAGGCGAAGAAAACAAAAACTGGATGACATCTCCGGATGTGTTGGCTAGCGCAGTCAGGTGTTATGCGTCGCTAGCTATCCCCACCCAACCATGGTCGTCGAGTTGCATGTTGTGAAAAAGAACGACCCCTTTAATATCCCGACACGATCATCACATTGGTTTACTAAAGCGAGGCATGGCTTCCAAAAACAGACACTTTAGTTCAGCTTCAAGGTTCTAATATTTTTCACAATTTTAACGATATGTAACCTATTTTCTACTTTCATGATTATATGCTCAAACTGAAAACTAAATTTTTATCCAGCGAAATATTCAAAAATTACAATAATAAGAATAGCTGAAAAATTAACATTAAAAGTGATATGTAAAATGTAGATAATATAAGTAAATTAATGTAGATAATGTATGTAAATAATTTAGCTCAGCATGTAGATAAACTGGCCTATGTAAATATATTATAATAATAAGGGTATAGAACTTCAATGGTATTATTTGTAGATATTAGTTAGGCAAGAATATGTAATAGTTTCAAATGCTTACGAATGTGATATGGAAGTAAGGCAAACAGAGTTTAAGTAGTATCATACTTCTTCTTTATACTAGTGTTTAATTTTCAACAAGTACAAAAATTTAATAACGGACCAACAATGCCAAATCAATTATAGCGATTTTGCCACCCACAAACACATTTATTTTCATTTTAGTTATGGGTTTATATCCATGACTAGATCAGCAGTCGATCGCTGCTTAGGCAATGCGTTTGCTTATCAGTGGTTGGGACAGGCAAAGCGAGGCAAATGGGAAACAAAACAAATAGCTGGAAAAAGCCATAAAAAGCTACCACTATCCAATTCCCACGCCGAAAGTACTTTCGCTGGAGGCACTGGAACGTAGCTGGAAGGTTTAGGATTAGATTAATTAATGTTCACAACTAATATTGGCTAACTCGCCCCTCATTCTTGATCCCAATTTTAAATCTTTTTCAGGTTGGCATGCATTTTCCTCTTGAGTTTTGATTTTGCTTGGTTTCGCTTTGCTATATGTTTGTCACTTGATTGTTGTTGGAAGGGCTGCCGCATTTGAACAAACAAAAATTGATCGCAAGATTTTTATCTCCACTTCACTTCCATTTTCACATACGCCTCAATTTTTATTCTTTTCAAACACATAAAATTAGCAAACAAAAACAAAAAAAATTCTATTAATTATTCTGCTGCATTTCGGCTTCGCTACTCGCGAGACTTCGGCCACTTTTTTGGACAGGCCATCCACCCTGTTGTTGTGCGCTCCAGGCAATCGCGTCTGATAAACTGAAACAGCGTGGAGATCAGAACGAAAACGAAGTGGCCGGAGCTTGCCTTTGGACTTCTCAATGGGGCTGGGATTGAAAGCTTGATCTGGAGCGAGGCGTCACCTGGACGTTGGGGGAGGTCAGCTGCGTTCACCCCAGGGGCCACTCCCTACAAAAAAAATGCGAGAGCACAACATGAGAGTCTGCTGCTAAACCACAGCGAACTCGATGGTGGAAATTTACCCTTTTATATATATATATATATTATTATATAATATATATATATATATATATTATATATATATAAATATATAATATGTAAACACTCTAAAAAAAATACTATAATTTCTATGTGTACTCAGAAGTACGCGAATAACTTCGTCAAACGGTATCCAAATTCATTGGGACAACACTTGTTGTAGGTTTCGCTGAAACACTGCGTTATTGTTAGCATTTAAGTAAAGTTCAATAAAGTTAGTTACACCTATTAAACCAAGAAGCTAAAATGTTTAAAGTAGTGGCGCCATATATTGCTGAGCTTGGAGATAACTCAGCTAAGAATGTTCGACAAAAATTATATTATTATTAAATAAATTACACGAGCCGAAGTTAGCTTCCGTCTATTTTTATTTTTAATTTGTTAAGTCGAGAGCATGAAATCACTACCCAACTAATTTACTATATTTGAGATTGAGGATTTATTTATATTGTAACCCATCGTTACCTTTTACCATTCGGTGATTTCTGAAAGTCTGATTGCCAGATTTATTGTTCTGTTCCAGATTTAAATTCTTCTTTCCCTAAGTAACGGGTATATCGAAATCGGGCAGGGACGACTTCAACTTACGCTCTCGTCTAAATAGAAATTGGCCAACCAAGTTAAATTCAATTCACAATTCAAATAGACATGCGCTTACACACTCTGGCTGGCTGCAATATTTTTCTGTGTCAGTGTCCGAAAACTTGCCATTGGAAGTGCCAGTTGACTGTGGCCATATATGTTCAGAGAACTCAGTCATAATTCCCATGTAATCTACTCAGTCTGAACAGTCTGCTAGATGTCTGACACTTAAAAAATCTGGCAACCTGCCGGAGTGTGTGACGGACCCTCCACCAGTTCATTTTCTTCATTTTTGGCCCGATATTTGCATCACAACCGCTTGACGGTCTCAGCCTCTGCTATAAATGCCCTCCAGTTGTTTCTGCTTCGTGCGAGCTGACACCATTTGTCCACACAAAGGTTGGAAATGTATTTCCGCACCTGATCCTCCCATCTTAGTGGTGGGCCTTATCCTCCAAAGTCAGCAGTGCTACGGCTGGTGCTGTGGGAGATATATGGTTTTTTCCAAGTAGTGGTGGCGGGAGGGGGCGTGGCAAAAATTGAAAATAAACTTGATCTGCCTGCAAGTATAATTAAACCTCTCATGTCAAACCTCTCTTACTATTTCTGAGATCTCTTCGTTCATACGGACGGACAGACAGACATGGCTATACCGATTTGTCTGTTGATGCTGATCAAGAATATATATACTTTATAGGGTCGGAAATGATACCTTCTCCCTATTACACACTGTTGCAGAAACTTCATATACTCTGCGTAACTTTGTTCAGCAACTGATTAATATTTAATGATGCAAGAAATCATTTTTCAAAATCAAAAGTTGATTTGTCCATAAATAAAAAAACAAAAAAAACAGCCTTGTGCAATGCAATTAAGCAGCCTGCCGGGAACACAGTTTAGCACCTAGCTGAAACCATAAAAATGTGCAATTTTCACTACACATATTTCCCTTTTGGCCAGCAGCCAAACCCAACAAAAAAAAAAAACATTTTCAGGCCGTAAATAACCAAAGAAACTGGAAGTAAACAGCGGACAGAGCCACAAAAGCCAAAACTCACTGCGAATGTGAATATTCTTGGAATTTTCATTTGTTGTCAAATGAGTGAGAGAGCTGCGAGGGGAGGAAGGTAGAGTTTCGGGTTCGTGGTTCTCTTATTTGGGGTTAGGAATGGCGCTTTCCCTCAGCGTCTCTCCCTTACCATTCTCATTCTCCATGGGCTGCTGTCAGCCCAATTTGTCGCTTGGTGTGTGCGTGTGTGTGTGTGTGTGTGTCTGCTACAGCTCCTACTTGTGCTACGGCTGGTGCCCTTGCAGTTGTCGCTTCATTTTTGCACCAAAGTGTTGCAAAATATGTTGACAGGAAATGTTATGCGAATTTCACTGCGTATAAAATGAAATTTACGTGAGTTTTTGGCGCGTGCTTTGCAATGTTAGTTTTTTTTTATTATTATTATTATACTCTGTACCGAAGGTACATAGAGTATATTAAGTTTGTGCAAAAGTATGTAACAGGGAGAAGGAATCATTTCCGACCCGATAAAGTATATATATTCTTGATCAGCATCAACAGCCGAGTCGATATAGCCATGTCCGTCTGTCCGTCCGTCCGTCCGTCCGTCCGTCCGTCCGTCCGTCCGTCCGTCCGTCCGTCCGTCCGTCCGTCCGTATGAACGAAGAGATCTCAGAGATGGTAAGAGATAGAGGTTTGACATGTATGGGGCATATATTTCTTATACTTGCAGGCAGATCAAGTTTATTTTCAATTTTTGCCACGCCCCCTCCCGCCCCCGCAATTTGGAAAAAACGTCATATCTCCTACAGTTTTGAAGATAGATCGTTCGTACCTTCTAGAGATACCTTGTAAATAAAATTATTTATCGATTTGCTAAAGGAATGATAAAGATCGGATGAACGATACTCAAGTTATGAGCAAAAAACGGCCAATAAACACCCAGCACCACCCCACCCACCACCGCAGCATTCTATTGAACGTCAATCTTAGTGAGAGAGAGAGAGAGAGAGTGAAACTTAGAGATGAGCGCGTATAACTCGTGAGCAAATGCGAGCTGAGACGTTAAGGGTACAGAGTATGTTATAGTCGGGCTTGACCGACTTTCTTTCTTGTTTTTTCTTTATGTGCGGATGATTTTCTTAAGCAAAATCTTAAGGGCTGGGTTCAAGGCAAGTTTTTGGTGGAGTTTATGTGGGGAGACGCAATGGAAAGTTTGTAATTAAATTAAATACTTAAACCAGAACGTCCGCAACGGCTTTAATCGGTTCTCTCGCCCCCCCCCCCTGGTTCCTGCTCCATGGGCATTTCGCAAAAGTGTTGCGACTCACGCACAAGCATAAAGCGGAAAGCATTTTACACATGTGACTGACGCTGATTGCGTTTGTCACGTTGCCGAAATAAAATTGCGCCATAGCCAAAGTATCAGAGACAGCAGAGACGGCAGGGGCGAATGGCTAAGTGAACCAGAAAGGTGCCTGGTTTTTGTGTGGCAGGGTGAAAAGAAATGAAACCCCTGGCTTGGGCCTGAGTTGATGTTGTTGGGCTCGTCTGGCATTATATCGCTGCTTTTTTTTGTGTGTGCCAAAAAACTAGGCAGCGGCAACAGCAACGGAATTGCAGCAGAATCGTCATCGATGAACTCGACGACCTCTTTACGTACACACATGTGCATGTACACATACACACACATACACGCACTCGCAGCGACAGAGCGTAGCTACTCACATATGCCCAGGCCTTTTTGGTTCGACATTGCGTATACGTTACGTTGTGCATATTGACTTCGAGTCGGAGTTCAGATTGTCGCAGTTGCGGCATATTCGCATAATTTAGCGATTGAATTTTATGCTCAAAAGCAAATCGGAGCAGCTGCTCTATCTGTTTCCCATCCCCCCCCCCCCCCCCCCTTTGCACTGCTTGGTGTACGTCAAACAGAAGCTTCATCCCATTTGCTTTTCACTTATTAATTAAATAATTTTTGTTGCATTTACCATACCGTGTGGTGGTAGCCATCATCATACACCATCGACAATAATTGCATGCAACATAATTAAAGCCATTAAAGCACTTAAGCTGCCGGAAAACCCCTGACGCGAGCCTCGTGAATGGACGGCACGGGGAGTGGGGGACGAGGCACTGGTCGAGTCATGTTTGCATATGCATAATTATGATGAAAACACATTTAAATGCATTTAATCGGGCGCACAGCATTCGATAGGAGGCGGTGGTCAGCTCGCTGGCAGGTGGCTTATGTCCATTGGCCCACTCGAAAGGCTTTTAACGTTTATTGGTTTTTTATTAAATATTCGAGCGGAGGCAAGGGTACTTTATGTTTGTCCACGAATTGGCAACTATCAAAAGGCATATTTAAGTTAGATAATGGCAAATGGAAAGCAAAAATGGGTTATTTAACGAAATTGCAAATGAGTTCAAATTAATAATTTGGAAGGCGATGGAATTGTAAAATTCTCCAAAATGTTGAAAGCAACAAAAACAAGAAAGAAAGTCGGTCAAGCCCGACTATAACATACTCTGTAGCCTTACACTCGCATTTGCTCAGGAGTCAAACGGCCAGTTAACACCCCGCGCATAACGCGGTGCGCTCTCTAAGTTTCTCTCTCTCAAACTATATAATGTTTGAGCAGGGCATCCGTAGCCGATCCTATGAGTCGAGAAACAAATATGGATTTGCGAGGTGAGTGGTTCTTAGGTGGAACCGCAGTAAGCCCCATGAAAGCATTAGCAAATGTATAGGCAGCTGGAGCGTCAGCAGAAGATGCAGGACGAACTTCAGCAAAAATTGCAGATAGATTGGAAGCCGGATTGACAGCAGTGAATGTTGCAGGAGAAGTAGCTAAAGCAGCAGCAGGAATGGGCGTTTGCAATTGTAACGGCAGCTGGAGCGTCAGCATAAATGGCAGAAGGATCGGTAGTAGTAAACGTAGAAGAAGTAGCTAGAGCAGCTGCAGGAACGGGAGCTCGATCGGCAGCAGTACCCGCAGCAGGAGAAGTAGCTGAAACAGCAGATCGGTAGGAGGAACGGCAGCAGAAATTACAGAGCGATTGGCATCGGGTGCAGAAACGGTGACGAAATCTATTTTTGGAATCACCAATCCAAACTACACTTCAAAATAGTTTCAGTAGAAATGAGTCATATATTTTTTTTTTGTAAACTTGTGTAACTGGCCCAAAGGGAGCTTATTATGAGAAAACCTTAACCCCAAAATTGGAGCTTTTTTGCGAAAGTCCTACGCTTTAAAGCAGGCATGCCCAAAAGCAGCATACGGCAGAGCACTCACCAATACTCACAAAGAAAACCAATACCAATAAAGGAACAAATTTTTTGTGCAAGCTCGAAGACAAGACAATATGAAAATCACATTGAAATTGGGAAAGGCAACAACAAAATCACATGAAATTGTTGATGGTCAGTTTGCTTGCGCGGGCAAACAACATTCAAAGAAGAGAACTAAACCGGTTTTTGTTCTACGCGACGCATACACTCGATATCGTTTGCATGTTTTGTATACCTCGCGCCTTGCATGAATACGATCATTGATTTCCTATCATCGGTGCAATTACAAAAACAGAACGTAACCAAAGAGCATACGGCTGGACATCACTGCTTTAGAGGGTAACATTTTGAATTTTTAAAATTTTAAATAGCTCGAGAACGGTTTGAGATAGAGTTTTAAAATTTTTTTCTTTTTTTTATAAAAGTTTTGAAAATTTTTTTTACTATTTATTTGAAAATAAAGTAGATTTCTTCTAAAAACTTGGTCTAGCAAAATATACCCATTATTAAAAAATTTTCAAAAACTAAACAAATGGCTTAACTTTTCGGTAACTTGAAAATTGTGGATGTTCTAGCCATTTTTGTCCTGTAATCTGAAATATTTCAGTATAGAAGATTTAGCAAAAACTGCTAATAAATTTTATTTCTCGTTATTAGAGTGGCGGGAGGGTCGATGCAAAAATCTAAAACAAACTTGATCCACCTGCAAGTATAAGAAGTTTATGTCCCATACATAACTAACTCTTACCATCTCGGACATGGCTATATCGACTTGGCTGTTGATGCTGATCAGGAATATATATAATTAATAGGTTCGGAAATGATTCCTTCACCCTTATACACACTTTTGCGCAAACTTAAAATACTCTGTGTTCCTTTGGTACAGAGTATAAAAAGTCAAAATAAAACGTTTTTTTTTTTTAAAAAAAAGGGCTTCACTTATAACTCTTTATTAGCCCTTTTATTGGTGCAAAATCTGATTTTGGGCAATTTTTTGTTTTCAAGATAGATGCATTCGCACACGACAAAAACAGAAGTGGTTTTCGCGTGCAACAATTTAAACGCCGGTTTCAGCGAATCCTGGGACAATGTTTTAAATTTACTAGTTTTAAAATGTTGTGCATTGATGTCTCTTAAAAATGAATTTTATTTTACCCAAAAATAACACTAGGCAACAAGCTTCAGTATTTTGATAAGTATATTTGCACTGAAAAAAATCGTAGAATTGTTTGGGATAGTTTATTTCAAAGTTAAGGAGTAGTACTTTCTAATAATATCAAAGAGAAGCAAAACAAAAATAAAGGTCCTCCACAAAATGCTTTTAAAAGGGACACAACAGGCATTTATGCAACTTTTATTTCAACTTACTAAAAAACTCGACATGATGGACCATTTCTGAAAACAGATTCGTGTTCAGCACAATCATCGAGAATCACCACCAACCCTCCAATATACAAACGAGAGCGTAAGTTAAAGTCGGCTCTAACCGACTTCGATAGACCCGTTACTCAAGAAAACAAATGTTTAATAGCCTTCCTGTGCGCCTGAGATGGGGCAGCCGGAAAGTATACAACATTTTTTTAACTTGGCTATTTATCATCCGATCTTGATGATTTGAGATCGATATCTCAAAAATTGTGGGAGTTATTCAACATTTTTTATTGTGGGGGCGGGGGTGGGCGTGGCAAAAATTTGAAATAACGACATGAAATACAGACAGACGGACATGGCTATATCGACTCGGCTGTTGATGCTGATCAAGAATATATATATACTTTATATGGTCGGAAATGATTCCTTCTGCCTGTTACATACATTTGCACGACTTTAGTATACCCTTTTACTCTACGAGTAACGGGTATAAAAACAGGTCGAATTTTGTCGCCTTGTGTAATTTATGGTTTTATCAAAATTTAGTTTTAAGCATTTTCGCACGGGACATTTTTTGTCCTTCATTATATTTATGTGGTTTCTATTATAATGCGAAGCATAAGTTACTGTTAATTGCATTCACATAGTTTCTCATGGTTTCTTGTGCATTCATTTGTACCCTCAAAAAGATTTTAGTAGCAAAAGTAAAAGAAATCTATGGGCCCTTTTATCAAAAAAAATGTGCAATATTTATGTCAAAGAGAGAAAAATTGCCCCAGCGCGGCCGTACAACCTAATATTTTGAAATGTGTTATGAATAACTGTAAGATTGGCTTACATAAGTACAATTTGGCTGTTTTCATTTGAAAATTTGATAAAACTTAGTGTTTTAAACTCAGGACTGCAAACCGCTTATGAACCGAATCGGCAAAGTTCAGAAAATTGCTGAACCGGAACCTGTACCGAATCTTAATTTTCGGTTCGGATCAACAAATTAAAGACATCCTGAACTCTTGCCAATTTGTTGTTATCAATATTGTTCGACAAAGACTCGAAATCGTTCCGAAACTATAACGGATTTTCAATATAATTTCTAGAAATAAGTAATAATAGAAATAAGAGTCTTTGATGGCAAAAATAGGGAACCGATTGAATCAAACATTTGAAAGATTTTGACAGCCTATCAATGTTAACAATTTAATGCTATTGCGCTAACTGTCTTATCAGAACCAACGAATGATATCTCAGTTGATCAGGTCTTAAAATTTGTTTTGTCTGGTCAAAAGTACAGAAATTCTGAAGTCGAACTTCCGTACAACGAATTCTTTTCCTGAATACTGCAATTTCGTATTTCTTTCTCTATATAACGGTTTTTTCTTTGTAGCGAAATTTTTGCCATTGAGATTCGCTATAGGAAAGTTAGACTTTATTTTGAATATGAATCGCATAAATTGGATTTCTATAAAATTTGAGTAGAAGTTGGGCCGAATCAAGGTTCGAACCAAAACCTTCGCCCAAAAACCTCGAACCTAAAATATCCGAACATTAACCATTGGCAAATTTCGGTTCGAACCCGCGAATCGGAGCTCCAAAAAAATTAATTGGGTTTGCAGTCCTGTTTTAAGCCGCTTGTATTTTTTGGTCTTCGTGGTCAATTTTGGCTGTCAACTAGCGTAAAGCCTATAAAATTAATAATGATCTTAGGTCTGAAAATGTGCACTTTCACTTAACTGTATTAAATAACATAAATTGTTTTTTTTTTTTGACAAAGTCATAAATTGTATTATTTATCGAGCGCGGTTGAATTGAGAAAAATTGAGAAAAATTGACTATTAAGGACACTGTCGGGTTTGCTGTGGATAAGAAATTCCCCTAAATACTGAGCAAGCGATTAGTTAAAAAGTAGCTATAGGGGGCACAATGATTTTCTGGTGTACAATTTTCTAAGAAACAGACGCAAAATCTTAACGAATCAAAGATTAAATAATGAGCAATTTTCTCTTGTTTACCGAACCGTTTAACCAAAATGTCTTTGTGTTTACTTACTTTGGCTAATATTGTATTCAAACTTTGATCATTCATGTTAAGTTGAAAACTTTCCATAACAAATAACTTGCTCTCCTCAGAAGCCATTACTCACTTTTAATTCTCTAAAAATTTTACAGAACTTTACCTCATCTCTTGACACTTACAAGTACACGTCTAGTATGGGACATATGTACGTACGTTCATACATCCTTCTCCGTTTTCCTCTTGCCAGCTCAATGCCCCGTGGCAGCGAACTGATGTTTGTTAGCATTTTGTTGCCAGGTTGCAACATTTTTCGTATGTTTATCCAACTTCCGTCGATTTACAAAATTATAATTGCATGCTCACACACACTGGGAAGGATTTCCCGCCCGCAGTCTATCTCTTTCGCTCTGTGCGCTGGAGAGAGGAGTAAGTAGACCGGTTCATGTTACGCTTACAATGCACTTCCGCCCCATTGTTGTTTTGCATGTTGACATGGCACAACCAGCGCGAACAGGCAGACATATTACTCATACGCCATGCTGGGCGTATGCCGTGTTGACAGTCACACAGACATAAATTCTTTTGCCACTAATGTGCCACGCCTTCTGCCACGTGCTGCTAGCGCGTAAAGTTGAAATGACAATCGAAATAACAATGAAGGTGTACTGGGGGTTGCCGTGGGGAGGGGAAAGCTACCGCCAGTCAAGTGTGTGGGTGTCGCTCGGCTTTTCTTTGCCCCAGAAAAGCAAACAACAACAACAACAACAACAGCAGCTGGCAACAATGCAGCGTGACAACTTCCGTTGCATTCGCCTGCCTCGGGGCACAAAAGAAAAATCGCTCAAAAACTGTAACGGAATCGCATTGTGCTAAGGGCGGGGGAACAAAAAATGTTTTTTCCTGCACAGCTGCCTCCTGGGAATAGTATTACAATTTATTATCATTTCTAGCCTGCAGCTATGTGCACACGCGTATATGTATACAGCAAATCAATTAAAGTTTGCCATACAATTAATTAGATTTGATTTGATTCGTACGCCTTGCGGTACGCCTCACGCATTTCCATTTAATTATGCAAATCAAGCGGTGCCTGTGGCCAGGCCTTATTAATTAATTGCATTTGTTAGTGGAGCAAATTTATGAGCAAGTTTTTTCTGATTCTAAAACTTTTTTCCCAATAAAATTTGTTTTATATTTGTTTTTTAGTTAAAGCTTTCAGGAGCACTTTTTAGTGTTTAATTAGCAAATTCCTGCAGTTTTTATAACAGCAAATAACAAGAGGTTAGATGTGCGCGTTACCTTAAAAGTGAACAAGTTTCGTTCAACCAATTCAAATTAGGTAAATTTTGGCATCCTAGGAAGTAGCATGAAAGTTAAGCAACAGTTTGAGTTGATGCTGCTCTAACTGATTGGTTTTTATGAGTGTCAAGCATGGTTGCTAACTTAATCTCATTTTGTCCTCGATTTTGCTTAATGAAGTTAGAAACCATCTCCTGCAAGGTATTTACATAATCGGATATGTGATCAAAGCCCTGCGGAGTCACCTATTAAAATTTACAACATGACAAGTTCTATTAAGTCTGGTAGCTTCAAATAATTTCACCAAAGCATTCTAAATAGTAAGACATACTCTGAAGAAACAATGAATTTGATTCAGTGGCTTAGCGTGAGGGTCTGCCACACCCAACTTATGTATCTATGCAATTATTCAACACTTGTTACTCTTGTGTTTAAGTTGTTTTTAATATTGTTAATTTTATTTAACAATATAATGGACATAAGCTTATTACCCCTTCTCTATCTCCTTATTATTATTATTATTATTTATTAAACTTCTTCCATATGCTAAAGTAAACATAGTTACTTAAAATACTAACATTAGTCACACAAATTTTAAATATTCCAGAGTCGAACGGCGCATGCCAAGAAGTGGTTATCACAACAAGAGAGCCCATTCCGGACTGTAATAAGACTATGTGTTCTTCTAGAGCCCGCAAAGCTTAACAAATTCGTAGAGATAAGTTGGTTCCCTGGTTGTTATTATTTTGTAAATTGCTATTAATGTTCTTAATTTTATCCAGGAATCTAAGTCTAATTCAAAGATTTGTGCTGCGTATGCCGAGATATGGTCAGTAGGCTTCTTGTTAAATACAAATCTGGCAATATTATTAAAAGTCACGGTAACATTTTGCCTGCTTACAGCATCACACTTTCCAAAAACTTCAATCCCATAAAACAACGCTGGAGTTAGGATTGCTTTTGCAATTGTGAGCTTTGTCTTTATTGGCATGAAACTGTTAACAATTTGGAGTTGGCTGACAGTAAGTTTTACCGACTGCACAATTAAAATGATCGTTCCATGAAGGTTTGTAATTAAAAATAGTTCCTAGGTTCTTAGCATCTACATATTCAATTAGGGAACTATTTTTTTGAAGTTTTGGCAAGTTAACTTATTAACTTATTTTTAACAAGAAAAAAAGTCGGCCAAGCCCGACTATAACATACTCTGTACCCTTACTACCCTCGCATTGGCTTACGAGTCAAGAGAGGCAATCTTAGTGAGAGAGAGAGCACCGCGTTGTGCGCTTTCTAAGTTTCTCTCTCTCTCTTGTTCTCTCTCTCTCACTAAGATTGCCTCTGTTGAAAGGAATGCTGTAGTTATGGGTGGGCGGGTGGTGGGTGTTAACGGGCCGTTTTTTGCTCATAACTTGTGTATCGTTCATCCGATCTTTATCATTCCTTCAGCAAATCGATAAATAATTGCTATATATCTCTAAAAAGAACGAACTATCTATCATCAAAACTGTGGGAGATGTGACGTTTTTTACAAATTGCGGGGGCTGGAGGGGGCGTGTCAAAAATTGAAAATAAACTTGATCTGCCTACAAGTATAAGAAATATATGTCCCATACATGCCAAACCTCTATCTCTTACCATCTCAGATCTATGCGTTCATACAGACGGACATACAGACAGACGGACAGACGGACATGGCTATATCGACTCGGCTGTTGATGCTGATCAAGAATATATATACTTTATAGGGTCGGAAATGATTCCTTCTCCCTGTTACATACTTTTGCATAAATATGTACGTGGGGTTTGGTGACCTGTTTTTGATTTTAGTCAATGTTACAACTGGCTAGCTCAAGGTCTTTTTGGTTGATTATAAGGCTGTTTTTATAAACAACACAAACCAACAGATATTAATTACAACATTATGAAATAGCAATTGGCATTTTTGCATAAACTTAATATACTCCTGTGTACCTTTCCCTCTAGTACGGCTGAGGTCAGTCACTCTATTTTCGTCAACCCAGCGTTGCTCTTTGTACGGTGATGCGTCGTGCCGCCTGTCAAATTGTAACATGGGCCGAACGCGCGTCGAACGAGTGTCGCTAAAGTCGGCCCATACATGGCATTGGGTCGAACGAGCGTCGCTTATGTTGCTTCTCTGCATGGCATTGCGTCGACCTAGCGTGCCTGGAGAGCCGTTAACGTATTGAGCGGACATCGCCTTGAAAAATACGTCAGTCGAGCGTCAACGACAGTCACAAAATCGTCGACGGAACGTTGATACAGCGTGGGTCGGCCGTACTAGAGGGTTTGGTACAGAGTATAAAAATGACTATGCACTTGGACTTAGACGGGTTTGTGTGAAGTCCATTTTTCCTAGCCCATTCACCAACTAATTCTAGTTCACTATTGAAAACAGTTATACACTCAGGTACTTCACTAACCGGACGACTCATATTGATTTGTAGATCGTCAGCATAAATTTGGATTTTACACAGTACATTTGGTAGGTCATTTACATAGATTGAAAATAATAATGGCCCAAGGACTGAGCCTTGGGGAACCCCACGATTAGTTTCTAAGAATGTCGAGGTCTGCGAAGAGGTTACGACTGCCTGACTGCAGCCGGTTAGGTATGTTTTCATTAATTTCTTAGCAGTGGTGGAAAAATAGTAAAGTATTTCTAGTTTTGTGCTTAAAATTACGTGATCCACAGTATGTACCTTACGAAGGTAACATGGCTGTTGTCAACCTCTATGCGAATATCTTCAGTCACTTTCAGAATTGCCGTAGTACAGCTAAGCGACTTACGAAAACCATGCTGTTTATCATTCAGTAGTTTGTTGTTTGTAAAAAATCCATTGCTCGAATGATTGTGAGCTGAAAGGTGGGATGGAAATTGGCCTATACTCGTTAACTGCTTAGGGAATGGGCAAGATTTTAGCTACTTTCCACCTGCTTGATAACGTCGAGGTGGTAATTGCAGTATTAACGAGAAGGCCAAGCTAACTTCGTCTGTGCCGAAGTTTTTATACACTTGCAAATGCAAATGTCACAGTTTAAAAACGCTTACATAAAAATCAAACATTTTTCTAACTAAAACCCATTTTCCGACAGATAAACATCTGACTTCGACGAAATTTCGCGAATCTTTTTGAAAACAAATCAAATTAACAATCGCCGAGTTTAAGAACGATAAAATTGAAAACAAAAAAGTTTTTCTCACTAAGACTCAATTTCCGCCCGATCGGTCTTATGGCAGCTATAAGATATAGTCATCCGATCCAGTCGGTTCCGACGTATTATCAGCGTGTAGTAAAAAGAAGACTGTGTGCAAAATTTCAGCTCGATAGCTTTAAAACTGAGAGACTAGTTTGCGTAGAAACAGACAGACAGACGGACGGACAAAGCTCAATCGACTCAGCTCGTAGCCCTGATCAAGAATATATATAGTTTATGGGGTCGGAAATTAATATTTCTATGCGTTGCAAACTTCTGTGCAAAATTATAATACCCTTTGCATGGGTGTTAAAAATGTGAGTTAGTATTTAAGAACTTTTGAAAGCATTCGATTTTATTTTTAAGATAGACTCTAAAACATAACACGGACTTACACAAGAAAAACTAAAATATTTATTACAATTATTATAAGGTACAGAAATCAGGTACGAGTTTGATAGCACTTCAGGTACTAGAAGATGTGATTGCACGAAGGTCTGATTAAGTTCATCAACATTTATATTTTCTAGCTTTTCAGGTCGATGTTTTCAAACCCCAAAATAGCGTAGGTCTTTCCATCTTCTTCCAAATGTCTTGATGATATTGGGTTGTTGAATTTTTTAAAAAAGAATGCCCGCTTAGACGAATTGCGTAGTCTGTTGACATCCGCTCTATATTTTTTTGAATGTCTGGTGGAATTCTGGAGTCCTGTTTAATTTTCCATCTTTTGTACGCCTTATCATGTAGCAGAACATGCCTTTCGTAAGTTCTTTTCGCTTTTCTGCAAGTTTAAGTCTCCAAAAGAATTAAATTCATTAAAATTTTTATTTAATTTTTTTTTTCATTAATTGGGACTGTTTCCGTTTCCGAATTCGATTGATCGGAATTAGTAAGAGTGGTGATTTCAAAGAATCGATTATACAATTTGGCCGAATGGGATTATTAAGAATCGAATAACAAAGTCGATTTCTGAAATCGGGAACATTTGACAATTGATTCATGATTTGATCTAAATCAAAAAAGGGAACAGCCCTGAATACTTTTTCATTATTCATTTTATTCAAATTTTATGTCTTGTGAACGGAAAATACGAACAAAACTATGACCAAATAGTTATGATTTTAGAACTTCATATTTTTCTCTTAACGTCACTATTAAATGTGGTAGATTTCCATCTTCTAATTTCGTCAAGATTATAAACTTAAGTAAGCCAAGCGGTTACTCAATTGCATGTGATGTGTGACCCCTGATGCAGCTACAAAGTCCCGAAGACGTAAGCGCTCTTCCTGAATTTTGTTCACATTAATTCAATCGTGATTAATTCCTGTTGAAGTAAATATGTTCGCCGTTTCCTGCAAGTTCCGAAACCTATCCTAACTTCAAAATCGCCGATGGTTTTGTCAATGAAATTTAAAAGATTTCGCATTAGTTCAACTTCGTGAAACATAAATCGATAAAAACATTATTTTAAAGTCTTCGCCTAGAGCTTCCATGGATGCCAAGGTCTTCAGACTTATCTTTTACATAACTAAGAGCGCCGACTGTTTATTTCCTTAGATTTTCCCATAATGTCGTCTGCAAAGCTCCTATTCTCTAAGCGCTCAATGATATATTAAGGCCAGAGTGGTTCGCATGATTATCAGCCAGGCGTAGTGCCATAGAGGTCTAATACGAATGCGTTCCCTAAGTGAACGACGCATTCAAGTGAGAGCTTGGTATGAAGATACCCGCGAAATACCCGCGAAATCAAAAACTTCCCAAAAAAAAAATTTGGCTCGCACGGATTTGGCAGGTTGCTATTTCGTGAGTTGGTCTGGAGTTCACGAGCGACATAGTCGATATCACAGCGCGGCCAACCGACGTCAACGTGTCACGCGATAATCACCCGAAAGTCAAGCGATGACTGATTATTTCGAAGATGTGAAATATATGTAAACCATATTTTTCGTTGTAGCGCCACACAAGGGTGTGTCCACAAATACATTCAAGAGTGTGCCGCGGTGTTTAAAAATGAGTAATAATTAGGCAACTTTTCATTGGAGAAGTTGGCCCTAATTAAAGTAATAAGCAAGAAAATTGATAAGGATGGTAAATATAGTAATAATTGAGTTTAGGAGACCATTGCATAAATCTTTATAAAGCTTGATGCTTCATTGTGTGGGTCCAGACTTAAGCATTTAATGGTGTAATTTGCATATAAAATGAAAACTAAAGCAAAAAGCTCAAGATGTGTGCAACTTGAAGTAACTGTAAACGACTAAATATTTAAGAATTGGAACTTAAAAATGGTCTTGTTTAAAAAAATCAATTAATTTTTAAAGGCTCCCAAGTGGTTCCATCAGTTGTGATATCACCCACATCATCCAACTCTTCCTCGTCATCTTGCTCCAATTCCGCAAGTTCTTCATCGCTCAATTCCCATGCGTCATAATCAATTACTGGATAATCCTCATGAAAAGCACACAGCACCAATTTGAAGCTATAAACACATTGCTCCTCCTCTTCAGCACTGGCCAGGCATTTGGTAATTGCTTTGGCCGCCTCACTGGTAACATTCATCAGCTCAAAATCGGCTTTTCCTTCCGCATTTAACCATTTGTTGGGTTGCTTCTCCAGTTGACAGTGTATGACACATTTATATTTAAGTTCCACTGTGTCGTTAAGTATGTTTGGTAAATTATGGAAAGCCTCAAAATTTTCATATTCCTCATGGGAAACATTATTCTTAAGCAAGCACTCTTCAAACTCCTCAAATGTTTCATCAAAGAAGTTGAAGGGATGCTGTGCCTTTTGAAGAGAAGTCGATTACTATATACATTATGATACTTTACAGCATTTTGCTTACCCCTACTAGGCACAAGCTGATCAGTACAATCCCAGCAGCAAGTGTAGTGTTTAGCTGCATTGTTAAAGTCAAACTAAATGCAAACTTGACACAAATAAAATTTTCCCGCAAATAGTTTTAAATTAAACTTGTTTAACCTGTTGTGCTGCTCATTAATTCATTGACAATTTATTTGCTTTGTTTTGTATTAGGTTTCCTCTTCGCTTTCTTTAAACTCATCCATTATACAGAGAAGCATATTAAAAGCATATTCACATTGATTTTCTTCTACATCGTGAACCTGCTTACACTCTTCGAATATCTCTCGCTTTTCTTCACTTAAATCCTCCAATCCGGCTACTTTGTCGATATCCAATAGGCCCTGAGGGTCCAAAACATCTAATTTTTGTGCCAGACAATAAGTGAAACACTTGAATCTCATGTCAACATTATCCAAATCCTCTTCCGAGCTAGTCTGATTGGCCATCACCTCATATTCCGTCCTACTGATATTATTTGTGGCTAAACATTCTTCAAGAAGAACGTCAGAGTCCAACAGGGGTTGAGTCTGTGTAAAGGAATGGAATGATCAGCCATCTTTATATCAAGTCTGAAACTAGTACCTTTGCCATCGAGAGCAGCGCAGCACATATTGCTATAATTAATAGATTACAATTGTTTTTAATATACATTTTCGCATATAACTTTTACAACTTTCTTTAAAATATTTATTGACATGCACGTGTTTATGGTTGTATCCCGACAAATAACAAGTTTTCAACTGTTTGTTTAAGGTTTCCCGTTTCCAGTTTTATAGAACTCAAATGGGGCTCTCCCCTTTGTAATTGTTGTTTATCTTAATTAAAAATCTCAATTTTTAATTAGTTTTATTATAACTGGTTCACATATGAGAACCTAACCCTGATTTGTGCTTAACATGAAGTTGAAGCTCTCGTGCACTTAATTGAGCTCGATTGGATAAACAAGTTAACAATTGTTTGCAGTAAAGACTACGAATAATTAATATGCAATTCTCAATAGAAATTATATTACCTATAGATAACAATGTATTTGACATTTACGTCACGTTATACATTTCTGATTGCCACCAAGATTAGTTTATTTATTTCATTAGATTGCGAATAAAATAGAAATACAGTCGTGTCTGAATATGGTGGACACCTATTGTAGGCTGAGAAGAAAATAAAGTCTATGTAAGTTATTTGCTGTATATTTTGAGCTTTTAATTAACAAATATTAATGTTAAATACTAAAATAGAACCAAAAATAAAGCATCAAAATACCAAAACACCAAATCACTACTAAAACATTCAAAATTAAACCAAATTTCCAAAATATTGCCTTGAGCAGAAACAAAATTAGAACATGAACAAATTTTTCTGCAACCCACTAAAAAAACCTTTACGAACATTTATTAATGGATCATTAACATTAGTGTTAACATATTAACATTAACTTAACAGACAGCGCATGCTGACAGCCAATACATATATGACACAATGCGTTCTACTGATTCCCGAGTCTCTACTCGTATTTCGATAAAGCATCAAAGCTTCGGTTAGATAGTTCACCGAACATTTGCGGGTAGCTAGTTTTAAATAAAATATGTTTTAAAAATTATATTTGTTGTACCTTTAACTACAAATCGAGAAATTTTAATTTTTTGGCTGCTGCTTAAACTTTTGATTTGAAAATCTCAGTAGTCAATGTCGAATCAAAATCAAAAAAACGAAATTTGTAAAGCAGGAAATCAAATCAGCAGTCGGTGCTTTGAAAGTTTTTCATTTGATTGACTGCGACTTGTCCAAATATTGCAATGGAAAAACTACAATTCCTCTCGGTAGATTCTTTGTCTAAGAAATTTACGAATTACTCTGTTGGGTGACAATATGGTATTATCTAGCAGATGAGAATCTGCCGTAAAACTAAGCAATCGTCTAATCTAAGTTCGAGTGAGGGTCTTTATTAACAAACATATATATTAAGACATCGTCACTGAGGCCAATAATAGTCATAAATAATAAAAATCAAACCAAATCACTCCAGATACAATGAAAGAGCACGAGTCTAAGTTAAGCCGCTAAATACTTTCGAAATTGATTTTTCAAGCAAAAAAAAATAACGCAAAACTTAAGAAATGAACGTCCTCGGTATAAACACCTTCGTTAAGCACAATTGTACATTTTGATATCCACGATTGGTCATCCGTAATACACTACTCGCCACTTGAATAGGAAACCTCTAAAGTCGATTTTCTAATAAAAAAAAAAAATTAATTGCTGCTAAACCAAGCCATCTAGGAAAATAATTTTTGTTTTCTTATAAAATTTATTTAAATGTAGTAATTAGACGAAAATTACAAAATTATTCAAAGTTGTAAGTATACAAAAAACATTGTTAACCAATAAGTAACAAATTTTGGAGTCTTCATTTTGCAGCACTTGAATAGGACACTTTATCTAAAAACCATTTAAGAATATTTCAATCCTTTTCAAATAACAATATTACTTAAATAAGAAATTACTAACATGTTTTTAAACCAAAAAAAGTTTTTAATAGTGTGTTGAGCCTCCTTTTTTCTCCAAAACCTCACACATTCGGTCTGGAAGGGATGCATACAATTTTCCCAAATAATTCAACGATATCGAGCCCCATGCTAATTTGATAGCTGCAATTAGTTCGGGAACGCTCGAATATTGCTGACCTGATCCATATACTTCACGTGTTAGCCATCCCCACACATTCTCAATGATATTCAAGTCCGGTGAATAGGGTGGCCAGTTTAATAACTCCACGTTTTGGCTCGCTATATACGATTTAACAATCCGGGCCGTATGTATAGGGGCATTATCATGTTGATAAATCCATTTTAGATTTGCAAAAAGAGTTTGGAAGTGTGGAAAGGCCTCTTTCAATATACCATTATAACACAACGCATTCATGGTGGTTGGAATAAATTTAAGCTCACAGGTGCCATAATAGGAAATGGCCCCCCATACCATAATACCTCCAGCACTGCTGTGCAACTTATCAAGATGGTGTGGTCTTCTTTTCGAAGATCATGAAAATAGTAGCTGTAGCCATCGGGGCCCTCCAAATAAAACTTTTTTTCGTCCGAAAAGACAACACGTTGCCACTCCGAAGTCTAGGTGACATGTGCGCGCGAAATCAAGGCGTTGTAACTTCCGAGCCGGGTTAAGAGGTGGCTTCTTCTTGATTGTTAGTCTCTTCAGGTGTGTAGCATTATTAAAAACACGACGCATGGTTGTCAAACTTGCTTTAACGTTGCATTTTTCCCTTATCTTGGCCAAAGAGTCGTGCGAATTGGAAGCTTCTCTTAATATAAGTCGCTTGTCCGCGATGGTAAGTACACAGTGGGTGCGATACTTCATGTTTTTACCATAATTAGCCTCATTATTTAAAAAATTTGTTATGGCGTGACGGCTCCTGTCGACTTTTTTTTTTGCTATTTTGGCAATAGAAAGGCCAGAATCCTTGTAAGCTTGGATTTTTCCTTTCTCCGACTCAGATAATGAAGTGCCACGCCCCATTTTAATTTTTTTTAATTTTATATACACTTCAATTAAAGCAAAAAAATTCCATTGAATTTTTGCGAATGCTCACATAAAGTGCAAACAACTTTATAACGGTTCTATTCCAAAACTTGGAATATACCAGAAAGAGCGAAGAATGCTTGCACAAAGATAATATGCAAAAAATACCGTTATTCTACCATTTCGTTTTCGAGCTACGAGCAGTTTTAAAGAGAGCATACAGGGTGTCCTATTCAAGTGGCGAGCAGTGTATTTGATCGCGGTTTTGTGTAATCGCATTCATACAACTATGGGTATACAATACGAGAAACTTATACGAGATAATACGAAAAATTTTATAAGTGTGTTGAGCGAGGTTTGCTCACGTGGAAAAGTTTCTATCTTCTCTGGTGCAAAAGCTTGTAAACCTGTGTAATTAACATTTTTATAAATTTTTCAGAATGAAGAAAATGTTAATAACTAAACATTCTCTGTGTATGCGAAAGCATAACAGAAACCATTATAAATGATTGCAGACACTTAAAATACATTGTTAAAAAAAAAAAATTGTTATTTATATATAAATAACATGTGTGTTTCAACATGTTTTGAACCGTGTTTTTTACAACTTTTGTCTGAATAACGAACACTGATAAATAGCATTTTGAACAGTCCAAAATCATTGGTGGTTTAAACACATACATTGTTAACACAATAAAAAACATGTTACTTTACATTTTGAACATTGTGCATTTCGACACACGAGAGCAATAACATTTTTAACACTGTAACTACTAATTGAAGTTCCCTTTAAAGGGGGAGCCTGCTTTAGAAGCTTCAAAAAATCGATTTTTCCGAGGACTTTTTTGGGAAGGAAAGAAATATTCGATTGAAACGAAACTTTCAGGTTTTATTGTTATATATTTCAACAGTCTTCTCAAATTTTTTCATTTAAATACATGTCATATTATGTCTGGTACAAGCATTTCGCCCAGGCGCCTCGAGTGTGCATGTGTCGTGCGGCGGGAAAGATGCAGGTCGCAATCTCAATCTGAAACAAAAAAACCCAAAAAATTCTTTGCTATTTTCAATAAAGAACAAAAAGTGAGAATTTCAAAAAATTTTCAAAAATTAAAAAAAAATCATTTTTTTGAAAAAAAAATTCACTTCAGATTGTTTAAAAAGTGGGTTAATCATAACTTTCTTAAGGTTTTTTAGGTTCAACTAGAAGAGAATTTAATCCCGAATACAATAAATTTTGTCTCGTTTCGATAGGACGTGTAATTTTTTCCCTATCTTTCCCGCCAATTAGGAAAAATCGTAAAAATGAAAAACCGAGAAATCGCACGTCAAAGTTTTCGTATGTAAACTAGAAGGCCAGGCTAACTTCGTCTGTGCCGAAGTTTTTATACCCTTGCAAATGCAAATGTCACAGTTTAAGAACGCTTACATAAAAATCAAAAATTTTTGTAACTAAAACCCATTTTCCGACAGATAAACATCTGATTTCGACCAATTTTCGCGAATCCTTTTGAAAACATATCAAATTAACAAACGCCGAGTTTAAGAACGATAAAATTGAAAACAAAAGGTTTTTCTCACTAAGACTCATTTTCCGACCGATCGACCCTATGGCAGCCTTAAGATATAGTATCCCGATGAAGAATATAGTCGCCCTAATCAAGAATATATATAGTTTATGGGGTCGGAAATGAATTTTTCTATGCGTTGCAAACTTCTGGGCAAAATTATAATACCCTTTGCAAGGGTATAAAAATCGTATATAAAAAATCTCGACGCTTGCTCACTATTTCTCCTGTAACTTTAAAAATATTTTGAATTTGCTTCTGAAATTTTAGGAACACATTCTTGGATAGTTTGGGTAGACGTTTATGCAAAAAAAAAAAATTCGATTTTTTGAAGCCTCTAAAGCGGGTTCCCCCCTTAATAGATGATAATTGTCGACGGGTAAAAAGGACGCTTAGGCCAATCTTTCCAAAAATATAGCGAATTTTACAAAATTGGATCAGTTTCGATAATCATGAAGATTAAATAGTTAGCAAATGTCGAAGGGTAAATAGGAGGTGTGGGCCAATCGGTCTGAAAAAATCGCGCAATTTGCAAAATTGTATAATGAGTTTAGATTGTCATATAGACAGGTAAATATTCGGGTCAAAATTGCAATGCATAAGCGCAATCCACAGTTAACGGATCTCCATGGTAATGAGACCATTTAATACTTAAGAAAGTGCTCTTCATTATGAACATTTCTAAACAAAAAATGAAAAAAACAATGCTTACTGTTCCTTACATTGTTTAGAGCTCGATGTTAGTTACATTGT
Source organism: Lordiphosa magnipectinata (assembly GCA_037044535.1). Classification (NCBI taxonomy): domain Eukaryota; kingdom Metazoa; phylum Arthropoda; class Insecta; order Diptera; family Drosophilidae; genus Lordiphosa; species Lordiphosa magnipectinata. The sequence goes on from JBAMBO010001890.1 coordinate 642,995, forward strand.
GTGTTAATTACGAACCCTGACCAAAAGGGTTCGGTTCGAAAACCATATTTTTTAAATACATTTTTTTCAAGAAACTAGCAGTTGTATTCCAAGATAATTCTACTGCATTATGAAGGCAACGTATAATAATAATCCATCAAAGTTTTGAAAAGCAATCTTCCACTTAATCCTAAAGTTAGGGCACCAAAACCTATCGTTAGGAATGCATTTCGGAATTCATATTTCAACTATGCATTTAGTGCGTCGAAGAGTTGCGGTGCTTGTGTTTGCTAGTTGTATGCTTTTAAGCCTCGGGACCGCAACGGGAACTGGGGTGCCCATCGTTGGGATAATCTATATTTTTCGATCTCAGAAACCGGTTAGCTGTACTACCCAAAGATTGTGAATGAAAGTTTTTGCTTTAGGACTTTTTCCGAGTGCAATGATTAAAATTTATTAAAATAAAGCCAAAAATACTTGCATGTTAATTAAATTGTTAATCTTTATACTGCCATACGGCTGGTGGTGCCTCATGACCTTTAATAGGGTTGGGTATGCCCTTCTTGTATGTGACCTTGCCACTAGCTTTGACCTTTGGGACCAGCTTCCGATCGTATTTCTCCATCAGTTTTTCGTAGACGCTTTGTTTCTCAGCACTTGTGGTGGATGACTCTGGTTTGGGCTTTGACGTTTTCGATGATGGTGGGACTATGCTGTAGGGTAGTATCGATTGCGAAGCCTCATCCAACTCTTTTAACTGGCGCTGCACTTCCCGCTCCTTTCCATGCATCATCTCCTCCAACATGCCTATGCGTGCACTCAGGCCCTCAAACTTCGCCTCGAACGTTACCATTTGATTCTCAAAATTTTGTACAGTCTGAGCAAACTGTTTTGTGTTATTATCCAAAGCGGACTGAATTGTTTCACACGAAATGAGCTTATTGACAATGTCCCTTAGTTCATTCACGTACTCGCAGTCACTTTGCTCTTTTTCCGCTTTTTCTATCAGCAATATTTCCTTTGCCACATCGTGGCGAACTAAATCGATCGATTGTGACAGTTCTGATGAAGAATCCTCAGCGTGCACTGAAAGATCATCAGATTCACTGTGCAATGTGTGTAGCATTTGGTCCTTGGTGGTGTCCGTGGTCAGTTTCTGTTCGTGGTGATTGATTTCATCTATGGCCCAAGTAGCTTGACTCGCTCCTAGATCACTCTTACTACTCATCTTTGTGTTTTCGGTTTTCGAGTATAAAAACTTAAACAATTTCGAATAGATTCTTCAACTGCCGTATTTAAGTATATAATAAACATGTAACAAGACTTTACTCGAATAGTCTACTTGTGTGAAAAATTAGGCTACCATTAATATTAAATTGCTCAAATAATTTAGTGCCAAATGCACAAAAATAGATCGAGAATAAGCAAATCCCAGCAATCCCACAGATTCTGAAGATTCTGACCCTCAGAGTAAATGGTATTCCAAATAACTCAATAAAGCTTCTCAAAAGGGGGAATCACTACAAAATATCAATTGACGAAGATTAAAATACTCCAGACTATGTTTCAGACTGAAACATCGGCTAGGAAAAAAGTTTAGTTATATTCTGGATTCCATGGGATATTAAGGACAGGTTATACTTGGTTAGGGAAACGACATTAATACTAGAAAAGCAGGGCCAGAAAAGCTTTTAGCGACTTAAGATAACAGCGTATACTGTTCTCACTTTTGAAATGAAATTTCAGTAAAGTTTTTGGTCGAGTCGTAGCTTAAAAATCCCTTTAAGGAAAGTGGGGCACAATGATGTTGCAGAGCTGGTCGTAAAGAGCTCAGGAACTGTCTGTGTGTGTGTGTGTAAGCAAGGGCATACGGTACGTATGAGTGATAAACTTTGAATCCTGTTAGCAGACACTAACACGCATTTAAAAAATATTTTTTTTGTTACTAAGGAAGTTTCATTATGACCTTACAATTTTCCATACATCAAATGTACCCACCACACTGTCCACTCAATGCAAAGGACCCGGGCAACGTCCGGGCATACAGCTAGTAAGATAATACGAGAGTAGAGAGACAAACTCTGTTAATAAATTCGCTCTTACTTCCACTAGTCTGGAGCAGTTGCATTGTTCTTTGCTGCCTGGTAATCTATTCCAACACGTGGATAGTCCAACAGTAGTCACCAGACTTTAATGAAACCTATCAGAAAATAACAGTTATTTCTTACTGAAGGCTGCTGCGTAGTGGATTTTTTCCTGGAATTCTTCAAGCAGTGGATTTTTAGATTATAAATCCAAGTCTGGATGCTTTTAATGGCAAACCTTCACTACCAAAACCTATTAGAACAAGAAAATGTTGTACAATTTGTGCAATTTTGTGCATTTCATGGCTGCTGTCGCTAGATGCGTTTTTTCTATTTTGCTCCGTTGCTCGATCTAATCACACCCCAACGCTTTGAAGTTCGTACTCACCCGCCCCCTATCTGCTTTGGTCACAGTTTCACACACACACCCAAGAAATTAAATTCTACGAGCCCGCTTACACTGTGCTGCTCAGTTCAGCAACTGCCAATAAAGTTTTGTTTTTTTTTTCTGTTCCCCGTCAAAAAGCGCCTTATGCTACAGTTTCTGTTTCTGCTACGACTCCTCCCCATGGAACCATACTTATCAAAGGACACACAAGGCACTGACATGCACTCAGCGAAAAGGCATTGGGGAGGAGGAGCTCCTGGTGTAGTCAGTATAAGCAAAGACGAGGCGACGAAGCGAAGCGCGTAAGTTTTTGCAGTTTTTCTGGTGCGTTTTTCTTTGGGGAAAACTCTTTTGCAAGTTCTGCATATGACTGCAGGGCACGTCTCCGTGTCTGTGTGTGCGTGTGTGTGTGTGTGTATGTAAGTTGATTTATGCCACTTTGTACTCTCCTCATACGTGTGAGTCTGCTGCATAAATGATTTATGGCCAACTCCCGCGACAGTTTCGTTTCGCTTTCGTTTGCCGACTGCAACAAAGTAGAAAAACAAAAAAAATGGAGAAGACGGACACAGCCAACTGTCGCATAATAAATAATTATAATTGTTTCTTTTCTCCTTGAAGGTGTCTCTTTGGTTATACTCACATTAATAAACTTTATAAATATTTAAGTTGTGTGAGAAATTGCTGAGCAACTGAGCGGACAGTAAAATGGAAATGCAGGTAATTGAAAGTGCCACAGGAAATGCGCTGTAAGAAAGCAGCAACAAGCAGAAATGATAAGTCGCCGTGGCAAAGGCCGCAGCGTACTTTCAAGTGGCAGGTAAGAAAAATTGAGAAGTGACTTGAATGCCTCTAGAGATTCTCAATTATTGTAATTAAATTTTTACATAGTTTTATAATTTTTAAGACTTACTGATTTTAAAGTTTATTTAATGAAATGGTTTTTAAAATTTAAAACAATTGTTGCCTACTAGAAAATATTTTTTCAAAATTAAAAGTAGCGTGAATTATAAGAAAAGTTTCAAATAAATTTAGAAAAAATTTTTGCGATATAGCAGTTTTTCGTAACTTCCGTCAATGGCACAGCGAAACTTCAAAATTTCCACTTCTTGTTTAGCCATTCAAAATCAGTTTCTTCCTAAAAACAGGTCCCTAAAACTCAAAAAGTAATATAGTAATAGTAATATTTTATTTTTGTAACATTGAAATCAATTTTTTGTAAAATTCAGGAATAACAATTTTCGATTTCAATGTTTGGTTTACAATTGAACAATTTTGAGCAAATTTTAGAAAGTTTCAAAACGTATATTTAGCTGGCAATTGAATCGGAATCGGAACCCGCTTGGAATAACTAATTAGTTTATATTCAGAACGGGAAACACAATCAATGGACTTCTTAAAAAACCAGTGTCCGAAAACCGTTATTGTACTTTTTATAAAAATCGGAAGGCTTGCAAAAATGTTTGAAATAAAAAGCTAAACTGTTTTCCGATTAAGCAAATAAAAACGAGCAGGCCAAGCTAACTTCGTCAGTGCCGAAGTTTTTATACCCTTGCAAGTGCTCATTATGATGAAATTATGAAATGTCACAATTTGAGAACGCTTCATAAAAATCAAACATTATTGTAAGTAAAATCTATTTTCCGACAGATAAACATCTGATTTCGACCAAATTAACAATCGCCAAATTTAAGAAAGATAAAATAGAAAACAAAAAAGCTTTACTCACTAACACTCATTTTCCGAACGATTGGTTCTATGGCAGCCTTAAGATATAGTCACCCGATGTCGATCAACTTTTTCAAATCAGTTTGAATGCGATTAATTTTAATAATCACCGATCTTAAGAACTATTTACTTGAAAACAAAAAAGTTTTTTTCACTAAGACCCATTTTCAGACCGATCGGACCTATGACAGCTACAAGATATAGTCATCCGATTTTGACCAAAGTTTGCAAATCTGTCTGAAAGCATATAATATTAATAATGGACGAGTTTCACGACGCTAACATTGAAAACAAAAAAGCTTTTCTCAGTATGACCCATTTTCCGACCGATGGTTCCTATGGCAGCTATAGGATATAGTCATCCGATCTGGTCGGATCCGACATATTAGCAGCGTGCAGTAAAAAGAAGACTCTGTGCAAAATATCAGCTCGATTGTTTTTAAGCTGAGAGACAAGTTTGCGTCGAAACAGACAGACTGACGGACAAAGCTCAATCGACTCAGCTCGCTGCCCTGATCAAGAATATATATTGCTTATGGGGTCGTAAATGAATATTTCTATGCGTTGCAAACTTCTGGGCAAAATTATAATACCCTTTGCAAGGGTAGAACAAGTAAGAGTGCAGCAGTCGAGTGCCCCAACTGCAAATTCCAAGTAATGTTGTTCATATGGCTTTCAATTCCCAAGTTAATATTGAGTTCACTTCTTCGACTGGAAATTTTTTCGTGTGGCTTAATATGCTTCTCATAATTTGAATTTTACTGTTTTTGATAGGCCTGCTTTACATTTTAAAATAATATAAATATATTTCAAATTAATGGGGCGGTGCACTTGCATAACTTCGGTGCTTTTGCTCGGATCTCATTGTGGTTTTAAGAATAGACAGAAATTGGGCCTAACTTAATATATATTAAGTCACAAGGCTTACACTTAAAAATTGTTACTCTGACAGTTTGTCGCGGTTAAAAGGAGGAGGAGTGTGAATTGTCTAAATCTGAAGCAAACTTGATCTGGGTACATCTACATACATGCAAAAACTTGTGGCTCTATCTATTATAGTCTCTGACATCAACGCGGTAATACAGACAGAAAGATGCCCAGACGGACTTAGCTAAATCAACTCAGCTGTTGATGCTGATCAAGAATATATATACTTTATAGAGTCGTTGCTGCTTCTTTTTGCCTGTTACATACATTTGCACATCTTCATGATCCCATTTTTTCCGTTTTTAATGGGAACAGGGTATAAAAATACGAGACCAGTCTCTTTGAAAATATTGCACCCTATATTCTTAAAGCCGTTTTTTCATGTTTATGTTTTTGCACAAACCGAAATCCATCTAGATTTTGCAACTAGGTGGTTTTTGTGCAACTGGTTGTCTCATGCAGGTTGATTATAAATTCGTGCATTTGCGCCACGGTCTTACCGGGAGGGCTGGAAAGGTTTAATACAAGGTTGGCCGCACATCTGCACTCGGCTGATTATTGTTTTGTTTAAGCAAGAATTTTACAGAGGAGGAGAAGGCTTTTTTTTTTGGAACGACTTTTTACTATGATGGGAGATTAAGCAGTAGGTAGAAAGCTATGTTCACACAGGCAAATAATTTGGACAAATTTTCATGAAAATTGGGCTATATTGGCCAAATTGTGGAACTTTTCGGCCATTTTTGATCAAATTATTTGCGTATGAAACCTTAGTTATAGTTTTTAATCCTGTAAAATCTTTAATCATGGCTATTTTTATCAAAATTTAGCCAAATTATTTGGATGTGTAAACTTAGCTAAAGCAATGAACTAGGGGAATCTGAATGTGCATCTTAGTCCAGTCAAGTTAGGCAAAATAAGTGGTCAACCTCGGAATTAGAGATAATAAGCTGGAAAATAAAATCTCACACATAAAATCTCGTGTGCGCGTCGTTAGTTATTTAAGGTCAAAGGTCACAAAAATCAGTTTTCAGCGATTATCTCGGTTTCTATAGCTCCAATAGTGTAAACACCTATTATAAAAATTGTAGAGCAGCAAATTTGCGACAAATTTCAACTAAACGCCCAACCGTTTTTGAGATAGAGGGCAGAGAGCCCGCAGTAGTCAGCCTTAATCCCAGTAATGCAAGGGCAACCGTGAATCTCAGTGAATAATACCAGGTATAAATTTATTAAATCATTAAAATATTCTAAATAATAAATAATTAGTATTATTCAATATATTTAATAATAATACTTAATAATAATACTAACCTACTTGGTTAATTAAAAACTCCTTAGATGACATACCTACACTGCTCGACAAAATGAAAGCCGATCTTCACCCATTGAACCAAACCAACTTTTTCTAAATTAAATGGGCCCGCTGATCACGAAAATCGCTATTATATATCGATTATCGTGTTTTTCGACTTATCATAAGTTGTCTCCACACTAACTCTCATAACTTTGTTGTTTTTTATCCGATTTTAAAGTTTAAAAACACTTAACAGAAAAAACTTTGACAAAAGTTTTGTTTAAAGATAAAAATGTGCTAGGTTGAGTGCTTCTGATGCTATGCGCTTCACTGCAGAAAAAAAATATTTTTTCCAAAATTTTAAAATTAAACGTATTTAAAATACCTGTAGATGTATAATGAACCAATATTATCAGATTTTTATTAATTGTGAAAACTATGTAATTTACTTTAATAAAAACCCGCAAACGCAAAAATCGGATATGAAATGGCTATTTTATTCAAGTTTTCTGTAAATGCTGAGGTAATTTTGTCAGTCTGCCCTTTTTCATCAAAACATGAATAAAATAAAATATTTGACCTTGAATAACTAACGACGCGCACACTAGATTTTATGTGACTTTTGCCACAACGTTTAGAACGCCAAAACAAAGGCGTACAGAAATTTCCAGCTCAAATTCCGAGGTGAAACCCTAATTTGACTGGACTATCTGTAATTTCAGCAATGTCTGCAAGTGTTCTTGTATATTAAAGGCACATCCAATATTTTCTATTTTTGGTTTACTTAATAACAATTCAGACTTTACTGTTTTTAGCAGCAGTTGTTTTTTGTTTTCAAATATTTTGCTCGGATACATAAAAATACTTAATTTGCATTAGCATGGTTTTGAAATCAATGAGGATGAAGTAGATTGCTACGAAAACGTCCCTTAGACCCTCGTTATAATGTCATGCGAATGCTACCCTCGGAACAAAAAAGTTCTTGTGTTATCCATTTCTGTTCAAGATAAACCTAATGAGGAAAGCAGCACAAAATCATAACTGTTTAATGGCATCAATTCTGCTCAATACATTGTTCTGTATCATTATACCTCAAATTGGCTATTATGATGCCGCATCACTCGAGTTCAGTAGGAAGTTTATTGCAAATTTATACTTGATCAGGAACCAAGTTGTTCTGCTGAAAACGGTCAATGATCCTGAGCTAAGAAGTGTTCAAAATTGTATTCTTTGGAATTTTTTGAAAATGTCCGCCAAGATGTGTAATTGTATCGATATTTTGGTGTTAAGGTATTGGTAAGAAGTCGAATTATGGTCATACTGAATAGTGAATGGACAATGATGAAACCGAGAATAGTAAGAAGAAGATGGACAAAGACATACGAGGTAAATAAAATGACAGACAGACAGAGAAACGGAAAGAAAAATATGTATCGACAAACCGTGGAGTGACAAACCCATATACATCCAGACATTGTAAATAGAAAACCGTGTGTAAAAAGAATACCGTGTTTTAATAGTGTGTCACAAGTAAGCGCAGAACTTTTATTTTACGGGGTGAAAATATTATATCTTCGCTATGTAATCGATTGGACGCATAACCAATTACCGCTCTTTCTTCATATTTTAGCGGTTGATACCGGTTCGTACCGGTATACCGAAATAAAAATCGTACGAAACCGAATACCGAAATAGTATTAGAACAAAAACAGAACCTTTAACTGAATCATAAGTTTCGGCACGCACCTGAAACGGAACCGAAATACGATTCGGTTTGATTCCCTGCTTCGAACACATTGCATAACTTTCGGCTGTACCGAAAACGGAGCCCATAAGCCAGCAGCGGATTCTACATGAATGGTACTCTCGTTCCTTGTTATCCCCAAAAGCTTATTCCGTGGACATTTGATGAAGAAGTAACTTGAAAATCGTGTTTGAAGTGTGACAGCAACAAAGACTGCTGATGAGAGGGCCGGGAGGCCCTTGTTGCTGTCGAACTACCGCTGCCCAAGCCTGCTGTTCACGTGCCGAAAATTTTCCACGCCCTGCTGCAGACCGGTGTACACGATTTCACACTCCACTCAGCCGACTCTGCACCCACATGTTACCGATCTCACGTTGGTCAAGCATCCGATTAATTTTTCAGATCTTACATTGTACGCAGCCTGCCAGACGATCATTCATACTTAAGGAAGTACGTCGCGCAGCTGAATTTGGATCTTCATCCCATCCTTCATCATCGCCGATGCTCTTTGTTTGGGAATTGATGCCACCCTGAGTCTACCTACAAGTTCTCGCAAAGTCCCCAACGAGTGGCAAGCGAAAGTCCACAACGCGTGGCAATCGAAGTCCACAACGGGCTATACAGACAAACCTTTACCATCTAAATGTAAAAAAATCTTTGTTGATTGGTGTTGATTGTTGAGTTCTAATCAACAGTTGACCTTGAGCCGGCTAAACAAACACTTTGATTAAAATCACAACCCATATATATTTATAGAAATATCTACGACACTTGCAAATATTTCATCAAAAAACTAGGTAATATAATTTAACGGAATTAGTTTAGCGGAAAATTTATACAATATGGAGAAAATTTCTATAAATTACTAGAATTGAGGGCCGATTTCACATCTCCTACATAGCACTATTTGTCACATAAGCCTACATAAAACAGAGTAAATTGTTAGTTTATCTGACATAGCAGCTATCTAGAAGATGTGAAGTCGGTCCTAGTGATACAAAAATTAGAAACTTTACACCAGAGTTTCTCAGCCATTGCCCCTGGAGGCTAATTCACACATATATGAGCCGAATGCTTGCTGAAGTCATTTCTCACTAAATGCCTGAAAGTGAGTTCCAAGCAGTTTTACAAGACAATCCATTCCGAGTCAAAGCATTCCCAGTAAAAAGCATTAACACATTTGCTGTCCTCTCTTCTCGTGGAACCCTACTTTAAAAATACAATTTCAAAAGCTTACAAGATTCTGATGTGTTTTTTTTTTAAAGATAGATTTTGGTTCTAATCCTCTCTTGCTCAGAACTCAACTATGTACTTTTTAAACGCACCAGCTTAAAAAGGCTGGCCTAATTATTATGACCAAACCAATATTTATTCATTGTGGGTTGGGACAATTCCAATTTTCATATCTACAAAAATGAAGAAACTTTGTTACCAGCATCTTCTAGCAGTTTTTCCAAACTTCCGTCGTTGGCACAACGAAACTTCAAAGTTTCCACTTCCTGTTTAGCCACCCAAAAATCTTTTGCTTCCGCTTTTGTTTTCATCCCAAGTCATGAAAGCGAAATGCGTCCCACCGGAAAACGGGAACTGCGCTTCGTGTCACATTTCTGACAACAAAACCAAATAATATAAATATGAAAAAAGGTCTTTAAGCTGAAATTTTTCTGAATCTGGACCCAGATTTAATTAAATTTCTGCAACAAAGTGTCGCCGAAAATAAAAATATTTGAAAAATCTTCGCACATAAATAATTTCGTTTAAATTGCATAAATAATTTTTGCCCAGTTGACAATTTAGTAAATATTTTTCCGGCCTGGCTGGCCATTTGCTCTGCGTACGAATGCGGATTGGCAAATACTGGACCAAAAACATTGGATAATTCAATATTGTTCTGTGCGGAGAATGCAAAAATTTGCACAACATGGCAAATATTTTAGCTTGTTTTTGCTCTGATGACAAATGCATTTGATTTGATTTGATTTTGCAAAGAATTAAGTTCTCAGCTTTTAAACTGACTAAATGACGAATGAAAATGCCAAACATTGAAATTTATCAAAAAATTAAATTTTGAGAATAAACGGAAGAGTTGAAGCTAGGGGTTTTCCCTCATTAACTTCTTCAGTAGACCAACCAAAGTAGAGAACGAAATCACTTAACTTTTGCTCTCTGCTTCTACTCAATTTCTGAAAACTACTTTCAATCCCATTCCCGGCCTAGTTTTTGCCACAGGCTTCGCACGTTGACTTAATTAAAGTTGTACAAGGCAGACGCAATCAGCAAGGAAACAAAAAAAAGTGAGCCAAAACACATGTGTGTGTGTGTATGTGTGTGGCAGTGGCAAAGGAGAAAAGGCCAAAACAAATTGCCAAAGTCAGTTTGAATTTTGTGGGGTGGGCAAATGGCAATTTATAAAATCCTTTGAAGTGTCGAAAATCAGTAATTGTAGTCAAAGTGCAAATTGATTGCCCAGACTCACTCACACACACACACACACACACACTAACAGATGCTGCCTTTCCTCTCTTTGTTTGCGGGTGTGTGTGTGTGTGTATGTGTGCCTGCAGCTGCCGAAAAATCAGTGTGCCAGCCATGTTTTATTGAGTGTAATTTGTAGTTGCAAATTAATGGCCGCACTTCAATTTTAATTAAAATGCATCAAAAGGGGAACTAGAATAGGCAAACGATTTTTTAAGTGAAACTAAAACGAAGCTTAAATATGCTTCAGAAAATTTAACAATTTATAGGAAGACAACAATATTGGACAGTTTTTTTTATTAAAGAACATTTTGCAAGAATTGTTGAAATATTTGTAGTGAATTTTAAGAAGATATTTGAAAAAATAGTAAGAACAAATTGAAATGAAAGCAAAACAACTTTTTACGAACGTTTATTGAAATATGAGGGAATAGGAAATTGTTGATTTGAGAAACATATTTGTATGTTTTTAGACCTTTGTCAAACATTAAAGTTTTAGCCTGCAAGAGGTCACGTTATGTTTGCACATAACCTTTAACAGGAACACACCACACCACCAAGGAAGGCTGGTTGACCGTACAGCTGCTTCATGAACATCCCCGTTCAATCTTCAGCGGTCTTTGCCTGACTACTGCCAGCCAGCAGCTTGCTCCTTCTTCCATTCCAATAATAATTTATATTATATTACAAAAAAAAATTTTTTTTAACACAGTTCAGAACTTCAAAACTAAAACATTAAATATGGTAAATTAAAGACAATTTGATTCTAATTCTATACAAATTTTAAATGAACATTTGATTGAGTGTATTTTAGTTTTGCATTTAAAATTTGTGTAGAATACGCTTTAAAATTAGTTAAAGTTAATAAATTTCAGAAATGAGTCAGGCTTAAATTTTTACTATCACCACATCGTAGATTTTGTTCATGAAAATATATATAGGGTTTTCACTTTGTTGTGCACAAGGGCAGTTGGGCAAAAGTGTAAGCATTTCCCACAACAATTTACTCTGAACCAATTGTGAACATTTTGCTCGACACAGACCCTGACTAGGAAAAGTCGGGCACTTATGCCCAAACTTATATATAATAAACTGGACAAAACCAGCAGACGTTGCGATTCCCTGACTTCCTTAATCAATTTAAGCAATATTTCAAAGTACTTCTCAGACACTCGTAACATAAGTTGAAACGTTTCTCCTTTTATCAAGAAAGGAGGTTATTCCGCAATTAGTTTTAGTTTGGGCATGTTACAGATGTATCCTCGACTGCAAGAATATATGCAGACGACGTCGTCCATAAAGTCATCCACCAATTCGTCCATTGCTAAATCAATCTAGTCCGGCGGACATACATACGCAAAAGTCGACAAAAATAAAATGTGCAGATTATTAATAGCAGAATACGTACGCACCTTCAATCATTTCAGCTTTACTATTCAATTCGCTTGCTTTCCATTCCAGAAGAATATCCCTAGCGGTTTTAGATGGCATTTCTAATTAAATAATTTTTTCTCTCACCAAATCTCAAAAACATAGCAGTCCCGCCTGCTCAAATGTCGAACGTTATTGTGCACACATTTCGCGCACAGAGGGCTGCCCACAATACTACTCAGGCAAACTTGCCCAGATGCCTATGTGCACAACAAAGTGAATATCCTAATAGTTTCAAATTTTATAGACTAGTCTAGAATAATCAGAAGGTTTGCTGCAAAAACCGCCAGCCCTTTCTTCGTTCCATGCTTACTACACCCGCCTGACAGGCAAGCCGCGAGATTCCACATCGTCCAAAACACCAAGATGGTCGGAAGACCATTCTAATCAGGGCTGCAAGCCGGTTTTAAACGGAACCAGCTTGAACCCTGAACTCAGAATTATTTTTCATAGCGAGTCCAACCCTAAGCCGAACAAAGTGTGACAAAATATTTGAGCCTGAACCTGCTCCGAACACAACTTATCGATTCGGTTCAACAAGAATTAAACCAAAAAAAATCGAGAAGTCCAAGCTAACTAAACGCTGTTTTTGAAATGTCAGCTTAAATAAAAATCAAAAATGTTTGTAACTAAAACCCATTTTGCGACAGATAAACATCTGATTTCGACCAAATTTAGCGAATCTTTTTGAAAACATATCAAATTAACAATCGCCGAATTTGAGAAAGTAGGAGTAGTAGTATTTATTTTTCAATTTTATAACATGTGTTAACTAAATGCACGTAGTGACTTTAATATAAATAAATAATGGTATGCTTCTGGGCATGGCAATTAAAGCCGTCAGCCCATATATTCCTTAAGTGGTCCACAATACTCCACAATACATCCCGTTACTACACTTGACTTCCCCGGTCGTCCCGAGATATCAAATCGTTCACCGGCAATGGTGCGTAAGAGGACCCCTCGTAGGAAATTAACTACATAGATTGACATTAACAATAATTCAAAAATTCACAATATAATACATTAGTTGAGGTTACAGAATATTAACTAATTAACATTAAACATTGCAAAGTTTGTTACAAATAAAGTTGACACTCCCGTTTAAAAATCCCCTATAAACTCCTGCCTATATTTGGTGGCCTCCCTGAGATATGAGATTAGAGAGGGTCAGTTGCACCCGTTCATTAATTCAAGCATTTCCCTTCTCTCTAGAGTCCATTTGCCGAGGTGCAGTACACGGTGCTCACCTAGAATTGGACATTGCGATATGAAATGTGCAACATCTTCCCTTTCATCCATATTGCATAAGGTGCATCGGCTTTCCGTCGTTCTGTGTGGCATATAATTTAGTCTGAGCACTTCAGTTCTTGCTCGAAAAATAAGCGATATTGCATATGTGTCTAGATCATCACTAAAATAGTTCCGTTCACATAGTTTGTACTCTAAGCGCATGTATGTGAATCGTGTATTACTCTGCCTTGCCTGCAGCTCGAACTTCTTTTTTTCTCCAGCTTCAATCTTCTGTAATAGTTCTGTTTGCCACGCTTCCCAAGTTCGTCTGTCATTTGAGTATGTACTTATGTTGTGGGATCCTGCCATAATATCCCATTCATGGAAAAACTGTGATCGGTCTACCAAAAGTTGTTCAACTATGATTTTTGGAAGCCGTGAAGAGTCCATCAGCATCACTTTGCTTATATAGTTGAAGTGCAGCTGTAGGGTGTATTGGAACAGTGTAGGTAGGCCCGTTTCAATGTATATGGCGTAGTTCGGGGTGTTTAGAGGCAGGTAAAAGATCTATTTAATGTAGAAACGAATTTTTAATGAGAAAGATAAAATTTAAATCAAAAAAGTTTTTCTCACTAAGACTCATTTTCCGAACGATCGGTCCTATGGCAACCTTAAGATATAGTCACCCAATGTCGATCAACTTTTTCAAATTAGTTTGAAAGCGTTTAATTTGAAAAATCACCGATCTTAAGGACGATTTACTTGAAAACACAAAGGTTTTTTCACCAAGACCCATTTTCCGACCGATCGGTCCTATTGCAGCTATAAGATATAGTCATCCGATTTTGACCAAAGTTTGCAAATCTGTTTGAAAGCATATAATATTAATAATGGCCGAGTTTGAGGACGTTAACATTGAAAACAAATAGGTTTTTCTCACTAAGACCAATTTTTTGGCCGATGGTTCCAATGGCAGCTATAAGATATAGTCATCCAATCGTCAAACCTCTATCTCTTACCATCTCGGAGATCTCTTCGTTCATACGGACGGACGGACGGACAGACGGACGGACGGACAGACGGACATGGCTATATCGACTCGGCTGTTGATGCTGATCAAGAATATATATACTTTATAGGGTCGGAAACGATTCCTTCTCCCTGTTACATACTTTTGCACAAACTTAATATACTCTATGTACCTTCGGTACAGAGTATAAAAATTCTGAAAGGGTATGATAGTACAAAAACATTCGCTGGGCTTGGTTTTCAGCTTCTGATTGGCGCTTGCAACTCCATATCTCGTAAACTATTTGGAATTTCGTTTTGACGTCTGAGAGGAAGTCGTTGCTCATGGCTTGGCTTACAGAACATTTCTAAGTAGCAACTCAAAAAATTCACATCTTTACACTCAAAATTACAAAAATGTCTTAAAATCATCATGTTTTCCCACATTTTGTACTGTTTTTCAACTTTGTCTTGAAAACTGTAACGAATTTGAACGGTCGGTTCCGACATATTATATTAGCAGCGGGCAGTAAAAAGAAGACTCTGTGCAAAATTTCAGCTTGATAGCTTTAAGTTTGAGTAGAAACAGACAGACATGCTTGCAAAAGATATGTCAAATGTTTTGATATAATAGTCAAAACTTTGCTGACTATTTTTTTTAAGCAGTTCAAAACGAGCAAGTGATACTGTTAATTAATTTCGGCCAAAACGATGTTAGTTTAACCTTCTTTTTTAACCTTCTTTTTTAACCTTCTTTTTTAATTCAACTTTAGTTGTTCACTGATGGTGTGAAGGTAAAAGAGGGGCAACATTGCCCCTCAACAACATTATGTGTTGTCAATGTGGCGTCAGCTGCTCTAAGCAAAATAAGATCCGCTGCCTATTTACATAGACTCCACAAATGTCTGTTAAGCGTAACATTAATTCGTAGCTGCGCACCAGAAATTTCTGATGACATATAAGTCGTTTTTGAGTCCTCTGTGTGATTAAAATAGTCATAAATGATACTTTTGTCGGGAGAATAAGATGCACACGCCGAATATCTTCCTAAAGAGTCGTTTAAGCCCGTTTTTATACCCTGTGCAAAGGATATTAACAATTTTACCCAGAAGTTTGCAACCCATCGAAATATTCATTTCCGACCCCATAAACGTATATATATTCTTGATCAGGGCGACGAGCTGAGTCGATTGAGCTTTGTCCGTCCGTCTGTCTGTCTGTCTGTCGTGTCTGTCCGTCTGTCCGTCTGTCCGTCTGTCCGTCTTTCCGTCTGTCCGTCTGTCTGTTATGTCTGTCTGTCCGTCTGTTTCTACGCAAGACTAGTCTCTCAGTTTTTAAGCTATCGAGCTGAACACATTTGGTCACAGAGTCTTCTTTTTACTGCACGCTGCTTAATATGTCGGAACCGACCGGATCGGAGCGACTATATCTTATAGCTGCCATAGGAACCATCGTGTCAAAGAAATGGGTCTTAGTGAGAAAAACTTTTTTGTTTTTAATGTTAGCGTTCTTAAACTCGGCCATTTGGTCAAAATCGGATGACTATATCTTATAGCTGTCATAGGAACCATCGGTCGGAAAATGGGTCTTGGTGAAAAAAACCTTTGTGTTTTCAAGTAAAGTGTTCTTAAGGTCGGTGATTCTTAATATTACACGCTTTCAAACTAGCTCTTAGTAAGAAATTTTTTTTGTTTTTAATGTTAGCGTCTTTAATCTCACTGATTACTAATTCTGTATGCTTTCAAATATATTCCCAAAATTCGGTCGAAATCAGATGTTTGTCTGTCGGAAAATGGGCTTTAGTTAGAAAATTTTTTGATTTTTATGTAAGCGTTCTTAAACTCTGACATTTCAAAAACAGCATTTTCAAGGGTATAAAAAGTTCGGCCCAGACGAAGTTAGCTTGGCCTTCTCGTTTTATTTTTGAGTGTTTAAAATATCATTTAAAGTCTTCAAATTCAACATTTTGAATGGACCACAGTAATGTCAGAGCCCGTTAGGTGGGCTCAGTACTGAAATCAGCCCCTGATTTAAAATATGTGGAATTAAAAACGGCGTTTCTTTCAGGATTTTTTGTCATTTTAATACTGACAGGGCGTTCTTTATTAGTCATGAAAACTTCATAAAATCAGTCAGGAGCTGAAGCTATTTCTGATGATTATGCCCTCATTTATTACTGCTCATCTAACATCCAAGGCCTTATGCTAATGGAAAGTTTAATAGCATAGATACTTCTTACACTGTGCAACACTAAAAAGTTGATAAAGAGTTGGGACCAAAAAATTCTGAAAGGCTATGATGGTAGTACAAAAACCTTCGATGTGTTTGGTCTGGTTAGCAGTCGTTTTCTTTTTATTGCACTTTGAAGTTTTCAGCTTCTGATTGGGATTCAAAACTCCATATCTCGTAAACTATTTGGAATTTCGATTTGACGTCTTGGAAGAAGTCGTTGATCTTGGCTTGGCTTACAAAACATTTCTAAGTAGCAAGTCAAAAAAGTCAAATCTTTATACTCAAAATTACAAAAATGTCTTAAAATCATCATGTTTTCCCCTCATTTTGTTCTATTTTTCAACTTTGTCTTGAAAACTGTAACGAATTTGACTAAGCAATGCAGGACAAAAACGTAGCTTGGACTTAAATAAACAAACGACTGAAACATACCAACTTCATTCGATTGGTTCTTCGTATAGTTACGGGCCCTTAAGCCCGTAGAATTGGAACCAAAACTCGAAAAATTACAATTTATGTACCAATTGGCCGACACAGTCAAAAATTTCGATTGTTGTGTATTAAATCAAGAAAATAGTAAAAAACATAATTTAAAAACTGTAATTAAATTAATAATTTTTACTTTTTACCAAAAGTGTTCGCTTTTCGAGTTTTTATGACAGTTGTACGTGCTTGTGGGCCTATAACTATATGAAAGAGTAACTAAATGATGTTGGTTCGTTCTAACGGTTTGTTAATTTTGGTCTAAACTACAACTTTGTGCTGGATTACTTGTTCAAATTTGAAACGGGTATCAAGTTGAAAAACTGTAGAAAAGTGGTCAGAACTAGGCTTTTTTGGGCAACTTTTGTAATTTGGAGTATGAAGATATAATTTTTTTGATTTGCCACAATTTTGCAGGCCATCCCAAGAGCAACAATAAAGCTACACGAAACGTGTAGGATTTCAATATCTAAACGCGCCGGGTGATGGCATGAGGACCAAGACGTTGACAGATGACTTAAGTCTGTTTTCACTAGTGTAGTTGACTGATTAAGAAGGCGAGAGCGGCCATTAATGATGCGATATGTTCCCATAAACTGATGTGTTTACAATGCAAAATGGAGGTTGACGACATCTACCCACTCATACTGCAGATTAAATAGCAGAAAAAAAAATATATAAAAAAAAACAAAAATGCATATTGAAATCAACTTTGAAAATTGGAAATTGTATGGACTTTGGCCTACGGAAACTTTTGATTTTAAGTGTTAAGCACATTTTTGTCAACTGACACTAGTTTACACATACTGGATGTTAAAGGGCCGAAAAAAAAGGTTGACACCTTTGCACTCATGCTGTAGATTAAAAGGCAGAAAAAAATATATAAAAAAAAAGAAATAAGAAAATGTATAATTTGGAGCTCCGAACTTGATGTGTTCAACGTTCAAACTGTAGTGTGGAACTGTGTAGACACAGTCTCGACCACAGGCAGTTGGACTTGAAGTATTTGACAAGCCTACTTGGATGTGGAAATTTGTGTTTTGATTTTAATTCTTGTAATTTGTAGGCAGCCTTAAAATTTACTTTAGTGGTTAAAGGCATGATTCCAGATGGCATAAAAATTTATTTCGGCACAATATTTCATTCAAAAAAGAATGCTGTGCCATAGCATTCAGATTTCAAAACATTTCAAAAGTGTTTCTATTCATGTGACGTTTGACATAAAAATATATTTTCGTGCGTTCTGGAAATGGGCCTTTAAAAAAATGAACTTTAGTTCGAATAATGAACTATAGTTCAAAAACTGAGACATACTTAGTTAAAACGAGTAAGCCAAGCTAACTTCGTCCCTTGCAAATAATGTTTCTTAAAATGTCAGAGTCTAAGAACGCTTACATAAAAATGCAAAAAAAAATTTAGCAAAAACCTATTTTCCGACTGATAAACATCCTGAGGCAGCCTTAAGAATACATTTGAAAGCATATAGAATATATAGGAGATAACTAGTTGAGATTTGGACACAGGTAATAAGAGTGGACTAAGAAGGCTAAATTCTCTTCGGAATTTATTTATCGATTTTTGCAATCGATGGGTACACTAGCGTGGTCACATCGGTGCCAGGAGTTTAATGACCAACAGTTGTCCTCGATGAAATAAATAATAGCCAGTTCTTCTTTTTTTAATTATTTCCCATATTAAAATCGCACATATGTGGATCAAAATGCTGATCTCGATGAGACCCATATTGACGCGAATAATTTTCGGAATTGCTATACCCGGAAATGCAACGGGCAATGACAGTTTTTATCAAAAGAGTTATTGTTGAGTTTTCTAATAGCAGCCCAGTATGATTTGCTATCTTAAATTTTCGTAAGTTATTTAGCCAAGCTTGCAAATTACCGTCTTGCTTAGATCAGTATTTGGAATGATCGAGGTAGCGCTACATCGAAATCTAAGTCTATCCATACTTGTAAGAAATTTTTGGACCCTCTTTGCTTTAGTTGAATTGGGGATATTTTGTTGCAGACTCAACATTCTTATTAATTGCTAGTGGCAATAGATCGGGAAGATATTTTTCGAGTACCAATTGCTAAGTGTGTAAATAACTCTGGAAACTCTGCTATTATTCTCAAACCATATCGTCTGAAATTGATTGTGGAATTCTCTATGAAAATTTGGAACATTTTAGAGAAATTTTACAAACATTGGAAAGTAAAAGAAGCTAAAGTACTCAAAGTTTTACATATTTTATTATAATTTTAAAAAAATTTTGTATAAATGTTAACAAACTTTCAAATGGATTATCGAAAACTTTGAAAGAATCTTATAAACTTCCAATAAAAAAATGAATCAATTTCCTACCAATTAGTAGTTGCTTCAAGCATTTTTCGACTGCACGCCCGAGTCCTCACTCTCTTGGTCTTTCCTCCCCTGCCTTTGGCCATAATAAAATTCCAGCATTCCTGGCAGCTTTGTATACAATTTCTTGGTGAGCTTAGAGAACTCTTGGATAAGTAACTGGATATGTGAGAAGAGTTCTCTGGCTCCACTTGCGTTTTAGTTTTTCCTTTGACTGCATTAACTTTGTTCTCTGTATTCTTCTTTGCCTTAAAGGACCGTGTCTGGGGAGTGGCACGTTTTGCCTTTGCTTAAGTGACTTCATAACCTCGAAAGTGGCTGGAGCTTTTTAGCAGGACGAACGACACTCGCACACCCACATGGCCGTGTTGTCTCTGTTTGTCGCAGGTGCTTAAGCCTGGCGTTTCGAATTGCAGTTTGAAGCCTGTTGCTGTGGCAAAACTGTTCTTAAAGTCACTCACTCAGCCAGCCGGGGATTGATGCATTTGACAAAAGTTTTGAATAAATTTGCACCATTTGCCAGCTGGAAAGGCAACAGCGGGAGCAACAAGAAAACTGCAGCCGAAGCAGAAGGATGGAGGCATCATCAATTTTGGTTTGAGAGACTCATCAATAAAACATAACAGCAGCAAATGGAGACACATGCGACAATGCGCATGAAACTGTCTGAAGGATATGGATGCGAGCACATCAAGGACTCGACTCCTGCTGTTGCTGCACAGATAAGCGTCGCAGACAAAAAGCCAGTTAATTTAGTGAAAAAGTTTATTCCTACTCCATGCGAACAAAAAAAGAGTTTTTTGCTGGTGGAAAATTCGTTTTAAGAAAATATAAGTGGAAAAGAGTCTCAATTTAGATAAATAAAGTAGCGGTAGGTGAAAACGTTTTGATAAGGGTGGTTTTTGATCAGGAAATAAATTGTGTATAATTGAGTTGGAGCATTTTGCTTGATAGAATCTGAATGGAAAATATGTACATATATTGAGTGACTTATTAGGCTGGGTAACCTTAGACTTGCTCATGCAACTAAAGTAAATGATAAGCTATAGTAATAGCTCATAATAATAGAATAATATTGCAAATGATTGACAAAATTTGTTAATTTGTTTCTCTTTGGTGTCGGCCGGACAATAGACAATGTTATTTGCTAGCCTTACACCAGGCTATGCAGTAATGGCCATATGTTGATTTTCCACATCCCTGAAAAAGGCCCCAACTTACTCAGAATTTTTTGTTTACTTAGACTCATATCGAAAGCAAATGGAATTAACAGTGATTTATCAGGATTATTGACGTAGATTATCTAGACTATAGGGTTTCGATCAACCTAATTTAACAATTGGTTTTTCAAAGCAAATGGCTTACTGTTTTTTTTTTTTTAATGCCGAGCATGTAACCGAAATAACTTACCATTTGGAAATTGTGCTTTTATCAATTCATTTGTTTTCAAAATAGTTTTAGCCTACTCAAATAAATGGTCACCATACAGCAATCACTTGGTAACTATTATATTCTTGGACCAAGCTTCCCTCAATCTCTTGGCGTGTGTACATATAGTTTTTCGCACAAGAAAAAGGGACCTACAGTTTTACGCGGAATCCGAACTGCAAAGCTTATGAATTTTGCTATTTTATGTCTAGTTCAGCGTTGGTCAACGAGAGCGAGGCCAAAAAGTGAGAGTGTATTAGTGTGTGAAAGCATCAAAGGCTAGCCAGCGACTGAAAGGCTTTTTACTCTCGTCTCCTCAGCTCGGCATGCGTTCGGCTCGTATACGTAAAATAGCGAAATGTCTTCGTCCCCCAGGAGGTTCTTGTGACCGTCGCTGGTCTAGTACCGTCTGGTCATTACCGTCTGTGATCAATGTTTGTGTTTTCCTGTCCCAATATCCTTAATATTTTTCCATGTTTGACTAGAGGATATTGCACTATTTAGCTTATGTGAGTAGTATGTACATTTTGTATTACAGATCAGGCTGTTTACTGTGCGTCTGCAGTTTGAAAATTGAGTTGTTCAGTCTTGTACCTCTTCTATTTTATATATGCCTATTATCGTTTTAGTAATCCATCTTGTATGCGCTTATTAAACCAGGGCGTATCCTTGGGTCTAATTATCTTCGAAGTCAAGTAAATGCTTTTCCTGTCACAAAGTTCAAGTTCATTGTTTAATCTTACATAGTCAATGTCTCTAAAGTTCCTATAACTAATCACTTGGTCATGTTTCCAATTAATATGTCATATGATAGATATATTAAATCATGCTTTGAGAAATTTGGTACTGAGACTTGGTCATATAATAAAATTTTATCGGCGTTGCTTACAAAAAACACATCCAGAAGGGTGTCATTTGTTTTAAAGAACCGTCAGCCCATCTCTAGACTTTGCACCCCACGTTGAACCTTCTGGTACTACACCGTGCTGCCAAGCTCGTCGCGAGATACCCGATCGTTCCCATTAAGTTCTGTGAAGTGCTCAACAGTTTGGTTACAAAGTATATTTATAAATATAACATTTAAAGAACTTATAAAATGACATATATATTATAGCTAAGGAAATTCATTTATTAACCACAGTCTGTTCTTCATGGCATATTCTAAATAGTTAACTAGCCCAACCCAACTTCCATCTATGTCTTCATTCAAAATATTTAGCGTTTCCTGGTAGGTTAACGTAGATTTGAGAAAATACCTAACTGAAAATTCTTTTAGTACTGCGCATCGTCCTAGAAAATGTTGAATTGACTCGTCCTCTGTCATGTTGCACAAGTTGCAGAGCCTTGATGTTGTTTGTTGATTGCTTCATAAGTTTAGCAAATCGCCGCTAGCTTTAATAATCCATGTAATGTATTTTTGAGTGTTTCTATTATTACAATATTGTCCTCGTTTCGTATTTCGATATTTTCGCTAGCTCTTACTTTTTCAGTGAAGTAGGTTATTTGTTCTTGTCTAAGCTTTTTTAAAAGATTTCCGCACATTCTCGAGTTCGGTTGATCCGTAAGTGTCCGCCGTGGCGTTCGATATATCTTTGTATGTCTTTCTTCCATGCAATGTTTCTTTCATATATGTTATTGGACAGAAAGTAGTTTTAATTTTTTATTGTTTATCGTAGGAAGCATAGTTTGAACTTTGCACCTTTTGCAAATCATTGATGTCTGATTTTTGAATTTGATTTTGTTTTGTCTTTATATATTATAAATAATTGGCGCTATGTACTTTCATCCTACATTGGAAGTTACCATTGAATTGCGCTCTCGGGTGTGTTTGATGTTTATGTTCCACTTGTGCTCCCTCGCTGTCTTGATAGGCAGCCTTGGTTGACAAGAGAACTAATAAGTTTTAAAACCAAGAAGTCATGGTATTTCAAAAAGTATAAAAAATCTAAAAAATCATCTGATTTCTCCCGTTATGTGGATGCTCGTTCTAGATTTAATGTGCTCAACGCACAATGTTAAAAAGACTATCCTAACCTTTGCAGGCTTCAATTCTCGCACAATCCTAAGCAGTTCTATACGTTTGTTAACTCTAAATGCAAATCTTCCACTATGCCCTCTTCTGTGCGGTATGGTAATGCGAAAGCAAACACTGATCAGGCCATAGCCGATCTGTTTGAACAGTTTTTTACGTCGACCTACTCGTCTTCTAGCTTCTTTGCGAATCAACCATACCCCTATCAGTTGAATGGGTCTAATTGTATTTTTAGCCCTGTAATCACTGAAAGCTCTCTCCTTTGCGATCTTAGCTCTGTTAAACCTGTGTATGCACCGGGTCCCGATGGAGTACGTGCTTGTGTACTTAGGTTTTGTGCTGATGCACTTTGCAAGCCTATTCATAAATTATTTGAATTGTCTGTTAAGTCATCCTCTTTCCCTGTGTTAAGGAAGGAATCTTTTATCATTCCTCTCCATAAAAAAGGTAATAAGTCAGATATTGAGAATTATAGGGGTATTTCCAAGTTGTCTGCTCTTCCTAAAGCTTTCGAGAGAATTATGACATCTCAACTGCAACATTTATGTAGTTCAATTATTTCACCCTATCAACATGGATTTGTGAAGCGTCGATCAACCACCACTAACTTATGATCAAAGGGTTCTTATGTAAGATGCAAACTGACTTTAGTAAGGCTTTTGATTCTGTTAATCACTCCTTGTTGCTTCATAAACTGAGTTTAATTAGTTTTCCAACTAACCTTCTTAGTTGGATCTCTGATTACCTAAGTTCTAGAACACAAAAAGTTCTATTTTGTAATTCATATTCGAAACTAATCCACGTTACCTCTGGAGTACCCCAAGGAAGTCACTTGGGTCCATTCTCTCTCTTCATAAATGTCCGTCATCATGTGTGTGGTCTCCGCAATATTTTTTTGCTCTTCGTGGTGTGAGCTGGAATCCTGAGTTCCGTTTAACCTTCCCTCCCTTATTAACCGTAGAGTTATGCTTGGAGTAATCTTTATAGATAGACTAAATAATGTTGAAATCGACTCAACTGAGTTGGTTGGCCAAATTAACCTCAACTTTCCTTTTAGACCGACTTGTAATTTTATCCCCCTATCACTACATCGTTGTAAAATACTAACTATGCCTTGCATGAACCGTTTCGTGTCCTCTGTGCTGATTACAATAAACTCTACCGAACAATTAACTCTGAAGCTTCTCTTCCTGCTATAAAAATTTCTATTTTAACTTATTTAGTACGTAGTTTACATTACTTTTTGTTCTTCCTTAGCGATTTCGTGTCACACGTTAGTGGCTGCGCCTCTCGGTCGGTTGGGCGGGAGGTGCGCTGCTATTTTGCCTGGGGTTCGCGCAGAACAAGCTTTGGCTTGGTGTCGCATGGGCCACTTGAACGTACTGCGCATTGTACGTCAACGTCCAAATATGCACTTGTTTTTGTGCAATTCAGTATGGAAGTTTTTAGAATTTTGTATTGTGAAATCCATAGTTTCAAGTCTCCTTTATCTTCTCAGAGAATAAGAATTTAAGTCCATGGAAAGAAATTACTTCGCAACATTACAAGGATAAGACTTAAACGATGAATTGGGAACCATTTTGTAAAAAAAAATGGAGGAAAGTTAACTTCGGCTTGACCGAAGTTTATATACCCTTGTAGCTTGTATAATTTATATAAATAAAGGTTTCAAATGATTTTCGTCGAACATTCTTAGCTCAGCTATTTTCCAAACTCAGCAATAGAAGGCGCCATTACTTTGACCATTTGCGTGCCAGTTTGTTATATGGCAGTTATATGATATATTCATCAGATTTGGACCAAGCTCCCCAAAACTGTGTGGAAACCGATAATATTCATAACTAGAATGTATAAAGACGCTACTTATTCGACCGATCGTTCCTATGGCAGCTATATTCTATAGTCATATGATTTGGATCAAAATTAGCAGAATTATGGGCATATATAATATTAATCAGATACAAGTTTGAGAGTGATAGCATTGAAGCCAAAAATAGAGGAAAGCTAACTTCGACCGAGTTTATATACCCTTGTAGCTTGTATGATTTTTATAAATTAGTAGCCTGATTCCACTGACACAAATACTGTACTATATAGTAGTCCTATCGTCTAGGAAGAGCGCAAACAAGAGAGGCGACAGTAGACAGCCCTGCCTCACTCCGATATTGGTTTCGAAATAACCAGATAGCTCCGTGCCTGTCCAGACTGCCACATTCGTGTTTGCATAAATATTCTCCAGCACATTTAGGAATTTGGTCGAGACTCCCATCGAATACAATTTGTACATCAAAAGCTTCCTTGGGATTTTATCAAACGCAGCACGAAAGTCGACAAAGAAGTCGTATACTTTCTTTCTCTCCTCTTGTTTCAGATACACTATGGATATTAAGTTGAATATGTTGTCCACAGTCAAATACCCTTCTCGAAATCCGGCCTGATACTCTTTTAATTTGTCGTGACACTTAACCCAATTTGTAAGTCGACTGTTCAGAATGCCCATAAAAACTTTCGCTATGCAATTTATAAAGGAAATCCCTCGGTAATTTTGTGGCAGGTCTGGGTCACCTTTTTTGAAAATTGGGAATACGACACTCGATGTGCAAGTTTCTTCAATTCTTCCTGTGTCCAGCATGTCATTATAGACTACAGCCAGTGAGTCTATGAAGACCATCGGGGCATTTATATAGAATTCATATGGTATTCTATCTTCTCCTGGTGCTTTGTTTAGCTTTACATGATCCAGTATTTTCAATATTTCGGTCCTGGTTGTGTGCATATCCAACAAATCATCTGTTGCAAAGGTCCTCACAAAAATAATATCCGCTGAAGTTTGTACTGGGCGCAGTAGATTTTGGAAATAGCTCTGAAAATCGATCGCTGAGATGTTGTTTCCTGTCTGGAAGTGGCTATTTTTGAGCTCTCGTGCCACTTTCCACCATCCTTTGCTGCCTTTTACCTCATTCAGCTTCTCTCCCAGTTGCTGCCAGTACTTAGTTCTTTATTCCAAGCAGAGGAGTCGGTATATCTTGTTATACGACATAGGCCTTTCTTATATTCTCATCTCCCGATGTTACAGACTTATTAAGCAGCTTCAGAACTTTCTTACGCTCCAAGAAGCAGTCCAATTCGAACCATTTCTGTTTACTTTTGAATTTTGGCTCTGTTGGCGTAGGGACAGCAGATTTTATAACCTCTTGTAGTTTGCCTAAACTTAGGCAGTTCGCGTCCAACTGCATCGCTGTGAAGATGGTGTCGAGATGTATTTTGGAAGCAGGTTCAGTTTTTTAGTTCTATCTTTTCCTAGACGATCTAAATGATAGCATAGGTGGCGGCCTAACAGTGGGAAGTGAAAATATACGCCTTTTATTATATGCGGATGACATAGTTATAATGGCTGATGAAGTCATTGTACTGCAGGAAATGATCGATCGCCTGGAAATTTATTGTCAGACTTGGAATATGGAAGTGAATATGGCCAAATCGGAAATAATGGTATTCAGGAAAGGAGGGCGCCTTGCAAAGAATGAAAAGTGGACATTTCAGGGTGAACAGGAGTTATGTTGACGCCCACTTTAAATTTCAAGAAGCATGTTAAAGCTAGAACTGCGGCTGCAAAGCAAAGCATCAACATAACCTGGAAGAGCCTTCTCGCCAAAAACAATGTCTCCGCTGAAATGAAGTGGAAAATTTATGAAGCCGTGTGTAGGGCAATACAAGCATACGGAGCGCAAGTCTGGGGCTATGGCCAACATGAGGAAGTGGATAAGCTGGAAGCCTTTTTCATTAAGCGTATCTATAACCTGCCACAAACAACGCCACACTATTCACTTGCTCTAGATACGGATAGATACGGTAGCAGATTCTACATGCTGGACCAGCACCTTCGGTATATCTACAAAACTCTGTTTATATATGATAGCCATAGGTTGCCACGAATCCTGTGGCAGTTGGTATTGGATAAAAATGTATTCTGGGCAAAAGAGCTATTCACACTGAGCTCATTGCATAACATAGAGTGGAACTGGGGCAACGAGACCTTATGGAATGTCAATCGCATTGCACTATTAGCGGAGCTTAAGAGACACAGACTTACAGAACTCGTGCAGCAAAAATTAAGAAGCGAATGGAGAATTTACCGAGAACTTGACCATACCGTCGGCAAAAAATATGCACAAGTAGATACCCGGGCAGTGTCATGGATTATTAAGGCAAGAAGTGACATAAGAGGATCATGGAAACAGATTCATTACAGGACCAACTAATAAATGCGAATTGTGCAACACAAATGAGGTAGAGGACATAAATCATTTTCTGGGTAGATGTCCAACACTACGAGAGCACAGAATTTTATGTTTTAGCCAACCTGTCTTAAGCCCAACTCAGATTAGAGACATTTTAAATGATGGGAGCGACACTAATTGGAAGGGCTTAGTAGAGTTTCTGCAATAGGCCACCCAGTATAGGAAACGGATTTTGGCGGAATATTTTTAAGACACAACAACACAAATAATATAAACTAAAGAAATTTGGTGGGCCCCTAATCCGACACTAGGTCCCAACGATCCTGTATCTCGCAACGAGCGGGGAAGCAGGGTGTAGTAAGACTTTTTGTATGGTATCTAGGGAATCCTCAAATAAAATAAAACAAAACTCAACAAAGTAATAGAAGCGAATTCTCCGACTGACGACATATAGTCATAGTCGAGTACTATTTAAAACCTCTAGCAATTAGATATGATATATTTTCTTTTGAAATTTTTTGTATAAAGCATGTGTATAATTGGTTTTAAATAAATTTATTATTATTATTATTATTATTATTATTATTATAGTTGTCCTATCCAACTTGGTGGAATTATGTGGCAGCATAGAAAACTTGTAAATACAAGGTTCGGGAACGTTTGCGTTGAAGACATAAAAGTTTTTCTTCCTAAAACAACATTTTCGACCGATGGTTCCTATTGCAGCTATATGCTATAGTCATCCGATCTGGCCGGTTTCGACAAATGTGCAGCGTATTTGTACCAAAGACTTCGTACAAAGTTTGGTTAAGATAGCTTTAAAAATGATAGAAACAGACGGACAGACGGACGGACGGACAGACGGACAGACGGACATGGCTATATTAACTCAGCTCGTCATGCTGATCAAGAATATATATACTTTGTATGGTCGGAGATGCTTCCTTCTATGCGTTACAAACATCTGGACAATTTTAATATACCCTCTACAAGGGTATAAAAAGTTTTTCTTAATGAGACTTTTTTTCAAGACTATATTTTGTATGGCAGCTACACTATATAGTAGACAGATTTTCATCGAAATCGGTGGACTTATGTAAAAGCATAGAAAACTTATAAATACGATGCTTGGGGGCGTTTGAATTGAAGACAAAAAAGTTTTTCTCACTAAAACTACTTTTTCGACCGATAGTTCCTATGGCAGCTGTATGCTATAGTCATCCGATTTAGATACCACTTTGCAGAATTGTGTTATAGCATATAATATTGATCAGTAACAAGTTTGGTAGCGATAGCATTAAAGACAAAAAAGTTTTTCCTACTGAGACTTTTTTCAAAACTATATTTTGTATGGCAGCTACACTATATAGTAGACAGATTTTCATCGAAATCGGTGGACTTATGTAAAAGCATAGAAAACTTATAAATACGATGCTTGGGGGCGTTTGCATTGAAGACAAAAAGGTTTTTCTCACTTAAACTACTTTTTCGACCCCTCTACAAGAGTATAACAAAAAGCAGGACTACTAGTATATCATGCCTCATGTGTCAAACAGTGTGAAGTCAGCCTTTGAATTCCAAATATAAGAACAGAGCACCATGTATTTTAATTTATTTGTTTGTATATGCGATATCAACTTAGCTAGCCCATTATTTTTGCCCAAAAAAGTTATTAACTGTATTGATTTGAATCACTATAAATTACAATAAGAACTAAAGGTTCGAACCACTAAGCAATCAATCTTTAGTTGTATATATTAGGTGCTTAGTAATGGTGTGTTGGATAATCGATGAATTGGGTATCATTTTGGAAAAAGAAAAGTTTGGCGAACTTCAAAATAAAAATTTGTCGTTTAAAATGATTAATTTTCCTTTTCAAATGAGCACAACATAACATCAGGGCATCTTTTTAATAGTAAATTAAGGAGTTTTCGTTACAAATAGTATCCCTAGTATCCATACACTAATCAGCTTTTACATTCAGCTTTTCTGATCAATTCGGTTTCCACTTAATTTCGATACAAAACACGACTTTGAAATTTAATTAAAGCAAGGGTAAGCTAAATCCTTTTATTTAAAAATAATTTGTTAATGGAAATCTCAAACCAAATAAATAAGAAAAATTGCAGATTTGGGCTTAATTAAAATTTAGAAAACCATAAGAAAATCTTAAGTCTTTAACAAATTGGAGTAGATGCTTATCTTCAAGCTGTTGCATCTGAAAATACCCACACACACACGCACACACATACATCCTGTAATTATCTGCTGAGGCTTTAAGAACTGCTTACAGCTGCTGCTGCTGTACAACTTTAGACCCTGTCCAACTTCGAGCCAAGGCACACAGTGCGTATGCGTAATAAACAAAACAACTGCAGCTACAATCGCTCTCTGTCCATTTGTGAGTGTGTGTGTGCGTGTGTGTGTGTGTGTGTGTGCGGGCTTTATTTAAATTTACAACCAAGCAGCAGGCAGGCAACACAGTTGAGCTTTGTTACGCACACTGGTCATGCCTCTCGCCCTCCCACCACTCCTGCTCCCCGGACACACATTGTGCTCAGTGTTTGGCGTTTGCCTCTGTTGAATAATAAATTGTATTTTGCGGCATTTAAAAGCAATTTTTTAACATTTTTCAATCTCAATGGCCATGGCTGAAACGCCAAGCACGCACACAATCATAAATACACACACACACACAGGCACACGCATTCACACACTACAGAGAGGGAGAGAGCAATTTTGCAGTGAATTGTCCTGGGATGCAAGCCTCTGCCTGCCTGGCTGTCAAATCGGGGCTATAGCCTCATCCACACGCACACAGTGAGGGAACAATTTTTGGCTTAGTCTCTGCTTCTGGTCTGGGAACGCTTACGGACATTCTCTGTGCATTTAGTTAAGCTTCAAGTGAAGACAGCAACGATTCGGCAGCAAAACAAATTGCAGCATTTAAGTCCCATGTCCTTACTTGCTCGCCTGCTCACTCCCCAGCCCTGTCCCCGTCTCTGTCTGTTTTTCCTGTTGGCATCAAATTGCATTGTTCAGCTAAATTTTGGTTGCATTTGGTTGGTTGGGTTTTTTGGGATATGGACAAACAGTTTGCATAAAGTTTGATTAAGTGTGGATGCTAGTTGGGGCTTGCCAGGTCCAAATGCCCATTTGAATTGAACAATATCCAGTTTTCCTTGTTTCTAACTTCCAAGTCAAACGGGCTAAACAAAATCATTCTGAAATCGTAGTTCGTGAGTTCACATCTTGAAAGCAAATTTATCAATTATATTTTAAGCCAAATGGATCAACGTCTAGCGCAACGTCGTCGGGGACGCCAGAAGACCCTTAAAGGGTAACTATTTCCGCCTCTCTAGTCCGTCTCTTACCCATCTTAACTCTTGTTTTGCAGAGTTTCTAAACTTTTGGCCGACTTTAAGATTAGATCTTGGTCGAGCTGTAAGGAACGCGGTTTGGATTTTTTACTGCAGTTGATGCCCACGGTGGCTTTCTTTAAGGAATCCTTGCGTTTCATGAAACGCTGCACCAAACCGGACCGTCAGGAGTTTCAACGCACTGCCTTGGCCATCACTGCCGGCTGCCTTATCATGGGATCGATTGGATTTGTGGTGAAGTTACTCCACATACCCATCACGAATATTATTATGGGTTAGCTATCGAAATAAAGTTGCAATTCAATTGTCCGGGGCAAAGTTCAGTTCCGCTTCTTGTATTTTTTTCTTTTTTGTTTTTTTGTTCAGCTTTCTTGGCCCGGAGCCAAACAAAGCCAAGCTGCTTGCCTGCTTGCTAGTTGACCTGACCCAATCCCTGGGGTAAGTGTTGACAAGAAAATTTGGCTGTGCACTTTACAGGAAAAACATTTGCCGTTGCCAAACCCACAAAACTGGCGGATGGCAGACGTCTATGAGTTTGTCTGTGTGCGTGTGTGTGTGTGTGTGTGTGTGTATGTGAATGCAATCGAATTAAAGAAATAGACACTGAATGGGTACAGTCTGCAGGGGAAATGAATAATGGGCAAGTCGGCATTGCCAGTTGGCAATTTCAAAATTGTATAAAATGGCATTGCCAGAGGGAAAAATTTAGGGTAAAGTAGCTCACATAAGGAAAAAAATCGGAAGTTTTTTGCATTTTCGATTCTAAAATAAAAAAGGATAAGGGTTTAACATCAACTTGACTACAAAGTCCTATAAAACTATATTTATTCTTTTGCAAACACTTTAAATTTTCAGATTTTAGTTTTAGAAATAGTTTTTTGTGATCTTCTGAAAAGACTGTCAAACGACCTCAATTGGCCTGCTGGTTGTGTTCGAAATTTTTGATGTTTTAGGTAAAGCTATCAGAGAACCAAATGAACCTCATAAAATTGTAGGCCATTTGCAAGCTTTAAGTGCAAAAACGTAATTCTGAAGTTTGAATTAAGCAAATAAGCTTATAAGAAAATATTTAACAGATCTTTACCGAGATTTGAACTCGGGTATTCATTGCTTCTCAGACGAATGCCTCAATCTTTATATTTTGGATTTGCTGTTAATACGAAGAACTACAAAGACAATTACCTTCCAGTGCTTAAGCAGTTTATTGATAAGCATCATGCGAATAACAACACGGTATTTTGGCACGATTTAGCACCTGTTCACTATGCCCAAAAAACACTGGAGCGACGACTACACAATATGGACCCCCAATTTACCAAAATTAGGGCCAATGAAAAATTTTGGGTTAATTTGAAAAGAATGGTCTACGGCAAAGGATATAAGCTCCAAAACATCAAGTGCTTGAACTCAAAAATCAACAGGGAGCTAGCGAAAATCGTAACAAGCGGAATTCAGGAGGTTATGCATAAAGTTTCCCTATATATAAGGAACTCTGATCGCTATGATCTTGAAACAACAACATATCTAGAATTTAACCTTCTAAGACATTTGGGGGTGACACAGAAATCATTAGAGATTTTTGTGTAAACGCTCGTATTTCAAATGTAATCTGCTTGAATTTATGTGTAAGGTAGCAGAAAAAAGCTTGGTTACTAGATCAAATGGCGAAATTGAAGCGATTTGCAACCGACTGTTCAAAGCCAAGTAGATTTGAGCAGTTGGCTCTAAATCACTCAAATTTGTTCTGAATCAAGAGCACACAGGGAAATACCGAGAACATTTGACTCAAGATGAGCACAAACGTTAATAAAAACAAGAAAGAAAGTCGGTCAAGCCCGACTATAACATACTCTGTACCCTTACACTCGCATTTGCTCAGGAGTCAAACGGCCAGTTGACACCCCGCGCACAACGCGGTGCGCTCTTTAAGTCTCTCTCTCTCTCTCTCTCTTTCTCTCTCGCACTAAGATTGCCTGTGTTGAACGGTTAGTTGCTGTGGTTGTTGGTGGGGGGGTGGGTGGTGTTAACTGGCCGTTTTTTGCCCATAACTTGAGTATCGTTCATCCGATCTTTATCATTCCTTCAGCAAATCGTTAGATAATTTTGTTTACAAGTTATCTCTAGAAGGAACAAACGATCTATCTCCAAAACTGTAGGAGATATGAAGTTTTTTCCAAATTGCGGGGGCGGGAGGGGGCGTGGCAAAAATTGAAAATAAACTTGATCTGCCTGCAAGTATAAGAAATATATGTCCCATACATGTCAAACCTCTATCTTTTACCATCTCTGAGATCTCTTCGTTCATACGGACAGACAGACGGACAGACGGACATGGCTATATCGACTCGATGCTGATCAAGAATATATATACTTTATAGGGTCGGAAACGATTCCTTCTCCCTGTTACATACTTTTGCACAAACTTAATATACTCTATGTACCTTCGGTACAGAGTATAACAATGCATGAACGGTATTTCTCAGTTGTAGTACAATGTTCTTACATCAAGAAAAATTTTTTGAGAACGCAAAAACTGAATTTGAGTTGATTTTGTTCCGTTTTTAAGAACTTGACTTGAGTAAATATTGTTCCGTTTTCAAGAACATTTTATACTCGCCTGCGTTAAAATTTTGTTTGATTTTGCACCGATCTGGTGTGGAGCGGATTCCTTACATTTTGAGGGCTTCTCGGAAGAATAGGAAATGGAACATTATGGGAGCTGGCGGCAACTAATATTTACAAGCGTTGGATAATAATGCTGCTGCCTTCTCCACCCATATTCCATAGGATCAGAGGGACTCCCACACTCTTTACTCGACTTGTTTCATTTAAGTCTTTTCGAAAAACACAGAATAATTTGTTCGCGCTTGACTGGAAGTTGAACCCGGTACCTTCTGCACTTAACGAACAACGTATGGGATGAAGCGCTAGCTCATTCTGCTGTTGCACACTTTTGCAGATTCATATCTAGTGGTCTACTTGTAGTTGGTTCAGCTAACAAGACGTTATCCAGCGGCGCAAATTGTTATTACAAAATCGATTACTCATAGATTACTTTGCCTTCGGTATGAAGGAAATAATCGCATACAATCTGCATTACTTTGCCGTATGCATGGCCGCTTTGTAAACGGGGTGCGCACATCCTGCATTACTAGTAATAAAACATGTATGCCAGAGCCGAACTGCCATCGGATTCCCATTACGAATGCTTATACTTTCTTTTAAATTGTAATGCAGAATGTTCGCAGTCCGCTTACAATTCATCACACAATTTAGGAATCGTATACTCAGTTGTAAAGCACTTGTATTACGATTCAATTTACTAAAGATGGAAAAGTATACGGGTGGGTAATGCACGTGTTATACGATGCAATGTACTATTGATAGAGAAGTATATGGGTTGGTAATGCACGTGCATTACAGCCTATATGAGTGGGTAATGATGCAGTAATGCAGTGGTTCTTATATTAGTTTATTTTAAATGATTTTATTTGTTATTCCTTGATAAAAATAATGTATGTTTTTACAAAGCTTTAAAATGACCAGACTACAAATGGGAAATACGTCGTTATCAGCGGGCATGTTCTTTTTCGTCAGCTTTTTAAAGATGGCCAATATATCATTGGTTGACTCTGCATAATCGTGTTTTGAGTTGAGTTTGAGTGAATTGTATTTAAAAATGTTTCCCTTCTCTCTGCGGATATTCGAACTCGGGGCCCTTGGTCTGAACACAATTGGAACGTCCTCTCTACCGGTTGCGCCGTTGCGCGCGCTGGCGGCAAAGCTTCTAAGATACTACTTGTATTGAATTGAATCTACCATCTTCCTAAAAACATGAGACCACTTGTAATTCTCAAGTTTGAATTCCCTTTATAGTTCATATAAATGGCGCATAGAAAATTTGGTGGTTAAATATGTTTCTAGTTAAATCAAAGTGTATATTAATTGATTCTTATACAAAAATTGCATATTAAAAACAAATATGATTGTTATAGTTTTTACTATGCCATTTTC
This sequence comes from Lordiphosa magnipectinata, assembly GCA_037044535.1. NCBI lineage: Eukaryota > Metazoa > Arthropoda > Insecta > Diptera > Drosophilidae > Lordiphosa > Lordiphosa magnipectinata. The sequence continues at coordinate 677,454 of JBAMBO010001890.1, forward strand.
CCTGAGTGTAACTTTGACAAGCGTTCTCGGATTTTTAATTGCTATTCCAGTTGTAAAGATACATGTGTATTAACCAAAAGATATAAAATCATTAAACTACAGTCGAACCCACTATTGCACACTGGGACAGAATGAAAAACTGACCGGCAAAAATCCAAAAAAATCGAGGCTGCCATCCAGGTGCATTAAGTGGCTTAAACAGTAGCCCATTAACTCCCTGAGGTCGGAAATGGACGGTTTTGAAGGTTGCATGAAAGGTCAACAAGAACTTTGGGGTCAAGAATTGTTGAGACTTATTTTTAACAGTTGCGTGCTATGCGAAGACTATGTTTCTGGTACCTGTTAAATTTTTATACCCTTGCAAAGGGTATTATAATTTTGCCCAGAAGTCTGCAACGCATAGAAATATTCATTTCCGACCCCATAAATTATATATATTCTTGATCAGGGCGACGAGCTGAGTCGATTGAGCTTTGTCCGTCCGTCTGTCTTTCCGTCTGTCTGTCCGTCTGTTTCTACGCAAACTAGTCTCTCAGTTTTAAAGCTATCGAGCTGAACTTTTCCACAGAGTCTTCTATTGACTGCACGCTACTAATATGTCGTAGCCGACCGGACCGGATGACTATATCTTATAGCTGCCATAGGCACCATCGGTCAAAAAATGGGTCTTAGTGAGAAAAACTTTTTGGTTTTCAATGTAAGTGTCCCTAAACTCGATTTGCAAACTTTGGTCAAAATCGGATGACTATATATTATAGCTGCCATAGGACCGATCGGTCGGAAAATGGGTCTTAGGGAAAATAACCTTTTTTGTTTTCAAGTAAGTCGTTCTTAAGGTCGGTGATTCTATAGTATCATACATATATTACACGCTTTCAAACTCATTTGAAAAAGTTGATCGACATCGGGTGACTATATCTTATGGTTGCCATAGGACCGATCGGTCGAAAATAGTTCTTAGTAAGAAATTTTTTTTGTTTTTAGTGTTAGCGTCTTTAAACTCACTGATTATTAATTCTGTATGCTTTCAAATATATTCGCAAAATTTGGTTGAAATCGGATGACTATATCTAACGGCTGCCTTAGGACCGATCGGTGGGAAAATGAGTCTTAGTGAGAATAACTTTTTTGTTTTAAATTTTATCGTTCTTAAACTCTGCGATTTTTTTTATTTTGATATGTTTTCAAAAAGATTCACGAAATTTGGTCGAAGTCAGATGTTCATCTGTCGGAAAATGGGCTTTAGTTAGAAAATTTTTTGATTTTTATGTAAGCGTTCTTAAACTCTGACATTTCAAAAACAGCATTTGCAAGGGAAATAATAATAATAAAATAACAAAACTGTATACTGCACAAAAGTATTCCTTGCAGAACAGTACAACCGGCTAGTAATCTGTTAAGAATTTCAATGAAAATTATCAACAGAACCCATTGGGGCAGCAACAATATATTGGGTTTTTGTAAACTCGGAGACAATTACTAAAAATTCTATATCTTCATTGGGAAAAATCGTAGAATTGTTTTGGATAGTTTATTTCAAAGTCAAGGAGTAGTTCATTCCAATAATATCAAAGAAAGGCAAAACAGAAGTATAGGTTCTGCACAAAACGCCTCTAAAAGGAGTCAAATAAGGCATTTATTGTATCTTTAATCTCAAATTGCTAAAAATCTTAGAACTTTTTAGCAGGCTCTGGGTCAATAAGCTATGATTTTCATCATAACGTTTCTAAAACAAGACACGTGCAACACCACTGTTTCATACACTTCCAACAGTTCAATCATCAGCGATCTTTTACCTCGTATCTCGAAGTGATGGACCATTTCTGAAAACAGAATCGTGTTCAGTACACGATAATCATCTAGAATCACCACCGACCCTTCAACATACTGAAAAAAGTGTAATTTTGTTGCCTTGTGAAATTAATAGTTAAAACTAGGAATGCAACAGCTGCCGGAGTTTAATTTTTTATTTTTGATTACGGACCAGATATCAATAAAAAACTATACAAAAATTGCCATTCGAAAGCGTTTACATAATAACTGAATGTTTATTGATGAAGACCTTAATTTTTTTAGGTTATTTTTCATTTGGCAACTTTGTGTTGAGATTGCCTTGCAACATGGCTTAATATTTTCTTTGAATATTGCACTATAGCAGGAGGCATGCGCGTTTGCGCAGTTTTGCTTTGGTTTTCATTAAATCGCTTTTACAATTGTATTCTCATTTGAAATCGAGCATCATTTTGTTACACAATCAGCCAAAGAGTATGCTTTTGTTTTCAAAACATCGGATTTTTCCCATAAAATATGAGCTTAACTATTTTAATACGAGTGTATTCATATGTGAAGCATACCTTTAGAAAAAGTAAATTGATTTTTGATTCATTAAATTTCTATTTTTCTTATGTTGTTTTATAGCCTATTTACACTGAGCACATTTAACATCCCACATCATGAGTTAAAATGGCTAATAACTATTTGCAATGCCAATATTTGTCAATTTTAGAGTTGTCAATCCACCCAATAAAGAAGACCAATTCTGACACGGCAAATGCTTATGACTAATGATGTGGGATGTTAGATGTGCTCAGTGTAGTTTGCCTATTAAGTAATGAATCTAAAGAACAGTTGAAATAGATGGAAAAAACAATGAAAGCAGTTAGATTGACTGAAAATCCTCCAGCTTAGGTCAATAACTCATAGACGACTTTTCAGATCAGGACAATTTTGTTCACAAAAATAATTCATAGTTATATATAATTCATTGTAAAATTTGGCTTCAGTCGAATCACAGTTTCTATTTCAAAGTAAAAAAAAACAGAAAGCTGAAAAATATTTTAACATTGATTTGAATTATACATATGGGCATTTCCAAACTTACGTGACGTTACGTTCGTACGAAAAGATCTTTTAGAAAAATATGAAAATCTTGGATTTTTAAAAAGATTGTTCTATATTTGGGTAGCAATTAAGTAGCACTATAATCAGCAAAAAACAATGATTTCAATCGATCATAAGGAGTTAAAGATATAGGCAATCATATATGCTGGCGTGACGTTACATAAAACGGAAGTGGGTTTTGACTTGTTTTAGAAAAATGCAAAATTCTGCGAATTGGGCAAAGCTTTTTGAATAAAATTTTTTAGTATGATTTGAAATAATACAAGTTTATTTTCCAGGTTATCTTATTCAAAAATGTTTGCCCATCTATTTTTTATTTTCATAAGTATCTGATGTGACGTTACCTGACTTTACGTTACTTAAATTTCCTCATTATATTTATGTTGTTTTTGTTATAATATAAAGCAGAAACTTACAGTTAATTGCAATCAGGTAGTTTCTTATGGTGTCTTCTGCATTATTTTTTAACTCTTTGAACCCTTAGAAATAGTTTAGAGACCAAAAATCAATGCAATCTAAATGCATTTTTATGACAACAAAACGTATCCAAATGAGAAAAATGGCGCTTGTGCGACTTTGCATTCGAAAATCTCGAAATGGGTTATGAATATATTTAAAATTTGCTCATATTAGTTCATTTTGATTTTTGAAAAAATAATGAAAAATAGTGTTTTTAAGTACGTTTCATTTTTTGTTCTCGGTGGACTTTTCTGTGGAAATGCCCATATCTTATAAAAAATTTTCTTTTTAAATTATGTAAGTCAAGATCAATCTTTTAAGAACATTTCGTAAAAACTTTCAGCTTCCTAGGTAGGCTGGTCTAGAAATTACAGAGTTTTTTGGGCCACAGTGCTTCGGTTTCAACAGCTTAGGCAATTATTTAAACCGGATCTGGGAAGCGTAGATATGATTGTCAACCTTCCATATAACTTGTTAAATAAGTGTTCAACGTACAAACGTTTATACGAAAATCAAAGTAAAATTCAAAACGGAGACGCATAAATTATCTTGCTCAAATTGCTTATTTTTATTGAAAATAAAGCTTGTATACCTTGAAGGGCAAAAATCATTAGGCAATGAGGCATTTCTGTAATCTTACAACATGTTATTACGTACCTTAGCTGTAATTGTCCTTGACTTATTGTTTTGTGTTAGTTTTCAATATCATATACAAGACAATATTCTCAGTTTTAATCCAACTTTTAAACCAGGTTCGGAGTATCTAGTAAGCTAATAAGCGATCCGTTCATTGCGAGGATGGTCTGCCACCATGTTATGGCGGGCAATCCGAGCTATCGTTAATGGCCTGGTGGCACAAAAACGTTAACACAATTATCTATTTTGAAAGCACATATTAATAATTAACATTAACATAAAAGCCGATTACATATTATACAACCGATTAAATACATTAAGTACAAAAGTACTTAAAAATAAAATTTATTCACTTAAAAATTGAATTCAATATAATTGAAAAGCCAAAAAACTGATGCCAAAAAAAATAGCCGTCTCTTGCCTAATATTGTATTATGTCACATTCTATATTTTCGCTCAATTGGGTCGATATCTGTGGCATTATTTCCAGTCCATGTGGAGATTCACACAAGTACAACAAAACGATTGTTCACAATCAATCAGTTCCAACATCAACAGTCTGGGAAAATTTGTCACATTGTATATCAGTTTATGACCGCAAACAGCATACTTTTTAGGCCAGGCTAATTGCAGAGCCAGTGCCAGCTTGGACTTGAGGCACGCAACTTTTTGTGGCACTTGAGCAATTTTCCATGTGCTCCAAAAACTTTGGCAATAAAATTTGTTTCAAATTGCTTTTCAAAAGCGCCAGTAAGAGCCAAAAGGAGTCTGGAATGGAAGGCAGTGAGCATGAGAGCTGGAGAAAGGTGGGGGGATAGTTGAAAAGTTGTCAGCGGGTTAGCCACCACCAGAACCAGTACAAAGTGCACCCCAGAGGGGCAAATAAATATCAAATATATTGACAGGAGTTGAGATAGAGACCAAAAGGCAGTGGCGCAAAAGTTAATTACATTGTGTTAACTGGGCGGGCCAGGCCTAATTCTGTAATTCTCTTTCTGAATCATTTAACCATGAAATTGGCCGCCCAGCCCTGTCCATGGCGAAGCCTAAATGATAACCCACCAAAAATTCAAAATGTGAAAATTAGCCTTTCAACTGCCTGAATGCCCCCTGGCCAGGCTTCGATGGGGAAGAGTGGGACGGAGGGCCTGGGCAGGAGGGCTAGCCATGTTGACAGCTGGCACACAATTTATGTGGGAAAATGGTTTTGCTCTGATTAAAATTATTTGTATTTATTTTTAATTTCTATGGCTTTTACACATAAATTAAGGCAATTGGGTGGCAATTGTTGGTTGGCCAAACAAATATATTTAATTAAATAATTTTGTTCAAATTGGCTGATAAGAAATGAATTCATTTTTATTCAGTTTTTTATGGTCGTCTTTAGTCTCCCGACAACCAGGTTGTGAGAAACCATTTCAACTGTTAGGACACATCTGAAGCAACATGACGTGGCATTTGTTTTTGCCATTTTCCAATGCTCAATAATTGCCAAAAAAAAATAAAATAAAATAAAACCCCACTCGCATTGACATAATATAAAACTTAAATCTACGAGAATACACAAAGCTTTTATACTCTTACAAATTTCATCCTCGGTCAAAAAAATTTAGAGTTAAGCTTTTGTACAACTCCACATTGAAAATAACTTCTTTGAGATTGCTAAATGTACGTATTGATAAATCGGCATAAATAGCTCACATGGGTAACTAAGTGCAGATTTACCTTACCTCACCCCCTCACGTAAACATGCGCAATCAAATTGAGTCAATCACAATCAATAAATGTGATCCCAAAAGAAGCAAAAAGAAGCTACTCGCATTCCGTGTGTCAAGGCAAGCAGGTCGAGGTTGGTTTGCTACCGAGCTACTACTAAACTATTGAAACATTGATTTTGTGAGAATATACAATATCAAAATTTAACTATTCGAAAAGCGTGTAATTCTTCTAGCGTTGTAGAGTGTTTCCAACTACCTCATAAAGAACTGCCAGAAGAATCCCTAAGAACCGGTTTGGTTTGGGTTTTTTGGGTCCGATTAACCGGACCTTGAACCGAACCCCTAATATTCTTGACTCCTCGAACATGAAAAATTAGGGTCGGTTCACAAAATTTAGTAGTTTTTCCAACGACACATACAGGGAAATATAGAAATTCCGTGTAGTCTGACTGCTCTCATTCAAGAAGTTCTCCAATCCTACGACATTTCTCTAGGTCAGATTTATACTATTATCGTCGATAATGGATCGAATATGGTTCGAGCAGGAGAACTTTTAAATTACAACTGCAGAGCAGAAAAGGAATGCAACTATGAAGGATGTAATGCAGATGAATGTTGCTAATGTGAATCAAAAGTATTTCTTTATTTGGACGATGATCAAGTTACCTCAATAGATTCCATTGAGGACATATGCTGACATGCTTAAAATGCAAAAAGAAATTCTTAATGAGAGTTTTTAAAATTAAACATTAAACGACTTAACTTCTGATTGTGAAGAAGAGAAGTTTATGAAAGCAATAGAAAGAAATAAACATATATCATATATAAAACTGTAAATGTTATAGATTAATTCGAAAATTCTCCAAGACATACATCGACGATGGTTTTAAAATATTGTTAAGGTCAACAAAATAGGGACTTTAAAAATATTGCCTTAACTATACTTGCTGTTCCAGCAACTCAGGTATCAGTTAATCGAGCCTGTGCAACACTTAAGCCCTTTACGGACATCCGACGTTCGTCATTTAGCTAACTTCGCCATATGTTTCGTCGCCGTGGAACGTAATGCTAAGTTTACATAGCGTCATACTGTGCCAATGTCGTCTGTGACCCCCTGTGCCCAAAGTACTCAGAAGTCAAAAGTGTTCACATTGGCGGCACAGAAAATGCATGTCACAGCGCTGTGACATGCCAAATGAGTACTTTTGATGTGAACGCTTCTTGTTGTCGTCACAAAGGTCACATTGCGCACAAAAGGCCAGATCCACAATACAATATCAACAACAAATCCAAAAAGGAATGTTCGAAAAGAACGAATAAGCCAAAAATGAACACTCGCGATCGCCGTGTGGCCATGCAGGGGAATGCCGATGTGATCCCTGAGCTTATTGAAACCGTCGAGGAGTCGGAATGCCTCTGGAACATGACCAGCGTCAATTATAAAAGTCTAGCTGCAGCAGCGTTGCCGATCAACTTGGCGTCACCAAGAAAGACAATGGCGACAAGTGGAACAGTTTGCGAAACACATTTCGTGTGAGTTTGCAATTCAATACAAATGAATTCCTCATGTAATTCAATTTTTATTGATATTTTTGCAGACTAAAGGCGCTTGGATTAGATTATTTCGAAGATGCGCAACGGGACTTGGCTTTGGAGTTAATAATAGGTGTTAACAAACATGCAAGATAAGATCCTACTTGTTAATATGAGGCTTCGGCCTAACTGAGGCAACTCAAGCTACACGGCCAACCGATGCTACTCAAGCCGCACATTCAAGTCAATTGGATGAATTTGATCAAATTGAAGCAGAGGAGAATCTCTTTAATACTATGAGGTTCTGGAGGACCTTAAAGATACTTACTTTGGCATTAAGTGCTACCACTCCTACTTCAATATACACATATCAAATAAATAAGCATGTTTAATTAATTGCCTCCAATACTTTTCAAATGCATGCGACGCTGTTTCCGAAATTATTCCACATATTGTTGCCTTTGACATTCTAAACTTGTATGAGATGCATGAGAGCAGTGTCACTGCTATCGCCAGGTGAAATGGGCTCACGAAAAGTCGCCATCTACTTTCTCACAACAAAAGAGCTGATCGAAAGTGGCTGCATCCAAGCGCACGTAATTTATAAATTTGTTCGGAATACTTCGCAACTCTGCATTCAACTTGGCAAACATTCCTTCTTTCCATCAATCATGAGCGATTTGCCTTGGGTTCATCATCTTCATATTCCTCCAGCACCCTAAACGCAATAACAGCACACGCCACTAGCTCTGTTGCCTTTCGCGCTTTCATTTCTTGCAGTTAAAAAAATTTAATTTAATTACAGTTAAAAAAATACACGAAAGCACTTAAAATTACGCATATTTACCTTTATCAAAATTTGTAAGTCGAAAAAAAACAAAAAGTTATCGCAATGTGACAGGAAAACGAGCATGGGCGATGTGCTTGGCACAGTCAAAATATTTCAAATGAGCTAATTTTGAGCTAACTCATTGGATCAGCTGTTCAATTAATTGTCACAGAACCACTGTCACGCCAAATGAGTACTTGTGTTCACATTGAAAAGTACTCGTTCCAGTGACACACGATTTCTGTGACAAGGCATTGGCCGTTTACATTGAGCTGTGCCACTGTGACCCTGAAATAAGCGCAGCATAAGAGTAGTGTGACCAGAATTAAGAAAAAATTATGCCGAGAATTGGAGCTTGTGGTATTTTTAGTTTTACTGGGTCACAATGATCGATCAGCTGTTTTTCGTTTTGATGCCAAGTTGACAAAGGAGTGCCATATTGCCATATATTTTTTTTTTAAACTTAATTATTTAAAGTTTTGTTATTAATTTACTTAAATCTGCGACTCGCGATACATGTTGTGCAGCAGCTCACTCACACGCATTCTCCCATCTGGAAGCTTCGACGGAGGCATTTCTTTAATAATGCTATTCCAGAAGGCGTACATTTCTGGGTGTTGACATTTGGAACTAGGCTCTTCCATTAGGCCCTTTTGGTACTCCATAATCTTGGAAATTGCGCCCATCAATTGCCCTCAGACTTCTCCGATTTTTCTGACATATTGCGACGCCTTTTCTATAAGGTGAATAAAGTAGATGCTTTGATTTGGAATATCACTTAAAGATTCAGTTACTTACGTAGGAGTAGCTGCTGGTTGTGGCCCCGTCTTCGATGCTGTTTTCCACCTGCGTTGACGAAGTGCATTCTTCTATATCCACTACAAAATTATCCAGGCACTCAGTAGGAAGCAAGGGGTCTGTCTGAAATGTCCTGTAAGACAATGATTCTTACTTTAAATTGTTCATTGTACATACCTTCTTTTTGTAATATCTCGGCCACTTCTCGTCCTATGGCAACCATAAAATATAGTCACCCCATGTCGATCAACTTTTTTAAATTAGTTTGAAAGCGTTTAATATTAAGAATCACCCAAATTAAGAGCGATTAACTTGAAAACAAAAATGTTTTTTTCACTAAGACCCAATTTCCGACCGATGGTTCCTATGGCAGCTATTTGACAGCTTTAAGATATAGTCATCCGATTTTGACCAATGTTTGCAAATCTGTTTGAAAACAATTAATACTAATAATGGAGGAGTTTGAGGACGCTAACATTGAAAACAAAAATGTTTTTTTCACTAAGACCCAATTTCCGACCGATGGTTCCTATGGCAGCTAAAATCATCCGATTTTGACCAAAATTTGCAAGTCCGTGTAAAAGCATATAATACTAACAATGGCTGAGTTTGGAGACTTCAACATTGAAAACAAAAAAGTATTTCTTACTAAGACTAATTTTTTTTTACCGATATTTTCTTTGACAGCTATAAGATATAGTCATCTGATTCGGTCGGTTCCGACATATTAGCAGCGTGCAGTAAAAAGAAGACTCTGTGCAAAATTTCAGCTCGATAGCTTTAAAACAGAGAGACTAGTTTGCGTAGAAACAGACGGACAGACAGACAGACGGATGGACAAAGCTCGTCAATATATATAGTTTATGGGGTCGAAAATGAATATTTCTATGCGTTGCAAACTTGTGATCTAAATGATAATACCCTTTGCAAGGGTATAAAAAGTGTACACAACAACAACAACTATTGCCCAGCCATTGCCATTACCAATTTTTGCGCTTAACGCTTCAATGAACAAATCACTGAGACATAGTACAGCAGAGTGGGATTCGGAAACGGAGTCGAAGTTCCGTTTGCTGTCTGTGCTTATACCATCAGCATGTCATCATGGCAAAATCAGACGACATGCAACATTGCATAAAGATTTGTCACAGCTAAAGCCAGGCCCAGGTTCCAACTCCCACCTCCCAAACCCCTCCCTGTTGCTGCTGCTGAAATTGCAAGACAACGACACGACAGAGAGAACTTTTAGAGAGAAGCCAGCTCAAATCGCATTTTCGCATGTTGCAATTCGACAAACAGCAACAAGATGAGCAGGAGCAGCAGCAGCAGCAGCAACAGCGGGAGCTGGAGCGGAAGCAGGAGGTAAAATTGAGAAATCCTGGGCAACTTCTAGCAAATTCAATTTCGTCGAGCTCGATTGCATTGCGGCACATTGGCCTGGAATTTGTGGGGAGTGAGGACTAGCTGCTCATCGTTTCGCATTGCATTTCAATATATAAATATTTATACACAAGTAATGTAACAGCACAGCTGAGCGCAGCTAGAGCGGATACACTGTCAAAAGCCCTTTAAGTATGCCACAATAAATTTGGCGATTTGTATTAGACTTGGATTTACTCAGACCTTTCTCTCAGTGCCCCAAACCGCGACACTGACAAACTAAAAATGAAGATATATGAACCCTGAATCTTCCTTTCGTGCCCCATGGAAGAGTAATGGTCATGTCATGTTTCGAAGCCAAAGCTTCAGCTTCGTAAATCGTTTAGTTTTTTTTTTCTTTTTCATTTTCCATTTTGGTTTACGGCTGCCTAATTCCTTTTACCACCAAAAGTCTCGCCCGGTATTTGATGGCCTTGCGCTGTGCCTGTCTGACTGCACACATATTTATAAATCAGGACTAAGCCTTTATGACATATGCTAAAATTTAACACTCTCTCTCAGATCCCCTCCACCGTCGCAGTACATAGCAGGCACAGGTTGGGTTGTAGCCCCGTCAGCAACGCGCTTTTGTTTAGCCAACGTGTGACAAAATGATTAAACGGTTAGGCTAGCACCAAAAGGACCTACATCAGCCCGCCTGGAGGCCACCATCACCATCAGGTTTGCTGGCGGCTATTGATGCCCCCAGTAGGGCAAACATCATCGTGGCCCCCATTGTTTTGGGCCATGACAGTGCAAAATTGCTGATGATGATAACGATGTGATTAGATGAGTTAGATGAGTGGTTATTTGAAAAGCTGTGGAAATTGGGGTTGTCTGGCAGCTGCTACTAAGTAGCGGATTGAAATTTTTTCAACGGCTTGAAATATTTAATAGATCATTTGCTTTTCTAAGATGGCATTGCGTTACGTTGAACAATAAAAATCTAAGTTTGAAAAGGACCATTAATATCCCAAGAAACGATTCCCGTCGATTTTGTTCAAACTTGGACATGCGACTCGACCACGATCCTAACGTTGCGTTACATATTTTACATTCCACTGAAAAACATCGGAGATTTTTATACTCTGTACCGAAGGTACATTGAGTATATTAAGTTTGTGCAAAAGTATGTAACAGGGAGAAGGAATCGTTTCCGACCCTATAAAGTATATATATTCTTGATCAGCATCAACAGCCGAGTCGATATAGCCATGTCCGTCTGTCCGTCTGTCCGTCCGTCCGTCCGTATGAACGAAGAGATCTCAGAGATGGTAAGAGATAGAGGTTTGACATGTATGGGACATATATTTCTTATACTTGCAGGCAGATCAAGTTTATTTTCAATTTTTGCCACGCCCCCTCGCGCCCCCGAAATTTGGAAAAAACGTCATATCTCCTACAGTTTTGGAGAAAGATCGTTCGCTCCTTCTAGAGATACCTTGTAAACAAAATTATTTATCGATTTGCTAAAGGAATGATAAAAATCGAATGAACGATACTCAAGTTATGGGCAAAAAACGGCCACTTAACACCACCCACCCCCCCACCAATAACCACAGCAACATACCCTAACCGTTCAACACAGGCAATCTTAGTGCGAGAGAGAAAGAGAGAGAGAGAGAGAAACTTAGAGAGCGCACCGCGTTGTGCGCGGGGTGTTAACTGGCCGTTTGACTCCTGAGCAAATGCGAGTGTAAGGGTACAGAGTATGTTATAGTCGGGCTTGACCAACTTTCTTTCTTGTTTTAATTCGCTTTAGACCGATTTGCTTTTTAATGAAACTAATTTTTTTGTATGAATTTAGAGTTGAACAATTTTTTTGGAAATGTCTTTAAATGAGAATTTTTCTAGTTCACAGAAAAATATTAGGATCCATATTAATTTGATATGGGCTGTTTTGTTTGACATTTTGTCGAATATCATTTTTTTTCATATCATATTCAAACTATAACATTTCATTTTAAACATAAATAATATCAAATTGTCAGTAAAACAAAATGAATTGATATGATTAAATATAAAAATTACAAGCCTTGAATGTCAAATTAATATGAAAATGATATTAAAAAAGGTTAAAAGGATACCAATTTGATTTTCGAAACTCTCACAAGAGAGAGTGAGGTTTAGAAAATACGAAGAAGGAAACTGACATACAGAGTTGCACATAGAAAATTCAAACAGCGGAGAGATATATATCCGATGGTGCATACCATAAGATGCCAATCCATTTGTAACGTGCAGGGTACGTTAAAATAATTACTTCTTTAGTATTCAATCAATTTTAATCAAATTTGGGACCTTGAATTATTATACCCGTTTCTAAGTCTTGGCATAGCCGTACAGTTATATATGCAGCCGTGCACTCTGAAAGAAAATTTGGAAAATTTGCCACAGGTTAGGTGAAAATGCAAAAAAAAAGTTTTATGGGATATCTAGATATATAAAAATCTCGTGTCACATGTTAGTTAGCAAACTCCACCGAAACGGCTTGAACGATTTTAATGAAATTTTTTTTTCTACATATCTGGCAGGTGTGGAATAGGTTTTTCGTAACGCTTGGTGATTTGGGTGTCCCTGTTGACGGAGCAGGCTGCTCATCTGTGTCTCTCTGTGTTTTATTATATTGAAATCGTTATCGGAATATCGTTTTTCATCAATCGTTTCAATTTGTGTGTGTGTGTGCGTGTTACAGTTAACAATGCCAGCCACACCTATGGGTAGCTATTTGGGCATAGACTAAGATATATAGACTGCTCAATTGCTCAGTCGACACCGCTTATGTCAGAAATTAGTCAGCTGTTCGCTCTCATTTACGCTCTCCTGATACATTTGGTCAGCTGTTCGCTCTCTCATACGCTCTCTGGATATATTTGGAAATGTATCTTTTTGGGCACTATCGTTTAGCACCACCAAAATTGAGAGGCAGCGCAAATTTGTTCTCTAATACTCATTCTCCATGATTTAAGCCGTCGAACCAATTCAGCAATATATTATACATGCGAAATGTTAGGACAGCAAGAACAGATCATCAAAATACATGAAACAAATGAAATTACGCGTGTCAGAATGTCGCAACTACGTTCTTCTCAATCACAAGAGGCACGAGCTTTCCGAAGTCAACAACAACTATTGGAGCAGAGACAAGCGCGCCGGACAGATGTTAACACACGCAGAACAATTGACCGACAACTCCAACAAGTACATCGAGCATTTACATCTGATCCGTTCTTTCGTCTTGCATTCGAGTATGAGCCAGTTATCGAATATTCCGCTCATCCGAAAGTCCTGATTGGTGCTATCGACAAAGAATGTCCCTAAAGTCATGCGCTCAAATTCAAAAATGAGTCCGCCGGAATGTATTGCTCATCAGGAAAAGTGCAACTACCGGAACCATTTGAACGGATTGTTCATTGACACGGATCCAGATTCAAACCTGTTTCTGAAGTCCATTCGTAATGCATGCATTCAAATGACTTCGTTCGGAGCAACAGAAATCATGCACAATACAGAAGTAAATGGTCAGCCATTTAATTCAATCTTTAAAACCAAAGGCCAAGTATACCATAAAGTAGGCTCATTGCTGCCAATGCCGAACGAACCACATAAGCTTTTAAATATCTACTTAAGGGTCGGTGAGGACGTCAATCGTGTGGATGCACGTTGCAGCTACCATAACCTCAATTCGCCTAACGCCAGGCGCATCGTCGGCGAGTTGGACTCCCTTTTGAATGAGCACAATGAATTATTGAAATTCTTTAGCAAAGTGACAATCCCGCTATTGTTATCAATCCAGATAGATTTAATGCTCCTGCTGTTGACAACGTTGTTAGAATAATGGTTGGCGACCGCACAGCGACCAGAGAAATTGGGATTCAAAGAAGAAACAATAATCTGGAGTACAACATTAATCAACATGATCCCCATTTACAAGAAACAATTTATATGACAAAACAACGTTTGCGGGGTCAGCTAGTAACTCTATATTTTCTCAGTAACTGTTGTCTATTGTCTCCAGTGTTAAGAAGTACACAGGTACAAATACCTAGGTACATACCTAGATACATATTTTGTGTACCTTTTACCTTACCTCTGTATTTTTAAATTGCAGTACCTTTTACGTTACCTACGTCCAAATTTTCATTTACCTTGTCAAAATGTAAGGTATAAGGTACTTTTATATGATTGAGAATTTAATTTAAAATGATTTCTTTCAATGATTTTTTCTCAATTTGATGGTCGATGTGACTATTCAAATAACATAGTCTTGAGCTAATAACTGTGTTGATCCTTATGACGCTTTAAGTCAAAGAAATACAGAAAGCTTTCAACACAACTAGCTTGAAAATAGGGTACATAAACTATTACACTTTTGTTGAAATTTCGAGAAAGCCTCAAAGTTTCGGTTGGATAGTTCACGTCATGAACATTTTCGGGTAGGTGGTGTTGAATAAACCATGCCTTAAAGGCATAAAAAAACATTAAAAAAAAAAATTTTTTTAAATAAAACTATGCTTTGACGGGAATTTGAACCCACGAAAATATATCATGAATATATAAATTTTTTAGCATTTAAATGTTTTCAGTGCTTATTAACATTTATTTATTCCAAAATGCATTGTAAAAAATATATACAATGTTAAAAAAAACATAAAAAAAAATTTTAAAAAGAAAACTACGCCTTGACGGGGATTTGTACCCACGACCTCGGCGTTGTAAGCGGGGCAGACACCCGCTAGGCTACAGGGCTTGTTGATTCCACTGTGTCTCAATGCTAACTTAAGCATTAAGTGCCGTCGTCCGTGAGTGTGTTCAGTCTTCGAGGTCCGTAGTTTAAGTCCCAGACAAGGTAAAGTAAAAATAAGTTGTTAAATTTTAATAAATATAAATTCTCTAGGTACAGTTTAGAAAAGAAGGGGGTTGTGTGGATGGGGTGTGTGTTTGTGTGGGTATTGGTCGTCCCTTCCTTCCTTAAGTTTAATAGGACAACTATATAGTATAGCTGGCATAGAAATTGGGTGTAGAAAATGTATATAGGAGACCTTGTCAAAAATGTGTACATTTGGCTGAATGTACATATATGTGTCAGTGGAATCAGGCTACTAATTTATATAAATCATACAAGCTACAAGGGTATGGAAACTTCGGTAGAGCAGAAGTTAGCTTTCCTCTATTTTTGTTTTACACACATACCTAATTTGTGTGAATTAGTGTCGTTTACTCTCGCGCTCACGCTCCCGCTCTCTCTCGCGCTCTGAGTATCATGGTACGTACCAACAACAACTGCATACATGTATGTACAGAGAAGAGGGTGGGAAAGAGGTGGGAAAGGGGCGGTGAAGAGGGTGTGAAGAGTGTGATGAGGAGGGGAGGTGATGAGGGGGAATCAGTGAAGAACAGTGGAAGAGGGTGGTAAGAGTGGAGTGAGCTTGGGAAGACGGGGTGGGGAAAAAGAGGGAAAGCCAATTTGATTTGAATATTAATTGAAGAGTTCATGTTTAATTCCTAACTCTTATGGTTTGAGCTGAAGATCGTTGATCACAGGTGGAATCCTGTCATTATATGAATACGAATACGAAAGCGTGACCATTTTTTAAACTACCAACCAAAACTGAAGATATACGCATTTCTCTAAAGCAGCGATGGTCACCGGATCCCCGCTGGGGGCGAAGACATTTCGCTATTTACACATGCACTAGCCGAACGCATGCCGAAGCTGAGGAGAAGAGAACAAAAAGCCGTTCAGTCGCTGGCTAGCCTTTGATGCGGTCAGGTCGAAGCAAATTAAGGGCGCTTTATTTTCGCACACCAATACAATTTCACTTGTTGGCTTCGTTTTCGTTGGCCAACGCTGCTCTAAAGTTACAATTCTTCCCCATCCAAAAAAACGAACTATTTCGCAATTTATCGAAATGATTTACATATGAAATAACTGCCAAAAGTTCGGGACAGGGCTATTTGACTTTTTTTTTAATCAAAGGAGATACTTATATATAATATAATATATAGAGTGCCGAGACCAAATTGTAAAATATTTTTATTTGTTAGAGCTTTGTTAACGGAGATAACAATTTTTAAAGTCTTTCTAGTTTGTTCTTTGATCAAAATTTGGTTTTATTTAAAAATAAATTCTCCAATTTGCCTTAAAAATTGTTTCATAATGATCCCCGCACGTTGCCTGACGACCTGCGAAAATGAAGACGGAGACGACTCCCGGGTGGCAATGATACTTGGAGGGGATCAGCGGCCTGTATGTGGAGCCAAAGCTTTACTATTAGCACCGAAAGTAAAGTTGAGCAGCGGTTATGAGATGCCCGTTCTTGGGTTTGGCACATACAAGGTAAATGTGCAGAAGTCCCAATTTTAAGCTAATTCTAATTTCCATTTTCCAGTTGCGGGGCTATCAATGCTCGACTGCTGTGCACTGCGCGGTGGAGACCGGATACCGTCATTTTGATACCGCCTTCTATTACGAAAATGAAAAGGAAATCGGTGAAGCGCTTCGCACACAAATCCAGATGGGCAATATATCTAGAGAAAATATTTTTTTGACCACAAAGGTGAGTTGATGATAGCTTATATGACACAAGTAGGACTACTCAAAGTAAAACCGTGAATAGCTGTGGAACACTCACCACGATCCCCGTGACGTGCGTCGTATTTGCGAGAAACAACTAAAATCTTTAGGTTTCGACTATATCGACTTATATCTGATGCACTTTCCCGTGGGATTCAAGCACATGTGCGATGAGATTCTTATACCAATGTCGGCGGGCAAGGTACACACGACGTAAGCTTTTATCGAAAACCAGCCTTAGTGCTTCACTCTAATGGTTTATTCTCCACTCATAAATGCAAGCGATATTGATTACATTGACACCTGGCGAGCTATGGAGGAGCTTGTCAAGCTGGGCTTGGTTCGTAGCATAGGCCTCTCTAACTTCAATATGGAACAGGTGCAGCGTATTATACAGTGCAGTGCTTCCAAGCCGGTGGTCAACCAGATAGAGATATGGCCGGGATTCATGCAAAAAGATCTCGTTGACTACTGTCGCTACAATGGAATTGCCGTCACCGCATTCGCACCACTTGGCAATCCAAGACGAGAAGAGCACGCGCCTATTTACTTTTTCTCCGAAGGAATAAAGAGGCTGGTAAAGAAACACAATCGATCGGCTGCGCAAATTGTTTTACGATATTTGGTAATATAAATTATTCTGCTTACTTGGTTTTCTGGAAATAATTGTGTCTTCAAACAGCTGGATTATGGTGTCACACCCATACCTAAAGCGGCCAATCCTCTGCACATCAAGCAGAATCTGAATGTTTTTGATTTTAATTTAGATGATGCTGATACGCGCGCATTACGTGGCATAAAGCCAAAAGAACGCCTTGTGAAGTATGAGTCAATGAAGAACCATCCGTTTTACCCATTTGAGCGTGAAGAGGATCAAGAGGAACAAGAGGATCAGCAATCAGCAGTTCAAAGTAAAGAACAAGCACGCAAAGGGAGTGAGGCGCAAAAAAGAGAAAGTCAACAGGTTGCCCCATCGACCCGAAATACTGATGCCAATAAAGAAAACGAATAGAGGGAGGAAAAGTGCATATTTTTAACTGTCAAATCTATAAAAATGCATATAGAAGTGAATGTATGTCTGAATGCAGTGACGTGCGCAGAGGATTTTGAGGGCACCCCAAAAAAAATTTAAAACTCCCTTTGAAAAATTCTGCGTACGCCGCTGCTGGTATGTTCCTTAAAGGCCTTTAAGTCTCTCAACCGATCTTGATAATGTTAGAAGAGAGAAGGGAAAAGAGAAGTCAGTTATGTCCCAAGAGTGTGAATATGTAAAAATAAAAAGAGTGGGTGTCTTGGGACTCAAGACATACTCATACTTCGCTCTCGACGTAAGAGCGAAGCTTTTTGAGAAGAGAACACTGACTTAGAATTTCAGTACGTGCGTACGTATGTGATATATTCATATGACTAAATTTTAGAACACGATGGGGAATACCAAAAGAATAATTAAGACACAAATCGCAGGTCATTTACGCGAAAAAACGTTCCACATAAATGGAGTCAAAGTTTAAAATCTATGATTTATGGGGTTTCTGATGAATAACTTGCAAAATACTCATCCTAGGTGGGTCAAATGTTCCGACGACCCCTCTTACTTTCACAATATGCAACTTTCGTCCATACCTCAAAAAGCTCTACGATTGTTTTTTAGCCCAGTCTCCATAAAAAAGTTGATTCATAGTGAAGAATCGTTTCGTTTCTGTTATGAGTAGAGCTTCTGTGGGCAAATGATTATTGATGTCACTTACATCTAATGTTAATTGTTGATGTTTTTTATTCCATTCCAGAATCCATGGAAGAATCAAAATTTTCCCTATCCCAGAAATCCAAGATATAAGTCTTTCACTTCATTTATGCGGAACGTTTTTTCTTGTAAATGACCTTAGATTTGTGTATTTATTATTCTTTTGGTATCCCCCCCACATGTAAATATGATTCTAAAATTTCGTCATATCCCTAATGTGTACTAGATACACACAAAAAAATCTGTGGTTATATTTAACCTATATTTTGGGTTAGAAATGCGCCAACCCAAAAAGTCGGTAAAATTCACAAAATTTGACAGTAACTGTCACGTAAACCTTTACGCAAAGAGAACTATTGCAATAGTAAATCTAACTGAAAATATCGTTTAGAAATGCGCCAACCCACAATATTAGTAATATTAACCGATGCGTACAGTAAGTAAATTTTCTTACTGTGTGTACAGTAATTTTACCATAAAAATAGTAATTTAGCAGCTGTTACAAAGTTGCCAATCTACTTGAGCTCATCATCATCCCAGACCAGAAGAGGCAACCTTAATACCCCCACCCACCAATTTTGGTTCTGAAACAATTGTTTGAATTAAACACATTTTTATTTTATTTGAAAAATTTTTACTTACTTGGGGGGGGGATTCGAACTCTGGGCCCTTGGACTGAACACGATTGGACGGACGTCTTTACCAGTTACGCTACGGCGCGCGTTAATAGAGACGCGTCTAACATATTACTTGTATTGAATCTGCCTAACCACATGCACGAAAAATTTCTTAAATGTCGCATAAATGAGACCACTAGTAATTCTCAAGTTCAAATTCTGTGAAAGTACAATATAAATATAAGGGCCAAACTGAAATTTTCTCAATCAACAATTTACGCGGTTAGATTAACTGTCGGTAGAGTTAATCCGTGAGCAACAAAATTCATTGAAAAAGTTATACTATTTGTGCGGTAAGATTTACTTGTGGGTACAGTAAATTGCTGCAAAAACAAAGTATGAGATGAAAAAATCACGTCAGAGTAACTATTTCTATGGTAAAGTTACTGTAGTTAGCAGTAACTTATTAAAACAACAAAATATGTGAAAAAATATTTGTGGTTGAATTTACTCAGCGTACAGTTGTTAAATGCAACAACAAAATACGAGCTAAAATAAATACGTGAACTTTACAATTTCTTCTGTAGATTTTACTGTTAGCACAGTTACCAAGCAACAACAAAACCACATGCATAAAAAAATTTCGATAAAAGTTACTGTCAGCGTTAGTTAATTTTACCCACCAGATTTTTTTGTGTGTACTCACTACACGATACTGAGTGCACGCTATTCAGTGCTCACTACTTAGTACATTTTAGCCAGTACTTAGCTGTGTGTGATTGTGTGCACTGCAACGGCAAATGGCAAAGCCACTGACTTTGCAAAAACAAATGCGTACCCAATATAATCTGTCGCAAAAGCAACATTTTTCTAGTTTAAGTCTGGGGGAGTTGGGTTAATTGTTATTTTGAAAATTTGTGCAAACAAACCATAATCTTGATCTGGCTGACTTGCTATGTTAAAAATAGAGGAAAGCTAACTTCGGCTCGACCGAAGTTAATATACCCTTGTAGGTGGTATAATTTATAAAATTAAAGGTTTTGAATGATTTTCGTCGAACATTCTTAGCTTAGTTATTTCCCAAACTTAGCTCTATGGCAGCTATACGATATATTTTTCAGATTTTGACCAAACTTCCCAAAGTTTTGTGGAAACTGTTAATATTCATAATTGGAAAGTAAGAAGACTTAACGACCGATAGTTCCCACACTCAAAAAACAACTCGCCCTAAAAAGTGACATTTTCGCCCTAAAGAAAGGGCCCAAGGCGACTCGCCTTATTCTTAAGAAAATTTTTCTAAAAAAAAATAGAAATTGTGTTACAAATTTCAAGTCAATTTTTCTAAAAAAAAAAAAGTGGGGGGGGGGGGTATTTCTTTGTTTTAGTTTTTTTTTCATTTCTTTTTTTGGTTATTTTTTTTTATTTTTACTTTACTGGGATTCGAAGTCGGGACCTCTCACAAATGCTGAGCACGCGGACGGACGCCTAAGCCCACTCGGCTATTTGCCTTAAGCAAGACGTAGCGTTAAAACCATAGTTAAGAAAGTACGTAGTTGGGCGAGGCCTGGGATCAAGTCAGCAGCATTTTTTTCTTTTTTATTTTCATATTCTGATAGAAAAATTTTCTTAAAATTAGGGTTTATTTTCTCAATTTTAGGGCAAAATACCTTAAATTTGTAACAATTATTTTCTAAAATCAAAGGTGAAATTACCTTAAAAATTAGAAAAGGCAAAAATAAAAAAATTTATATTGTTTTAAATTTTAGAAAGTTTTTCTAAAAAATATTCATTTTCAGGGCAACTTTTCAAAAATGCAGAAAATTTTCTCTTAAAAATTTACATTTTTTCTAAATTTTAAGGCGATTTCGATTTTTGGGCGATTTTATTAAATATAGAAAAATAATTTTCTGAATGTATGGCAGCTATATGTTAAAATCATCTGATTTGGATCAAACTTGGCAGAATTGCGTGGTACCATATAATACTGATCAGTAACAAGTTTGGGAACAATTGAATTGAAAACAAAAAAGGTTGTCCTACTAAGACTTTTTTTCAGACCTATCTATTGTATGGCAGCAATACTTTATAATTGTCCGATTTTCATCATACTTAATGGAATTATGAAATGCTTATACTTGTAAGCATTGAAAACTGATAAATACCAGGTTTGGGGGCGTTTGCATTAAAAACAAAAAAATTTTTCTCACTAAAATATGCTAAAGTCATCCGATCCGGCCGGTTCTGACAAATGTGCAGCGTATTTGTTCCAAAAGACTTCGTGTGAAGTTTGGTTACGATAGCTTTAAAACTGACGCATATAGCTGTCTTAGGAACTATCGGTCGAAAAAGAAGTTTTAGTAGGAAAAACTTTTTTGTCTTTAACGCGATCATCCCCAAATTAGTTTTAGTTTGTATTTATTAGTTTTCTATGCTTTCACATAATTCCACCAAGTTTTATTAAAATCGGACAACTATATAGTATAGCTGCCATACAAAAGATAGTTCAGAAAATAAGTCTTAGTAGGAAATTCTTTTTTGTTTTCAATGCTATCGCTCCCAATTGATTAATTACACACAATTCTGCCAAGTTTGATCCAAATCGGATGACTATAGTAAATAGCTGCCATTAAAACGATCCTTTAAAAAAGTAGTTCAAGTGAGAAAAACTTTTTTGTTTTCAATGATAGCGTCTTTTTACTTTCCAGTTATGAATATTAACGGTTCCCACACAGTTTTGGGGAATTTGATCAAAATCGGATGAATATAACGTATAGCTGCCGTATAAAAAACCATCTGTTGCTGAGTTTACGAAATAACTCAGCTAAGAATGTTCGACGAAAATAATGTAAAACCCTTAATTATATAAATTGTACAAGCTGCAAGGGTATATAAGCTTCTGTCGAGCCGAAGTTAGCTTTCCTGTATTTTTATTTAAAAAATTAAATATTGATCAATATTAAGGATACCACACTTTTTTATCGATTCAATGCCACTGTTTATACATATCGCTTACTTACTTCAAGTCAATGGTAACTCAAACAAGTCAGAAAGTCGGTCAAGCCCGACTGTAACATACTCTGTACCTGCGAAATTGAATGCTTAGTGATAAAGTCCCAGAGTTTATGAAAGTAAGGAAATAAGTATGAAAGTTTGACAGCACTAGGGATGCAAACTGGCTGTGAACCGAAACAAAACAAACCAAACCGCTAATCTGTGCTCATAGTCCGAACCGTGAACCAAACCGGTGGCCTTTCAAAACAGCGAAACCCATCCATCCTTCTACTTCTACTAGTACCAGCCATAGCTTAAACAATGGCCGTGTTCACCAGCACAAATCGTCGAGAAGAAATCGATAGATCTAGTTCGATTGTTGTGGTGAACAAATGTGATGTGCAATCATGATTTCCAGCTGTGAGCAATCCACTCAAAATGACTATTTTGCTTTGTTTTTTTTTAAACCCATAACTTTTATTTTGCGAACCCTGCTTAAAACAATTTAATTTGGGATCAAAACGAGTTTGAATATCGATCTCAAGTCAATTTTGGGAATTTTCGTATGAAATATAGTTCAAATATACAGCTCAGTGAAATCTAGTCAAGTTCGAATAACATAATAAAATCAATCTCGAGTATTTTTCATTTATGACAGTTTCGAGCTTAAATCAAGCTAAAGATAAGATCAAGTCAATATTTTTGGGTCTTAAAATACACTAAGCAATTCAATCCTTTAGTACTAGTTTTGAGAAAATCCGGGATCCCCCGACATCTGACATTTTTTGGGATTAGCTTTTAGGCCGGATATCTCGAATTTTGTTCTGTGTATACACTTTGCAAGTGAATATAGTATAAATACACACAGATTCCATAGATACACATACACACAGATACCACAGCCTATTATAGAAAATATAGACAATGTGTGAACATAGAGATCCAGCACAGTTCTTCATAGCACAGCTTGGAACTTTTTCAGGACCTGCAGAGGAATCATAATTTTCGCATGAGCTAGAGTGTGAAGATATGGACTAGAAGAGTTTACGGGTTGTGATGACTAGGATGACTGAAAGAATGAGGCAATTGAATTAGTTATCTTAAGATCGGTAAACTTAATCTTATTCTGATAGTGAACGGAAGGAGAGTAAGCATTCGACTTGCGTTTGGAGTTGACGAACAAGTAGAATCGCTTTGGTTCATTATGAAAATTAATCCTGCATTGTGAGTTGTAATCTGCTTGAGAAGAAATACATTAGTTTACAAAAAACAAACAAAATTTATTGACCCATTTCTATTAGAATTTTTTTTAGTATAGTTTCGAATGCTGAACTACACAAGGCAACAAAATTAGACTTTTTCTATTGCTGCCTCAATGCAATGGGATTCGTTGAAAATTTTCATTGAAATTCTATAAAAATTTCTAGCCGGTTGTACTGTTTCTGCAAGGCATACTTTTGGGCAGTAGACAGTTTTGTTATTTTATTATTATCGAGACTATGTATTCAAAATGGTATATCTTCGCTTAAAAAAATCGTATAATTCTTTGGGATAGTTTATTTTAAAGTTAAGATATAGTAATTTACGATAATATCAAAAAATCAATACAAAAGTATAGCTTCCCCACTAAAGGCGTCTGAAAAGGGTAAAAATATGAAATTTTTGCAACTTTAAGCTCAAATTACTTAAAAGCTCGACGTGATGGACCATTTCTGAAAACAGATTCGTGTTCATCACACAAAAATCATCTAGAATCACCACCAACCCTTCAATATACTAGACCCTGTTGCCTAGTGCTATCGATGATGAGAAGTTCATAGAGAGCGTGGTGAACCAATAAAGTTTAGATGAATGGACTGTATAATGATTTAGCTTTAGTTGCAGTTTAGATGCCAATGGATTATCATGATCGGAACAACAGTCTCAACAGAGATCAAGAGGGATGCTAGATAGTAACAATTTTCATTCTTTCAACCCTATCTGACTCTAGCTACTATTGCAAGGGGAGCATCAATTCAAATATTTTGTACAATTATTTTGTACGAAATTAATTCAGACTAAAGAGATGTTGGTCAGACCAACGATAAATTTATGTTCACTTTTAGGTAGTAATTGGAGTGGAATTGTCCCGAGTTGTTCAACTCAATTCACAAAGTAAGTAATTTCGAATTAACCCTTAGACAAATTGCACTTTTACTGGCCCTTAACATTGTTCATATGCTAATTATGGGGCCTATAAATTCCACAGATAAAACCGTAAATCATTCAACTTGGGGGTCATAAAAAATAAAGCACAGCTCCACGTGCTACCTTGCGGTGCTTATTAGCAAAGTTTTCGTGCTGCCTGGGAACCAGCCTCCTCAAGCTCCTCGGGCTCCTTCGGGCCAAAAAACTATAGACAGACAATTTCCTTATGAAATGAAAATAAACATGACATTTCTAGGTTTATGTACTTTTGCAGCTGTGTCTTTGCTCTTGGTGGAGCAGGAATGCTGGCTGCCGGCTCCGGCTTAGACCGCCGAGATGTTGGCTGCTATAAAATGTCATCTTTTATTATGGCAAAGGCTCAAATGGCGCAGACTGCGCCTAGACTAAGGCCAAGGCAGGAATAGTGGCAAACAATGCTTTGGGCCACGCCCCATACGCCTCTTTTATACCCAGTTTATACGCTTGACTGGGCTGCTCGTTCCCCCTCCGCCCTGCCACTAGAGCACACAGAAAGAGACGAGAGCAAGTTTCATGCTGTGAGTTTCATTTCCGGTGCGACATTTTGTTACAAAACTTTATTTTCAATTTGTGCACATATTACACACAGCTTGCCACGCCCTCGACTGTGTCCGCCCCTCTGTCCCACTTATCTGGCTTTTGTTTTTATTTTAGTGTAATTGTTCTATTTTTGCCATGGCAATTGCTTCTCAACGAACAGCGCTGCATGTGTCCATGTCTACTTATCATCTTCTGGAAGCCCAGAATCGGACCCCGGTCTGGGTACAGGGAACTGGTCTGGGCTGTTGATTATTATTACAAGCATTATGACCGGATTTCTGTGTAGGGTATAGACGAGGGAGGAAGGGCTACGCCAGCTGCTCGTAATGAAATTAGTTTGTCACTCCTTGCTCCTGTCTCCCACTTTTTACACCCAACTCGGAGTGAGTGGAGAGGAGCAGAGGAGCATCATCTTCATCAGTAGCAGGCTGCTTCCTGTTTTGATTGCCTGCCTGGTCGTCATTTCAGGTCAAGTGCTTCACTCTTGTTGTTTTATTGAATTTCAGTTTAATGTGGTTTTTATTGTTTAGACACGGCCACTTCAAAAATGATTTAGTTTGATTTACTTTCGAATGGGATGCAGATTTGCATGCAAATTGACTTGAAAGACGGTAGAATTGGTTTAGCAGGAAGGTAGTGATGTGACAAATTAGTTAGTTGAATTAAATAGAAGGGAATTGGGTAGAAAAATGTAAAAAAATAGACAAAATTATGGAGAATATTTTGTTAAGTTGTCTACTTAGCCAAACCACTTAATTGAATCTTATTAAATTAATTTTAAGCCTTTCGCCCCCATCAAATTTCAATCGAAATTGTCAAAGCTTGTCAAGGCTTTCAAAATATCAAGCATACGCCGCTTGTGCCTCCGTCCCTTGCTCAACCCTTTACAAAATCCAATTGAAATAATTGGACTCTTCTAGAAGAGACCTGTAAAGAGACCGTATGAAGCCGATTTACCTGGAATTAATTAAAATATTTTGGCACCCACATCAAAATTTTTGGAAAATGTCAAAAATAATTTGTGGTCACCAAATTCAACTCAACTCAACTTGATGATGAACTCACGTAATCAATCAACTTTGATTACTTACAATAAGACCCTTTTTTCGGCTTTCCTTTTATTTGGGATGAGCTCTCGATTATTCTCTGCTGACCATAAGACAAAAATCAATACGTCTTGTTGTTTGATAAAAGTGAAATAAATTGCTTGGCTCGTAAAGTGAAAGTGTCAAATGACCAGGATACAAAACAGGCCAAAGTCAAATGTGAAAAGTGAAGATGTATGATAGTAGGCTGAAAATATTTGCCAGCATTTAAGTGCGAGAGGCGAGAGACTTTAATGCCAGGCAATAAATACTTTTAAAAAGATAAATAAATCCCTGACACAGGCACCAATCACTGTCAGAAGCTAGTAGCTAAAACCGCCAGTAGAAACTAAGCAGCTTAGCCTCCACCTCCTGCCAACACGCAGCGGGGCATCCACCTATGCATGTGTGTACTACAGAATGTTTCAACTTTTTTTCCTTTAAACCACAAAAAACACAACAGAATGTCAAGAAAATGCCCGCAAAATGGGAAGACAAAAGCATTTTTATCACACGTTGGCCATGTGAAGCGTAAATTACGAATGAAAGAGAGCAAAGAAAAGCCTCAAAAAGTTAAAAGTTGTGCAAAAAAAAAAGGGCAATCGCAAATAAAATGGCCATGGACAACAACGTGCCAAAGGTGTGCAATGGAATTTAATTAAGTGAGCTGTCAAATGGCTGACCAAGAGAATGGCCAATGGTCAGAAACACGGAGCTAAAATGTTAGCTAACAAATTTTGCTGATCCACAAATCGAATTAAATGGCTGTAAGAAGTAGAAAACTATTGCGAAAATAATGCAAGCTTATTTATTTGTAAAAACAAAGTTTATTTTAGTAAGCGCGACGCTTCGGGATTTCCAAATGAATAGAATTGGCAGAGACGATTCCCTATTGCAGTTATGGCATGTTGAATGTAATGAAATGTAAGGTCTTTGATAAACCGATGTTAGCAACAAAAAGTTTGAAATTCAAATGTTCTTTTACAAAACACTTTCTATTTATTATACCCAGATCTGGAGACATCAGCTGCTACTTGAATGGAAATAGCAAGAAACCAGACCGAGGATTTGACCTTATAAGATGGTGAAGAGTCCTTGTAAGACAAGTAAGTTGTTGGCTTGTTGTAAGCTTCCAATAAACAATGTTCCACTGGAATATGCTAAGGATACCACTAACCTGGGAATCCAATTTAATAATACCCTAACGTGGAGCGACCACATTACGAAAGTGTCCGGGAAAATATTCGGGTTGGTTAAGCAACTGTCGCTCACTCAAAAACTCATTCCTCTTGATCTAAGGCTTTTGGTCGCCAAAACATGTCTCATCCCGACTCTATTTTATGGTTTGGAAATATTTGGTATAAGTGACGCAAGCAGTATGCAAAGGCTAAATGTGAAATTTAATTCAATCGTAGCAGTAGGGGCAACCCAAACCATCTTCTTTAGGGGTTGCCATGGTAGGGAGGCTAGAGATTTGGGGTAAATTCCTACTAATTCCCCAATGCCAATCCATCTTGAATTAGTTCCCTGTCTGTCCGAGTTTTTTTATACTCTGTACCGAAGGTACATAGAGTATATTAAGTTTGTGCAAAAGTATGTAACAGGGAGAAGGAATCGTTTCCGACCCTATAAAGTATATATATTCTTGATCAGCATCAACAGCCGATTCGATATACCCATGTCCGTCTGTCCGTCTGTCCGTCCGTCCGTCTGTCCGTCCGTCCGTATGAACGAAGAGATCTCAGAGATGGTAAGAGATAGAGGTTTGACATGTATGGGACATATATTTCTTATACTTGCAGGCAGATCAAGTTTATTTTCAATTTTTGCCACGCCCCCTCCCGCCACTGCAATTTGGAAAAAACTTCATATCTCCTACAGTTTTGGAGATAGATCGTTCGTACCTTCTAGAGATACCTTGTAAACAAAATTATTTATCGATTTGCTGAAGGAATGATAAAGATCGGATGAACGATACTCAAGTTATGTGCAAAAAACGGCCACTTAACACCACCCACCCCCCCACCAATAACCACAGCAACATACCCCTAACCGTTCAACACAGGCAATCTTAGTGCGAGAGAGAAAGAGAGAGAGAGAGAGATAGAGAAACGTAGAGAGCGCACCGCGTTGTGCGCGGGGTGTTAACTGGCCGTTTGACTCCTGAGCAAATGCGAGTGTAAGGGTACAGAGTATGTTATAGTCGGGCTTGACCGACTTTCTTTCTTGTTTTATTTAGTGGGAGTTAAAATAATATGTTCAGATCATTTCAATCCTTTTGGTAGAGTCGTATTCTTTGACAGTGCACTTAATATTGTCTTGGTGTGTCCGCTATGGTAGGATGAGGAAGAACCCCACCCCATCCGACGAGCTGAGCAAGAGCAGAGCTACAAGTGCACGCCCCGAGTCCTCCATAGCCACATCAAAAGCGAGCTGATCTTAAAGTCAGCAGGTCGTTCGACTATCGAATCAACCAGTACCCACACGCCACATCGTATATGGGGTTTTATTATGCTATTCATAATTGTCTGTAATTGTAAATTTTCCAACATCGGACTACCGAGTAAAAATGATTCAATACAACATTTTCCAATCATTTCCCTTGTGGGGAAATTTTCCAAAATTGGGAACAACAGACAAAACAGAGCAAAATCACCAAATTTTAATTTGTGTCGCTTAAATCCATTGCTCCGTAACAATACTACATTTTTCCCGCACCATGTGGCTGAACTCCCATGTCCCATATGGGTCATTCTTTTTGAAACCGAACGGTTTTAGAATTCACCATTTTTGATTTAAAAAAAAAAATCTGAAATTAGATCTCGACACTCGCACCAAAATGTGATTTTCGGTTTTGCAAATAAAATTTTAGTTCATTTTATAATCAATTTCAAAAATCGGCAAAAACGTAAAAATGGAAAAAATGGTTTTTTAAAAACAGGATTTCTGAGGTTTCGTTTTATCGGACAGGTGTAGTGTTTATATTGCTGAGCTGTATTTTACTGTATCTATCAAAAACCAATTTTAATAACATTTTAAATTGTTTAATAATATTAAGTAATTGTTGCTAAAGTTTATATATAATTTTTTCTCAGTGTTAGCCTCCATGATATAGGTTCTAAGAATATACATTTTATTGCCCTTAACATTGCTTAAATTATGGTGCTTTCAAAAAGACGGAGACTTTTATAGTTTAAAAGATATTAATTATTGAAGTTATAAACAAATAAAAATATGCCCTTAAATAAAGCTTTGCCACGCCGTCAGTTTTAAAGCTATGTGACTGAAACTTGGCAGTTAAGCTTTATATTTATCAAGCTATTACAAAATTTATTTTTATACCCTTGCAAAGGGTATTATAATTTTGCCCAGAAGTTTGCAACGCATAGAAATATTTATTTCCGACCCCATAAACTATATATATTCTTGATCAGGGCGACGAGCTGAGTCGATTGAGCTTTGTCCGTCCGTCTGTCTGTCCGTCTGTCTGTCTGTTTCTACGCAAACTAGTCTCTCAGTTTTAAAGCTATCGAGCTAAAATGTTGCACAGAGTCTTCTATTTACTGCACGCTGCTAATATGTCGGAACCGACAGGATCGGATGACTATATCTTAT
Organism: Lordiphosa magnipectinata; assembly: GCA_037044535.1. NCBI lineage: Eukaryota > Metazoa > Arthropoda > Insecta > Diptera > Drosophilidae > Lordiphosa > Lordiphosa magnipectinata. The sequence continues at coordinate 707,142 of JBAMBO010001890.1, forward strand.
AGCTGTCATAGGAACCATTGGTCGGAAAATGGGTCTTAGTGAGAAAAACTTTTTTGTTTTCACTGTTAGCGTCCTCAAGCTCGGCTATTATTAATATTTTATGCTTTCAAGCAGATTTGCAAATTTTGGTTAAAATCGGATGACTATATCTTTTAGCTGAAATAGGACCGATCGGTCAGAAAATGGGTCTTAGTGAAAAAAAACTTTTTTGTTTTTAAGTAAATCGTTCTTAAGGTCGGCGATTAGTAATATTAAACGCTTTCAAACTAATTTGAAAAAGTTGAGCGACATCGGGTGACTATATCTTACCGTTGCCATAGGACCGACCGGTCGAACATGAGTCGTGGTAAAAAATTTTTTTTTGTGTATTTTTGTTAGCGCCCTTAAACTCGCTGATGACTTATTTTATATGCTTTCAAATAGATTCGCAAAATTGGGTCGAAATCGGATGACTATATCTTAAGGCTGCCATAGGGCCGATCGGTCGGAAATTGAGTCTTAGTGAGAAAACCTTTTTTGTTTTCAATTTTATCGTTCTTAAACTCGGCGTTTGTTAATTTGATATGTTTTCAAAAAGATTCGCAAAATTTGGTCGAATTCAGACGTTTATCTGTCGGAAAATGGGTTTTAGTTACAACAATTTTTGATTTTTATGTAAGCGTTCTTAAACTGTGACATTTGCATTTGCAAGGGTATAAAAACTTCGGCACAGACGAAGTTAGCTTGGCCTTCTCGTTTTTACTTAAATCAAAAATGGTCAATTTTAAAATCGTTCGTTTTCAAAAAGAATGACACATAATATGAAATAACAGAGCAAGAAAAATCGTATATTTTAGAAAACACTTCAAATTATCGCTCAACATAAAATGGTTTGCTTTTCTACATATATTGCATTTACAACGCTTTGTTTACAGCCATTGTCCTCTCGTCTGCACAGAGCGAACCCGCCCAGCATGTCGCGAACTTTTATTAACTTGCCTTTTGTTTACTTGGCTGCTTTTATTGCAAAAATGGCCGACAGGCTTTTTATTACACACACTGACAGCCTTTGGGTGTGCTCTGAGGGCAGTGCTGCAGTTGCTCATTAAGCTGATGCCGATGCTGCCGAAGCTGATGATGCTGCAGGCCGATATATACGATTGAAAACCAAAAATCTCATTTTGTATGCAATCGAGCGATGAATTTTACATGAAGAGGGGCGCCCCGGCTTATCAACGCGATGGGCAAACAAAAAGCCTTCATTAAAACGTAAATATCAAATTTGCAACATTGGTTTGCAAGTGTGTGTGTGCGTGTGTGTGATTGCATTGTGCTTGCCCCAATCAAGTGCCGGTTTCAATTGCAGCCGCAATTACGCTAAACAAAATTACGTATTTGTAAAATAACCAAATGAAGAGTCAAAACCAACCAGAGGACTTGCACATGTGCGTGAGTGTGTGTGTGTGCAGCAACCACAGGATATATAAATTTGACTGATTTAGTTTGCATTGTGCATAAAAATACACACACAAATTGAAATAAAAGCAAGCCTGAAAAATTACCCAGGACAAAAAAAGCTTTTTGTATAAAATTCACTGGCTGCATTGATAAAATGCTTGCACAATGCATGGGATAAAGGGAAAGCTTTTGATATAATAGTTTAGGCAAATATACGCCAATTTACACAATATAATTAATTGGAAAATTTATGGGGAAAGAGAAGCACGGCCATGGACATTTTGATATATTGTATCACATTGCATACCAAAGGTAAGCATCAAATCTAACGGAAGGGCACAGCAGCCCCTCGTTGTAGCTGGTAAAGTGTCTCCCTGCTGTACGAGAAGTCATGGGTTCGATCTCACCTAGGAACATCTAACAGAAAAGTTTTTCCTTTAAAAACATTTACCAAAGAACATTAATACCTAGAAGCGACATCTCGTAAAAACAATTTTGTATGTCGGGTCCTGCTAGGGGGGAAACTGTGGAATTCATATTATACTTAAATACTAAATAAGTTTGTAACAAGAGGCATTATGTCAAGTTCTTTACCAGAAGTAGCAGCGTCACAGCGCTGCACTATAGTTTAGACGGCCGAACTTGACCTAATTTTTAAACAATCGTGGAAAGACATCGCATAAAGAATGCTTAATTCTGTTTATTGTATTTGGTAGGGCGATTAATTGAAAGAAATACAAAAATTTAAAAAAAGTGCATTTATGGTGCGGTTAAGAAGTTATCGGCCTCTAAATAAGGGTCTAAAACCGGTTATAAAACGTATTAAATTGATAAAAGCTAGTATCAAAATGATACTAAGAGTTTGACAATTGAAATATCACATTGATGAGACTTGGTATTAAATTGATACTACGAAGCTTATACAAAAAAGTGTCAAATTAATACAAGCTAGTATCGATTTGATATCCTCGTATTATCATTTCAATACTTCGAAAATTTCAATTTGATACTTGGAGTATTAAAGAGAATTTGATACTCAATAGCTTCAAATTTATGTCTAAATTGTGTCATTTTTATGATGAATTTTTTTTGGGTGTAGAATTGTACATTCAGTTTTTATAAAAAGTTACTGTTCTTTGACATAAAGTCAAATAGTTTTCTTGGGCAACAGTCTGAAATATCTCTTCTTTAAGATGTATTACAACTTCTTTCTTCCCGGACATTTGCATAAGAATTTTGAGGTCTGTAGCGTACAGGGTAGCAGTTTTATGGTTTTGTTAAAGGCCAGGGTATAGTTCAGCAAATAATTTTGTGCAGCTTAGTTAAACTAAAAGATATGTAAACGAGATGTTTAAATAGATAGTCAAAGACATACATCGACCCAGGGACTAGTCTATATCATCAAAAGGCCTGAGAATTATCTGATCCAGTGGTTGGTTTGTCAAACTACTGACATATTTCTCTTAGTTGAGGCAACTTCAATAAAAAACGTTCTAGCTAGAAGCTAAATCATTAAGTCCAAAACACTTCCTTTTAACAAAACCCACCTAAAATTCGCAACATTGCATGCAGTCAAAAGTTAACTATAGGCATTAACCATTCAGCCACTGCATCTCGATATCCAATTTCATGGGCATCGACATGGTCATGTACTTTGTACTCGTTCAATTCATGCTTAACAGCCACCATTAGCAGCTTGCCAAGGGTAACCATGTCCAGAGCAAGACAAAATGCGCTCTCTCTATGGTCGGACTGTGCCGTCCGGCTGTCCTGGCTTTTCGGTTACAACAATGGCAAGTGGCTGGTCGAGTTTTTTTTTTGTTTTTGTGTGCAAAATGCCGAGCGCTGTTTATGAGTGGTGAATGCATAAAGTGCCCAGGCCCCTAAGCAACTCCCAACTCCCTTGGTTTCGAAAGCCATGCCACGCTCGCCTCCTGTACCCCGCAGGCGGGCATAAACCAACGCGTTTCCAATTTCCGGCAATGCGCCCAGAACGAGGAACAGAAGCAGGCAGGCAATGGCCAAGAAACAAGGGAAGCTGCTCTTGCTTTGAAACGTATGGCCATTTAGAATGCATTGTATTTGGTTTGTTAGTGATGGGGCAAATACAGACTCACGCACTGAGCCTGGCTGGCTTAACAAAATGTTCAGCAAAGGGCATAATGATTTTGAATCACAATAAGATGTGACAAAATGTATATTTTATAAGAAAAAAATCCTTAATTATTATGTTACCAAATGAAAATTACAACAAAAAATCAAAATATCAACTATCAAAAGATATAAAAATCGGAGTGGTTCGGTTCAGAACTTGGCTTCAAAGCTTAACAACCGCAGTCTCGGTTTGGTTTGGTGGAACATAAATGAAAATTGAATTTACTAAATTCTATACAACTTTTAAATGACCTGAACTACTTAAATAAAATGTTCTTTTATATAAATACCTGGGAATCAAACCGGAATTAGAACCGTATACCGAAAAGAACCGATTAAAACTCAGAACCAGAAACGGAACCAAAATGTTTAATTTTTTGTACAACGGTATCAGAGAACCGATATTCTTGGAACCGAAAAGACCGAAAAGAACCTAAACATTTGTAGCGGTACAGTTTCAGTTTTGAGTTCAACAATAAGACTGCAAAGCGAGCACTTAGTTTTGAAGGGAATCTTAGGCAAATTGGCTAAATTGCAAATTCCTGTGGCATTTTCTCGGGCTTATTATAATACAACGCTGACCTCTGAACTGTAAATTACTTGGGTAACTATGTCATAAGCATGCCACTTTTTGTAATAGCGTTAAATATTAATAGACGCAGTTACAAAGATCAGGACAGCCGAGACACCACTTGAAGACGTCATGCGGTGGAAAGCACTTGACATATATTTGACATTTATATACACATCATTAGTTTAAATTAGAGTTATGGAAGAAATTTAGAAATAAAAGCAAGATCGCTCGCCAGAGTGAGTCAGTACAAATTCAAACTATGGCAACGATTGAGTTCGACCACAACCTAACCAGAAACGCCTACAGGAACCCCCGGAACACCAACTGGGTGAAGTACTTTAAAACGGTAGAAACAAAACTACCGACGCCAGCTTACATCTGCACGGTAGGCGACATTGAGATGTCCGTAAAGACGCTCACGTCCAATCTATCAAGAATTTTATCCATTTCTGTTCAAGTGCAACTATATGAGAAATGCAGATCTAGCACATACTTTATCTGAAAGTGGAGGCGAAGTCGATATCGCTTACTTCAAGTCTGTCACTACTCCAAATAAAAGATTTCGTAAAAATATTGTTCAAAGTTCTCATTGGATTCCATCCAGCGAAAATAAATCTTTTAGTTTCTAATCAATCTACTAAAATATTTTTTAAAATGTTCATTAAAAGAATTGGAAAATATGACGTCTAAACAGAAAGCCCAAAAATCTTTTCACGATTTCGTCTGCAGGGCAACTGAGATGTATCGCTCTTGTTGGATCATGAAAATTACATATTTTCATCTCATTCAGAGAATATAAAAGATAATATGCAAAATGGTCCACTATTTAGAAAACGATACTGCGATTATTTCTGTATTATACGACAGTCTTAAAGTTTAATATAAATCGATGAGTATCTTCACATATCAGTTTAATGGCATCAATAAAGAATTTTTTAAGCATAAAACGCTTGCAAAATAATAAAGATGAAAATTCGCCAAAGTGTTCCGATATACGAAAGACGAATCGATTTAATTCACTGATAAATACAAAAACGTCGTTTAATTCCATTGTTTTCATGTTTGTATAAGAAGCTCCTTAGGCCGGGGTGCAATTATCAGTTCTCCCAAGCGTCTACTCGTCAAATGCAGCTAACTTATCCTATGTAAGAGTCTTCGACTTCAGTGCTCAAGATCGAGACTCCGTTTCGACTGTCCTGACCATTTTGGGGTTTTCCAAGCAGAGGCTATGAACATCCAGGAGTCTATCATGCATGCCGAGAACCTTCTTCCAGTGCGGCAAAGGTCCGTGTCTGCGATAGGCGGGATGATTACCACGTGCTTCGGTATAGGCAGTAGGGAAACTCTGAGAAGGCGAAAACCTCTTTAATGAGCGGGATACAACACTACGAAACCCATCTCATTTGAGGCCTAAACACGAGCAACATGGCGGCAACGAGATGTCTGATCACCTCGTCAGATTTGACATCATCATTCAGCTCTTATCAGATAAGAGCAACTTATGTATGTTTCTTTCATCTTTAAGTTAGTCACAAAGGAAACTACTCATTGATTCACCATGAACCGATGGAACAATGCACACTGGAGTATGTAGGTTTTGGCCTACTCTTAGTACTAAAGCATCTAGCCCTTTACCCGCGTACGACTGCACGTCGGTTCCTACTAGTAGGGTCCTTACTAAGCATTGTCTATTAGATCACGCCGCTAGGCTGCATCCGATACGACTTCTGTAGCAGCCGCAATTCAGTGGACCAAGGAGATTTTTTTTACACTTCTTCTATTTTTCTCTCTTATCACATGCTCTAAGTCGTACGTTCTGCGACCTGAAAACATCATTTCATTAGATTATTGCTCTCGCATTGAATGCAAACAGGTGGCTGATACAACACGTTTATATAATAAGTAATGTGTCCCTAATTTAAATGATAAAATAGGCTTTGCGCGGTTCAACTATTGCAACCAAACTTTTATCTTATGATATTTCAAAGTATGAGTGCGTTCGAATCGATAGTTTGTATGTTACATATAGCAATACTTTAACTTTTTTAACAGCGTCAGAAGTACAATATTAGAGATAGGCTTATCACGTACCGAAAGTTTTAGGTATGCAGAATAATACATGAGTCAAACTTTAAATTAAGCGCAACATCTATAAAATATGATCTATATCTACTAGATAAATATATAGCTACGTCATTGCAGATTAGATTAAAGATAGTTGCATTGATAAACTCGAAAACATTCTACAGAGTTTTGCTCTTTTCTGAAAGCAGACAAACCGTACTTCCGTATTATGTCACGTTGCGTATGCCTTTTTGTCTGCCTGTGTCTTGGGACCTTACTGTCTAGAACTCTTAGCTTTTACATTAAATATAGTGCTAACAAAGTGATATCCAAACACCAATATGCGGATATTTATCGTACAATTTTTCTTTGTTATTCTTCATATCACAGGCTAGAAAATTCGTACGATTGTCACGTTCGTAGCTGTGGAAATGCCCATATGCAAAATTTGCAAAAAATATGGAAAATATGTAATTGTATAAAAAATGTATAAAATTGGCGAAATTTACAAAAATTCTATTTTTGAGCTTAGATTATTAGTAGTAATAGTTTTATTTTTTATAAATAGATTAAATAAAATTTATATAAATGTATCATATGGTATACAAAAAAATTGAAAAAAAACAAAAAGTTTAGTTTCTAGGCGACTTGGTTAAAGAACCGTCTGTAGCTCACCACCTCGCACCCTCTACACGTAGCCTAATACCGCTGACTTCCCGGGTCTTCCCCAGATACCAGTTCGTTCAACCATGCGCTTTGGGTTTGAGGATTAGTGCTAGCATGATTTACAAAGTTGATAGTTAGCCGGCTCTAGGTCAAATATTATAAATAAATCAACATTTCATTTAAAATAATACAGTCAAGATTCTATTTCTATATGCTAAGGCTCTAATCACATAACTCTGTAGCTTTGACCAGTCCGCGCCGTTGAGGATGTTTGATATTTCGTGCGGAAAAGGGAACATTTTCCGAAAATAGGGATCCAGAGTTCCTGCAGAATGGGGCAACCTCCAATGAAATGGATGACATTATCTAGCTCCCTTCTGTTACAGAGAGGGAAGTTTGTGTCACTCCTCGTGACATTCGGGATAAAATTCAAGTTTAATATTTCACCTCTGGCCATAAAAATTCTTCTTATTCCTTCAATGGGGAACTCATCGGAGAAATAGTTATTCTCTCCCAGATCGTAGTGCAGCTGCCCATAAATTAATACCTCAGAGCTTCTCCATGATTCTTCAATAAATTTCATCCTATATGCTGCATCCATTTTAATTGTGATGTTCCTAGCCCAAGTTTTCCATGTCGCGTTATCTTCAAGATTCAGTCGAACTCCATGATCCGCGGCTAGACAGCCCCACTCTCTGAAACATTGCAGATGTTCTTTTAATATATATTCTGCCAAGATCCTAGGTACCCTTCTTTCTTCCTTGGTTATGGCTTTTGGCATATAATCGAAGTGCAGATTAACTGTATATAAATGAAGTAACAATAGTCAAGTCCACAGATATAACATTCTGTTCGGTGAGTATTGTGGTAGACGAAAAGTTTTCTTAAGAAAGTATCTTTAAAGACTTTCCACTTCTTCGTATCGTTGTATCCCCCATTCTTGTGCACCATAACACATTATTTCCCTTACTGCTGCATTAAACAGCTTATACTTTGTGCTGGTAGGAACCTTTTTTTTGCCTAATTTTGCTACTTTAGCATCTTTTACCTTTTCTCCCAGGTGAAGGTTGAATTCGGCATTGTGATGAATCCAGACTCCTACGTATTTGTATGATTTTACCACCTCCAAATCAGTGTCGCCCAGTTGCCATTTTTCCGCAAGCGCAAGTCTTCTCCAATGTTTAGTTGTGAGCCCCCCAGATAATTTTGAGCCCCTACTCCTTGCAATACTTCTCTAAAGCGTTGATATTATCTTGCACAGCCTTGGTTGTTTCAGCGAAGACCACTACATCATCTGCTTATAATAGTGTTCTTATTTCCGGGACGTTTATTGTGAGTCCTTTCGGAAGGCATTCTTCTATATCATTTAGGAATATTGAAAAGAGAACAGGGCTCAGCAAGCATCCTTGCTCCAGACTCCGTAGGAAACCATTCGAATAGCTTTGCGCCATCCCAAACTGCTGCTTCATTGCTTTCATACATACGTTGCAATGTTTGTATAAATTTGGAGGATATGCCGATATTGCTCAGCTTATACATTAGAGTCCTTTTATCAATCGAGTCAAAGGCTGCCTTAAAATCCACAAAGAAGATGTTTTAACTGATCTTTATAACCAGTACATCAGGGAGGGAGTCTTTCCATCAAGATGGACGCTTCGGAGACAGGTGCTGCTCCCAAAAGGGTACAAGGACCCCTCTGCGTACAGACCATTGTGTATGCTAGATGTCGTCGGCAAACTGTTTGAACGCATCTTATGCAACCGCCTAGACCCAAAAGGAGGCTTCCCCGAGTTTATAAACTATACATATTCTTGATCAGCATCAACAGCCGAGGCGATATACCCAAGTCGTCTGTCTGTCTGTCCGTCCGTATGAAAAAAAGGATCTCAGAGATGGTAAAAGCTAGAGGTTCGAAGTATTAGGGAACGAAGACTCCTTATACTTGCGTATGACGCCAACGTCTGATAAGTGGGAGTCGTTGAAGACCAAAAAGTCCTTGATTTGCAGAGACTGGTACAAAGCCGTACATGCTTTACGGTCACAATATTAATACAGGCAGACCCAAGGACTTCATGGCTTTCGCATCTTTATTAGGCATGAATTGCAGAACCCAAATCATGAGCGAGTGAATGTATTTTAATTAATTATTTCATCTACTCAACCATTCAAGTACTGCCAAAAAGTAGGGTACGGAAAACTTTACATTAAGCAGCTGGCTGTCTTTTCTTGTTGCACAACAATTTGAGGAATTTCTGCTAGGCTCGTGACGCAAACTCCAGTGCTCCACCTCTAGCTTGGACAGTGTACAACTGTTTAGCCATTTAGCTATATGCCAGTCTGTCCAGCGTAGTGGAGCATAACTCATCATACACATACGACTACACACGAGTATACACAGAGACAAAATCGCATCAGAAGCGCATTAATAATGCGCTCAGCAATCGAAAATGAGGTTGGGGGTGGGTGGAGTCATATGTAGTCCCATTTTTGACCAGGATGTGAATGCTAACCGGTATGATGAGGATGATGATGCTGATGATGCTGATGATGAAGATGATGCGGCAATCTAATGAGCAGCCGCTTATGCGGAAGCAACAAAACCGCGTTAGGTGGGAGTGTTGTGTGGAAAGGGGAGTCGTCTCTTGTAAAGTTGTCAAGTAATTAATTTGTTCAATGACTTGCTTCAAGGTGTAAGCGAAACCATTTAAAGTTGTCGACGAAGACGACGATGCAGATACTTGAAATTCAAAAGTAACTACAAAGTGGCAAAGTCCTTGAAATGTAAAGTGAAAGGGGGAGAGCTTGTACTCGTGTATGACTGTCGGAGTGTGTATCCGGCAGAAGGCTGCCAAGACAAATCGCACGCACACCACTAACAGTGTGGAAAGAGAGGGCAGCCTGAGCAGTTGTAAGGTTTCTCGTTTGCAGAATTTCTCAATTTTGTTAACTAGTTATTAAAATCCTTCGTCTTAACACAAAACTTACAAACCGCCCTCCCAATGTCGTTTCAACCTACTCAGAGTACATATCCCCCTACCAATCTCCTTCACACTCGCGTGTGAAATCGGAAGTAGCTGCCTGCCTAAGCCCCTGCCTCGTCTGCCTCTGAGCCTGTCATAGTGTCATTGGGTGTCTCAGTGCTCTGTGGAGTTGCTGGGCGTACTGGGCGACAGGTGCTTCCGCATTTGAATGTCAACGGAAACCGCAACGGTACAACTTAGATAAACGTTTGCTCTTTAAATATGTGCGCTGTCGTTCTCGGAGCTGCTACATGCAGCTGGAAAGGTAACCGTTATTGAGCAGCAGTCACCATGTTTGAGCAACTGAACTTATGTGTAAAGCAAGCGTTACATGTGAAGTGCTTGTGGCTTGCTGAGAGCAAAAGCAGAAGGCAGGAGGAGGAGCCGGAGGAGGCGTAGAGTAAAGATGGATCTTGGCTTTGCTTATTGCTTGCTCAGTGGGGATGGATGTCAAGGTGTTTGCGTTTGGCAGTTACATAAGCAAAATTGATTATATGTACTATGTGGTGATGGAGGAGAAGCCACAGATTAAAGTAGCCTGCAAAGACACACAATTATTACATACGACTGGAATTAAGCTTAAGAGAATCTCTTGAGAATGGAAATTAAGGTGACTAGTACCCAGGCAGAAACATTGTAAGCAGAAAACATATTTATCAGCTATGTCCATCATAAACTAATGACTTTTTATGAAAAATACATTTGAAGAGAGACTGGTGATAGGAGTACTTATTAATCTAAGAACTATTGAAATATTATTAAGCAACAAAATGCTTACAATACACAGAGAAAACTAAATTGGCTCAAAGCTAAACGAAACGTATTGCGCCCTGCTAAATTGCACACACAAAATGTAGAATGCAGAAAACTACACGTTGCGTGTAGTAAAGCTACACGTAACGTGTAGTTTTTCAATATCTAAACGCCGCGTGTGAAAAACTGAATGCTGCGTGGGCAAATGCAAAATCTACACGACATAAGAACATACGTTTATTTCCTAATAACTTCTACATTTTTCATGCAGCAATCTGAATACCACACGAACGAGTAGGCTTTTAACACGCGGCGTGTGGATATTGAAATTCTACATGCGCGTGTGTAAATTCTAAACGAAAAATTTAGCTCTAAATCAGTACTGAATCAGTAGAGTGGGTTGGTGGTCCTCTTCTGCTCTGAGATGATGCGCATAGCGAAATAATTGAGCTTTCAAGATAGCAACTGCGCGCGCGCATATAAATAAAAAGTGCGAAGTAATTTTTATACCCTGTTCCCATTAAAAATGGGAAAAGGGGATCATGAAGTTGTGCAAATGTATGTAACAGCCAGAAGGAAGCTTCTCCGACCCTATAAAGTATATATATTCTTGATCAGCATCAACAACCAAGTCGATATAGCCATGTCCGTCTGTCCGTGTGTCTGTCTGTCTGTATGAACGCGTCGATCTCAGAGACTATAAGAGATAGAGACACAAATTTAGGCACGCACATAGGTGTATACCGTACCCAGATCAAGTTTCTTTCAGATTTTGAAAATATCCCCCCCTCAAACCGCAAAAAGCTGTCACAGCCACAATTTTAAAGTTAGAACCTGGTGGCTTACTTTATATTATCCTTACTTTATTTATATCTCCAAAGGAAAATAAGATACGAGCAAAAACACCAAAGTTGTTAAACAATTTAGCTTATAGGAGCGGGGTGGGGGAGGCGGCCACTTCATGCAGGCAGCGCTGCCTGCGCAGGCCGCGTGTGAGCGCGCGTGTGTGTTTGTGTGCGCTCGTATGTGTATATGCGTTTGTGTATGTGAATGTGTTTGCATGTGCGTCTCAATTGAACAGGGTATTTTGTAGTCGGCAAACTCGACTACAGCGCTCTTACTTGTTTTTTTTTTAGCTTTTCTGCACGCCGCGATTAGAAATGAGAAAGCTAAACGCGGCGTGTAGAAAAGCTACACTTAACGTTTAGAAATGAGAAAGCTAAACGCGGATTGCAGAAAAGCTACAAAAACGTTATGGTTTGAAACTCCCGGTCGAAACGTGTAGAAATCCTACATTTTCGTATAGATTTTGCATATTTTTTTCATCTGTATACCAAGTGATTTTGTTTACGCATGCTTTTCATGTTGAACAATTGCTCTTAAATCTTGAGTAAAACTCTGCTTCTTACTATCTAAGTGCCTCGATAAACTTTATTCTATGATGAGTTCAGTGCCAATATTGGCTGCAGTGATTTAAGACCCGAGACCCAAAAGTTGCAAATCAGCACATTACAGGCATGCTGAAGCTCCCAACAGTAATTCTTAATGAGAGTTTTCAAAATCCAACTTAAAATCATGGATATTACCATCATCACACACTGCTAGATTATAGCAAAGATTTTGATACCGTCAACCATGACATATTATGCGCGAAAATGAAGTCTTCATTGCTTCTCGAGTACTGCACAAAAACTAATGCGATCCTACCTAACCGACCGGCGTCAAGCTGTTGTTACATCGGCCGCCTTTTCATCATTCCTGTCCCTTATGCGTGGAGTCCCTCAGGGATCAGTTCTTGGTCCATTGTTGTACTCTATTTATGTAAATGATCTCCCAGATGTTTTGTCAGAATGTGAAGTTCATATGTACGCTGATGATGTTCAAATGTATGTTTGTCGTCCATTGTCTAAAATTAATGAATGTGTTACTGTGTCTAACCGTGAGCTGTCTAAAGTTAGTGAGTGGTCAAACAAGAATGGTCTAGGATTGAATTCGATAAAATTGAAATGTATTGTAATTTAGTAATTGAGCATAACACAATAAACTATGCAGAAAAAGTATGCAACCTAGGTATCACGCTCAATCAAACTCTTTCCTGGAGTGATCATATAAATAAGGCTGTAGGTAAAATTTACGGATCCCTTAGACTACTGTATCTCACACAGCACTTTCTTCCTATGCCTATTCGACTCATAATAGCTAAGACTTGTTTAGCACCCTGTCTCTTCTATGGAGTGGAAATCTTTGGCAACAGTGATGCAGCTAGTAAACATAAACTTAATGTAGCCTTTAACTATATAGCTAAAAACGTTTTTGACCTAATGCCAACTGACCACAATTCAAATTAATCCAAAAAGCTTTTCGACCTTAATTTAGATAGTTGGATCCAGTAAAGAGCATTGATATTTCTACATATGCTAATAAGCACCAAAGAACCAAAGTATCTTTATGAAAAACTTGAATTCTCTACATCTCGAAGTACTAATAATAAGCATGCTTTAGCAATAGAGTACATTACGAAAACCTGTCGCGACTGTGATTTTCAAGTCGTTATGGTTCCCTTTGTTTCTTGGGTCTCTTCCCCAGATTCTGAATTTTTTCTTCCTTCTTGCCAGCATAGCTTTTTGGACAGTATGTTTGGTCTATCTCTGCTTCAAGCTAATTTCATTAAAAACTCGCTTGGTCGTATACTGGATTTATTGTTTACTGATAGTCCATGTGCTACTATCTCTCGTAGATTTCCAATTTCTTTGCCTGAAGATAATTATCATCCTACCATAGAACTCCAATTGGATCTTCCAGGCACAACCGAAGTAAAGCCAACTAAAGCGCTTCTTAGGCGTTGCTTTAGGAAGACAGATTACAATATTCTGAACAATTTGTTGCTTAATACTGACTGGTCATTTCTTAATCAAGTGCATTGTGTTGAAACTGCCACCAATCTGTTTTATTCTAAGCTGTACGAGCTATTCGATATCTCTATTCCTCAGGAGAGTGTAAGTAGCGCTCACAAAAATGTTCCATTGAGTTGTGCAAGCCTGAGACACTTGAAAAATGTGAAGTCTCGCCTTTTCAAAATATACAAAAGATCTGGAAAAGCAACGGACTTCTCCAAATACTCGACTGCTAGGGCAAAATTTCAAGCCCAAAATCGAATTTGCTATAAAAACTACCTGTCTCGAGTACAGAGTAACTTTTGTAACGATCCAAAGAGCTTATACCATTTCGTAAATACCAAACGTCGTTCCAATACCTTACCTTCTTCTCTTTTCTTTCAACATGAAAATGCCTCGTCCGACATTGACATTGCAAATCTCTTCGCAAAATTCTTTCAATCAATTTACTCGTCGTCCGATGCCAGCAAAGGCTATTCTTAGCCCCACCATTTCTTTTTCTTCTGTCTTGAATGGTTTACTTTCCCTAAAATCGAACCTTTTTCCTGGCCCAGATAATGTGCAATCATGCATCTTAAAGCAATGCGCAGACTCGCTTGCCTATCCTATCCACATCTTGTTTTCCAAATCACTTGAGCATTCTAGATTTCCAACTCCATGGAAAGAATCTTTCATTATTCCCTTACATAAAAAGGGTTCTCGTTCTGACATTTCAAACTACAGGGGCATTGCGAAACTCTCTGCAATACCTTAACTCTTTGAACAAATTATAACATCTCAGTTACAGCACTCATGCTCTCCTTTTATTTCGCCGAACCAGCACGGATTTGTTAAAAACAGATCCATTACTACCAACTTACTGGAATTTACTTCTTCAGTGATTCATGGTTTCACTCAAGGTAAACAAACAGATGTTATCTTTACTTATTTTAGTAAGGCTTTCGACAGTGTCTCTCATTGCCTTCTGATTTTGAAATTGCGTCTGCTGGGATTTCCACTGGGGCTTCTTAATTGGATAAAATCTTATCTCCAGTCTAGAACTCAGAAAGTAGTCTTTAATAGTAGCACTTCTTATCCGGTATTTGTGACCTCTAAAGTTCCCCAGGGCAGCCATCTTGGACTTCTTCTCTTCGTGTTATTTATAAATGACCTGCCTAATATAATTAAGCATTCTCGTGCGCTGATGTACGCAGATGACTTAAAGATATTCCTGAGTCACAACTCGCCCAACGATTCTGATTTGCTTCAGGTTGATTTGAATTCCATATTTATGTGGTGCTCTTACAATTTGTTGCAAATGAGCAGGGACAAGTGTAAATCTATGACTTTTTATCGTAGAACCCCTCTTCTGATTAACTATTTATTGGATTCTTATCAACTTGAACAAGTTGAATCTTTCCATGATCTGGGTATTACCCTCGACCATAAACTTTCTTTTGGCACTCACATTGAATTTCCGTGAATAAAGCCATGGGATTGTTAGGATTTATTAAACGTTGCTCTAAGGAGTTCAATGATCCCTACACGACCAAGCTTTTGTTTATATCTCTAGTGAGGCCTATTTTGGAGTTTGGTTCTTGTATTTGGAACCCTCAAGCACTCACCCTGTGTAAACGTATCGAATCTGTCCAGAAGCAGTTCCTTTTGTTTGCCCTTCGCAACCTGGGTTGGGACCCACAGTTGAGACTTCCTCCCTATATTTCCAGGCTTAAGCTTTTAGACTTATCTCACTTGAGCATAGACGTACCATGTTGGGTATAATGTTTCTAAACAAGCTTATAAAGGGTAATATTGACGCTGAGTACCTACTCGGACGCGTGAACCTTAATGTCCCTTCAAGACAAACACGAAACTATATTCCCTTGAGGCTTCCTGTTGCTTCTACTTTATATGCCTCTAATTGTCCTTTTCGCATTCTGTGTAGGGATTACAATAATATCTTTCCTCTTCTCAGTGATAACCTTTCCGACGAAGGCCTGCGGTCTTTTATTCTTCACAATCTTGCACTTGCATAGTTTCTAGTTTTTCTAGGAAATTCCTTCCGATCACCAACGCTGCGAGCAGGGGCGTAGCTGGTCATAACGACAAAATAAATTACCCCCACCGGATCGGAAGGCGTTTCTTCTATTTACTCTTTTTGTATTCCTTTCTATCCCCCTTATTTTGTATCATTTTATATTCTATTATATTGTAGTTGTGTCTTTTAGACGAAGCTGCAATTAAAATAAAATAAAAATAAAAAAAGAGAAGTTTATGAAAGCAATTGAAAGCAATAAACAAATGTCAAATATAAAATCTGTCAATGATGATATAGATTCCTTAGAAAATTGTCAAAGAAAACGTACATCCACAAATGTTTTACAATTTTGGAAATGTAAAAAAAACGAGGATATAAAAATTATTGCCCTAACTATACTTGATGTTCCAGCAACTATGGTATCAGTTGAACTAGCCTTTTCAACACTGATCTAAGAGCTAGTATAGATGAACAGCTCCTAGAAGATATATTGCTTATATATTGTGGTTCTCAAAAGTTTCAAATGTCAAATTAAGAATTTGATAATTAAAATTACTTTATTGAAATACAAAAAATTTCTTTAAAATCGAAACTATTCTTTTATGTTCAAGCAAACAGAGGTTCGAATCAAAACCTTGAGTTCAGGGGTTCCAGGAACCGGTCCGCGAATCGAACCTTAAACTTTACAGCAGGCTCGAACCCCCGGACCGAACTTTCTGCAAAATTGTAGAGGTTTGCAGCCTTGTTTGCATTAGTAATTATCTATTTGAACTAGATTGTTGATAAAGAGCTTTCGCAGAATCATACATAATCTACACTGAACATTTTTTTTCAGATTTTCGTAGCAGTTAGAGAGTTACATAATATGTTAGTGTAATTAAAGCAATTTAAATAACATATTTTTCTACATTTTTCTATTTAAATTATCTTTACGATGTTGAAATGCGATATTATTATATGATACAATAGAAAGTGTGATTGTGGAATTCCTTAGTAACCATAAACTTATACAGGCCTGTTCCGGGTTTCACATATTTTTATGATTTCAAATGAAATCAAAATCGAACGATTTTATATGAGTTGTTCTGGTATTCGAACGATTTGCAATTTGAATGTTTCATTTCCAAAATGTTTCCCTGGACGACTTTTTCACATCAATCAGCTGGTGCAGCAACAAAAAAAAAACCAAAAAACACGCGGTAATGTCAAAGAAGTTGATTGCGACTTAAAAAGCTACTTAAAATGTCGTTTTTATTTTTAATGGCATCTTTCGAACATGTTCGGAGGCAAAAAATTTATGTACTTCGAATAAACAGGCAACTTCGAGAATCTATGTGCATAATGGATCTAAGAAAGAGCTGAATTTTTGAACCAATTTAACCCCTTATTTCATATGCCACCTAATTTTTAGATCTATTCAATCCTATAGAGTTGATAAGCGAACTTTTTCAACGCTTCTGAACCGGATTGGACCTGAGTCAAATCATCTTTTAATCCCGAAGTCAACTCAATTAGCTGCTGTGCTGAGATTTTCGGCCACTGGGTCATATCAACTAGGAGTCGCCAAAGATCATGACATGAGCGTTTTCCAAAATACTCCATGAAGTGATTTGCCAACTCGAACAGACAATTTGTGCAGAAAATATCGGAATTCAAATGACACAAGAGCAAATAACAGAATCCAGGGACTACTTTTACTCCAAATTCATGATACCAGGAGTAATTGGATGTGTAGACGGCACGCACATTAAAATAGTCAAGCACACGAAGGACGAATCACTATTTACGAACCGAAAAGCATATTTAAGTCTATTGGGCAGTAAGTGCAGAATTTATTGTTTATATTTTTTTTAAGTATGCAACTACAATATGGAGATTTTTGCTATTGATGCCACTTACCCTGGTTCTTGCCACGACTCATTTGTGTGGAGTAATAGTGACGCCAGGCGCACGCGGCTCAGTGTGGCACATGCCTCACGTACTAGTACACGTCGTAAGCTAAATGTCGATAAGCTGCAATCACAACGGACCTCTGAAGCCTACACAGCTAAACTCACCCAACTGCTCAGGGAAAACTCACCATTCCCTTCTGGTGTAAGCGAACAGTGGAATCACATTTCACACTCCATGAGTACGGCTGCCAAGGAGATACTCGGATACGCCGAGCACCCTCGAAAGCAGACTTGGTATGATGAGGAGTGCCGCGACGCTACTGCAGAGAAAGACGCTGCCTACAGGAGAACTCTGCAGTCGGGAGCAACGCGGGCTGTTAAAGAGCAATACCGGAAGAAAAGGAGAGAGGAGAAGCGCCTTTTCAGAAGGAAAAAGAATGAGCGAGAAAGGCGCATGCGTGAGGAAGTCGAGATGCTATTCGGCATGGGTGAGACTCAAAAATTCTATCGAAAGATTAGACGACTTACCGAAGGTTTCAAGCCCGGAGTCACACAATGCAAGGACGAAAATGGAAATCTGGTCACAGATCCGCAAGTGGGGCTAGACAAATGGAGAAGCTATTTCGCCAACCTGCTGGGAGGCGACAACGAACACAATACCGCCTCTGGAGTAGTAGCGACGCCACCAATCGACAACATAGAGATAGACCCACCGGACCATCACGAAGTCTGTGTAGCCCTAAAAAGGCTTAAGAACAACAAATCAGCAGGTGCAGATGACCTGCCAGCTGAACTGTTTAAGGCTGGAGGCGAGGAGTTGGTAAGGTGCATGCACCAACTCATCAGCAGAATATGGTCCGACGAGAGCATGCCTGAAGATTGGAGTCTAAGTGTAATTTGCCCACTTTTTAAAAAAGGAGACCCTGCAGTTTGCGCCAACTACCGCGGGATCAGTCTCCTTCCCATCGCATATAAGATTCTGTCGTGCATTATTTGTGAACGTCTAAAGCCGCTTATTAGCACACTGATCGGACCTTATCAGTGTGGCTTCAGACCTGGTAAATCCACCACAGACCAGATATTCACATTACGACAAACCCTGGAGAAGACCTATGAGAGAAATATCAAAACCAACAATCTTTTTGTTGATTATAAATCAGCCTTTGACACACCGATAAGGTCAAGGTTCTTTGAAGCCCTGTCTACCTTTGGTATACCAGCAAAGTACGTTCGACTTTGCATGATGACGTTGAGAAGCACTCGAAGCTCCGTCAAAATAGGAAAGAACCTCTCCGAACCATTTGATACCAAGAGAGGTTTTAGGCAGGGTGACACCCTATCGTGTGACTTCTTTAATCTACTGATGGAGTATATACTGCGCCAGTGCCCAAATGCCAACAGATCGGGCTCTTTTCTTTATAAAGATCTAATGCTACTCGCATACGCCGATGATATTGACATTATCGGCAAAAACGAACGGGCGGTAAGCAGGGCGTTTTCAGAGATTGAGAAGCAGTCTAAACTGATGGGCTTAGCGGTAAACGAGGACAAGACAAAATACCTAGTATCCACGGACAAGAAGTCTACGCGTCTTGGACAATTTGTTACTATGGGGGAGTACAACTTTGAGGTTGTAGAGGATTTTGTCTACCTCGGGACGATGATTACCGGCGACAACAACATCAGCCTGGAGATCCGAAGAAGAATTACTCTTGGAAACCGATGCTACTACGGGCTCAGTAGGGAGTTCAAGAGCAGAGCCTTTTCTCGAAGAACAAAAATTGCGCTATACAAGTCGCTCATCATCCCAGTCCTGCAATACGGCGCAGAAGCATGGACAATGACAGCAGCGGATGAGGAGGCGATTGGCGTTTTCGAGCGAAAAATCCTTCGGAGGATATATGGACCTTTAAAAGTTGGCGATGGATACCGCATTCGAATGAATCACGAACTGTATGAGCTCTATAAGGACATCAGTCTAGTCAAGCGCATAAAGCAACAGCGGCTGCGCTGGTTAGGACATGTAATCCGGATGGATGAAGAAGCTCCAGTAAAAAAGTCGTACAAAGCGAAGGCGGCTGACTTTGGAGGACAAGGCAGGAGGGGTCGCCCACCACTAAGATGGGATGATCAAGTGCGGAAAGACATTTCCAACCTTGGTGTGAACAACTGGTGCCAGCTCGCACAATGCAGAAGCGAGTGGAGGGCATTCATTGCAGAGGCCAAGACCGTCAAGCGGTTGTGATGCAACATCGGGCCAATAAAGAAGAAGAAGAAGAATAGTGACGCCAGAAATTACTTTTCCACTCCAAGAAATGGAAATTTTTTTATCTCAGCTGATTCCGAATACACTCTTGAACCCTTTGTGAACCTTACAGAAGTCCAGAAAGCCAACTTTCTGAACTTTTTTTCCTTTATCTTAAGTATTTGCGATCTTTAAATGTTCGCTTAGCCCAAAATCTTGTTTTGCTTTTGTTGATTTGCTCGATTCCTAGTACGACTTGCTCTAACAACATGTTTTGGTTGTTGCAGAGATTGTCCAGTCCGCTTAGTGCAGTTTCCCGGCCACGTTTTGGTAAGGGAGCTGGCGATATGTCGTCGACCTCAATGGTATGTGCTCGTTTTGAGGTTTCAGGGACTGGACCATCAATTACAGTATTTTTCTTGCTCTCATCTGTGGTCGGTGGAGTCCCAAATGACTTCGCCCCCTCTAGTCCATTGACCATTTTGTACAATCCACACAACGCAGCGATGGAATCCTCGGCAGGTGTTACAGCCATCTGCATATATGGCCCGCCCACTGTTGCACATACCTCCTTGCGATTGTGTGCAAGCTTTTTGCAAATCGTGGCCTTCCAATCCATCCAATCCTAGTATTTTCTTACATGGCGGTATTTTATAATGTTTTCTTAATACCTTTTTCCATCCAGCCATGTCGTTAATGGGAGGACCCACTTTGTTAAGTGCAGCTGAAATTTGACTCCATTTGGCATCAGCAGCCACCCTGTCGCCCTTCACGAATCCTTCCAAATTATGTTAAAGCGAAAACCGGAACAGGCCTGATAGTCAACCAAACACCGCTCTCCAGATTTTGTATATATCCGTCCTCTCGTATTGTTATAATACATTGACTCAACAAACAATATTTTAACTATCGCTCGAGGCTAAGTTCTTGTCAGAAATCACCAAAAACAAACTAAAAAATTATTTTTAAAAATCAGTTAAATATTCAATTGCTTGATTGGTTCCAAAGCCTTTAGGCTAATAATGAGAACTTGCAGCCTAATTCGGTTTACACATTTTTGCATTTGCATACATTTTTCTGTTGTGAAGATATTCAATTGAATTTTAAATCAATTTGAATTCAATTTAGGGAAATGCCAAACAAATTAAAACATGCTCGATAACCTGTCCAAATGGAGTTAAAATGCTAAAAATAAAATCAATTAACAAATAAATAAGAGCAATTAAATGCACGAAGAGAAGTTTTTTATGTTCTACTAAAAACTGGCCACTTAATTAAGCATAATGAAAAGGGATAGAGAGAAAGAGAGAGAGATGCGAAACACTGGCGAACATGTTTAAGTGCGGAACAATGTAATTTTTGGGTAATCAGTCTGTGTGTGCCGGGGCTTAAGGATTTAGATTTACGCTTCAGTGAGTGATGGTGAGGGGGTGAGGCTGGCAAAAATGTCAGTTTGCAATTTTCTATGCCATTTCAAATAAATGAAAATGGGGCACAGTTTTAGGCGCGCGCGTTAACGTAAATAAATTACCCACATACCAAGCTACGCACACACACACACACACACGCTCGCACCACTACAATCAAGTGGTCAGTGTCCATGCAGCTTATAAATCAGCGCGCACAGCGTGGTAAACGTAGCAGCCTTTTGGGCGCATTCAGAGATAGATGACCCCAGCAATGCGGGTAGCTATTGCGATGCGATTCTATGGATGAATGAATGAATGAATGGATGGATGGATGGATGGATGGATGGTTAGATTGCTTGTATAAATGTTCAGCTATTTAGTTTCGGCTTCACTGTGGTTTGACTTTGTTTTTTGTTTTGTTTTTGTTTCTGTTTTGTGCGGGTTTTTAATGTTGTTTCGGGGACAATTGTCAGTGGGTTAGGCGTCGGCCTGGGCTAATCAAAGCGAGGCAGGAGAGTTCGTTTGACAAATTGCTCAGCAATTAAGAATTAACTAGCATCTGGTTAGCTATTTGGATAGCGCTAAGCCCTATTTAACTCTATTCTTTTGGGGGTCAGTTGGAGGTCAAGGGATTTGGGGTTATGTAAAGAGTGTTTTTGTTTTTGCGACTCTTTATTGTAACTGTTTGTCTTTGATAAATACTAAGGAAAATCTGAATAATACTGAGAAATAACTAAATTACAAAATTCTAAGAATCAACTTAATTACTACAACACTACAAAAAAAATTCCGAAAATTTAAAATAACTTTGAAAAAATTTACACAGAGTTGTTGGGTTTGTGCAAGTGTAAGTTTGAGCCAGAAGGAAGCATCTCCGACCCCATAATATTTATATTTCCGGATGAACGCACTGATCTCAGAGATGGTAAAAGCTAGAGTTTCAAAGTGTATGGAACGTTTACTTCTTATACTTCAGGCAGATCAAGCTTATTTTAAAGGTTTGTCTTCCCCGCAGTTTGGAATATACTTTGAATCTCCAACAGTTTTCCAGATTAATGGTTTCCTAACTTTTAGACATATTTTGTAGTCATCATTATAACGATAGATAAGTTTTGAGCAAAAGAAAGTCCGCTGCTTTGCATACATATGAGTACACACTTTCGCAGGTACATATTTTGGTTATTTTAAGGCACTTTTGATAACAAGTCTAGTTTTAGCTCCAATCGAAAATAACAATTTGAAAGGCTATTTGTTCCAATGACTTTCGAACATGCTTTAAGAACCAGGGCTGCAAACCGGTTTTGAACCGAACCGGTTCGAACCCGGAATTCCGGTTTTTCTTTTTACTGTGAACCAAACCCTGAACAGTTCCGAACGGAAGCTTTTGGTTCGCTTCAAAAAAAAAAAAAATGTTTTTGATTTGTTATTTTCTCCTTTTTGCACAGATATATGTATGTACATATGTACGTAAAACAATTTAAATACGTGAAGAATCAGAGCGTGCTATTGAATGTAGCACTTCTTTGCCTACCTATGTACATATTTATACATTATGCGTAATTTATATTACATACACATAGACCACAATACTTCCAGTCAGAGATATTAATTTGTAATATACTACAAATTCAATGTAAACAACTATGTAAACTGCGCAATGTATTGAACTTTTTATTATCCATATGCGCCAATCTAACCAACCCGGTGCATGCTACGGCAGAAACATATCAGCCGAATACAAACAGAAGTGTGTGCCACACCGTGTGGCCCACACAAGAATCGAAACAGAAAGAAAGAAGAAAGCACTGATAGTCACGAATGCAAACTAAATATGATCGACGGGCATGCAGCAAATTTAATGCGGCACCTTCAAAAGAATACAAAGCCATTTTTGATCAAATCACTGTGAAAAAAGTTCCAAGTGTGACAAATAAACACCAATCGATGCTCAATTTTGAGAGTGAAAGACTGATTAAAGTGAATCAGAGCTCGCAAAAAACTGTTAACACTATCTGCGTGTCGCCAAAAAAATGTTCTGTTACAGACACAACGAAAAGATTTTGCGAAAAGACACTTTCAATTCGGTTTTGCTCAATAGCTGTTTTCGCTCAACCACAAAGCGCTTTTTTCTTTTCTGTTTTGCTCATGTCTTTCACTGACCGTTTTGCCGAGAGCCGACTTCCAAAGTGTCTTCTACAAATGAAAGCGTGTTTGTGACTGGGATGCCTGGGTGCGTGTGTGTGTGAGTGTGTTTGTCTCAATCAACGATCTTTGTATATACGTGTAGTATGGAGAAATTTATTATTATTAACCTATCAAATGAAATGCAGAAAATATTCGTTTTTGTATTTGCTTAACGCCTAAAAAACATATTTATTTAATTATGCACATTGCACATATAGTACACAAGCCAACACCGTCTACCGAAAAAAACAAATAACACTTTTTGCTGACACTTTTTATGTTTTGCTCATTTGAAGACAGTTTTTCGTGAGCGCTCGCTCACAAGTGTCCCTCTCAGTTGTTATTGACAGACCGTCTCGTTTGTTTTGATCAACCGAAAATGCTCAACAGAAAACACATGAGGAGGGAATAAAAGTGTTTTGCTCAGTGAGAGACCGAGCCGGCTTTGTTTTTTTCTGTTTTGTCAGTGGGCTGATCGCACTGAAAAAACTGCTGAGGGTTATTTGCGAGCTCTGAAGTGAGTACGAGAAAGCATAATCAATCGGACTGAAGATTTTTACACTAGCAATGAATGAAGTTCATATCCAGCAAACGAGCGCTAATCTCACGTCAATTATAATCTTATATTGTATTTATGCGTCAGGTGTATACCAATTGTATTGTAATTTTGTATATATTAGGTAAAACGTACAACGACGTATATTATAGTTAAAAACATATCCAATCGCTCATTTTTCAGCTCAAGCTATTCAACCATGACCATCGCTTAGCGAATCGTTTTTTCCCGGAAGATCAGTAAATCGATCAAATAAAAACTTTAGTCGCGAATTCATCAGCTCTTTTGAAAAGCGCTTAAAGTGTATATTTGAAAAGTGTTCGAAGGCTTAAGGATCTGAATAATTGGGGATTTCACGTCAACCTGCTTATCAAGCAATCGGTTGGGAAATTGTGTTTCTAAAAACAAAATGAGTCTCCCTTTTATAGCTCGTCTAAATGCCTCCTCAGCTCACGATCCAGTGTGACCAGCCTCTCTTTATTGCTATTTTCCCAAAATGGAACTAGTTAAAAGTAATTATAAGTCCCTAGTTCGGGGAGACCAAAAATTGACGACTTAAAACCATGGAATCAAACCGAATCGTATTTCGGTTCCAATTCTGGCTCTGGTACTTAAAAAAGGTTCTGTTTTGGCTCTATTATTTCGGTACCCGAGTATAAAGAAAGATCGGTTATTGGTTTTGCGTCCATCTGATTTCTTAGCGAAGACATAATAATTACTCCCTGGAAAATATCATTCCACGCTTACTTGGCCTGTGGAATGTGGAGACTTTGTCAAGTTTTTTGACCACCTTTTAAGTACATAATTGATAATTAAGTAATAATTGATACCATTAAACTATTTTGTAAAAATTAATTAAGCGCTGGTCGAAGAAATTTGACGATCCCTATACGACGAAGATTCTGTTCACTTCTCTTGTTCGTCCGATTCTTGCAAAAGTAATTCTTATTGTTCGCTATTCGTGGTTTTAACTGGAACCCTGAAGTCCGTTTACCTTCCAACTCTAGTAGACTTCTTTTAATTAGAGAGCAGAGTTATGCTTTGGGTAATCTTTATAATATACATAGACTTATTAATGGTGAAATCGACTCATCTAAGTTGGTTAGCCTAATTAAATTCAACCTTCCTATTAGACTGGCTCGTAGTTATATACCCTTATCACTGAATCGTTGTACTACTAAATATGCCTTGCATAAGGGTCATTCTTTTTTAAACCGAACGGAACGAAAAAATGCGAAATTAGATCTCGACACTCCCACCAAAACGTGAATTCGGGTTTGCAAATAAAATTTTTGTTAATATTATAAATAATTTCAAAAATCGTCCAAAACGAAAAAAGAGGATTAAAAAGGTTTTTTTTAAAACTGTATTTCTCAGGTTTGGTTCATCGCTGAATAGTTTATTTCACAGTTAAGTAGTTGTACAGGGTGGTCCATTTAAAAATTGGAATTTAATTTTGCTATAAAAAATAAACGGCTCGATATTTTTCAACAGTTGAACATTTATTGGAAATGTTGGTTCATGTCATTTAGTTATTAAAAACAATTTCGGTCAAATGACCACCACGGCTGACTTGATAGTGGCCCATTCGATCCACCCAATTTTTGACAACATTTTCAATTGTTTCGGCACGTATGTCAGCTATAGCAACTCGAATCTCGTTCTTCAACTCATCAATTGTTTCAGGATTGTTTGCATAGCATTTGTCCTTGACCGCTCCCAAAAGATAATAGTCTAATAGCCTATTCACATTGGGCTACATCCCACATCCACCATCCATTGGCTGGATGTGCCGAAATATTCTCATCCATTTCAACATCCACGATGGATGTTCCTATCTCTCACTGTTCGACTTAATTTTCACCCGATAGTTTTCAAATGCAACACTAAAAACTTGTCATTCACTGTAAAAAAGTTGGAAATCACAGTGAAAATGTAAACAATGATTAACAAGAATGTTTGGAATAAGATAAATGTCGAAGCCAGCAGCAGCTGGTATGTATAATAAATAGGTATATTTGTTTTTATTTCTGTAATTTTACAATTTTTTTTCCTTAGAGCCGGTAAAAAAGATATCGCAAGCAGAGTAAAATGGTTTGCAGAGATGGAGAACCTGCTCATTTGACTTGCGGCAGGAGAATATTGAGGGCTTGCGGAGCGATGGCCCAGTCCATTAAGGACGGCGGAATGAGCATTGCCTGATCGGATGTTTGTACAAAGGTAGACATCCTGTCCAAAAAGTACAAGTAATTATTTAACTTGGCTATGAATAAGTTGCAAATGTTCACACAAATAAAGTGAGTCCAAGCTGTGGGCCTCCCCATTCAACGAGAAGTTGCACTCGTTCTTGGGATAATGCTAGACAGTTAAATCAAGAAATTTGATTGTTTCCAATTTATTAATATAATGCGTTCTTTGCAGAGATGGGCCCTGATATGATAGCCACCAGAGCCATATTTAGCTGAAAATAAAATGAATTAAAAATACAATAAAATTTTGGACTTTATGTTTTTATTGGCTTCTGTTGACACAATTATTTGCTATAGCGGATCTGATCTCCTCGGACTAAAATCTACAGGAGTATTGTTTCGATGTGGTTGTTCCCGGACTTCACATGAAGCGATCTGCCAATTTTCGGTAATTTGTCTCTCACGATTTTAGTAGCATTTGGAACTAGAAAGCCATGCAAACATTTCCTCGTCGTTGAATTCTTCGATTGGGCCATTTGAATCCAGCGCCACTCATAAGTTTTTGTAACAATTAATATTGTTGTTGCGCTACCAGATAAAACAATTATCAATTCATTCATAATTTCATACAATTTGTACACTTTTTCTTTCTTTGTTTGCAAACTAAGCACATTGCCAATGAATGGTGGATGTTGGATGTGGCCAGTGTGAATCGGTGTTTCACATCTTTCAAAAATTCCATTCGTTCCCCAAAGATGTGCTCAGTGTACAAACCATATAACGGTGTCAGATCACATCTTCTTGGCGGCAAATTCACATCTCCATATTTGCAGATTATTCGATTTCCGAAGATAGGGCGCAGAAGATCGATTGATGCGTCCGCTGTGTGGCACGTAGCGCCGTCTTGTTGAAACCAAATATCGTCCAAGTCATCCGCTTCAATTTCCTCGAAGTACCAATCACTTAACATGGCGCGGTAGCGCTCACCATTCACGGTCACGGTGGCTCCTTCTTTATTTTCAAAGAAAAATGGACCAATGATGCCTCGAGACCAAAATCAGCACCAACCAGTGAAACGTGGTGAGTGCATTGGCTTCTCCACGACGATATGCGGATTTTCTGTGCCCCAGATGCGACAATTTTGTTTATTAACATAACCACCGAGGTGGAAATGTGCTTCATCCGAAAAGATGATTTTTCGGTAAAATTCACCATCTTCGGCCAAGCGATCTTCCGCCCAATTTGCGAACTGAAGACGATTCGGATGGTCAATTGGCTTTAGCTGCTGCATTAATTGAACTTCGAGTTGACGTCGATGGTTATTCACGCACATTTCAGCAACCGCAGCAATCGGCCGTGTTCTACAAACCGCTAACAACCCGAAAGCAACCCAAAAGCAATTGTCGGTGTTCCTGAAACCTCTTTTGGTTGTTTTCAAATGTTTCGAATTTTGTGGCGACATTTGGTCAATGTTTTGCTAATAAAGAGATTTGAGTCAAATATAATAATGAGGAACAAATCTTGAATGCTTAACCGATCGAATTGCATTAATATTGTTAATGATTTGATGGGTTTTAAGTAATAAAAATTAATTTTAAAATATTGCCCATCAAAACAATGCAAAATTCATAGAGCAGCAGAAAGTAAAAATAAGCAAACCTTTTAACTTATTCCAAATGTGACAATATCATTTTGGGAGTTTTAATTTTCTTTTCAAAATTAAAAGTTTGTGCGCTTAAATGAAATATAAATTTAACATTATATGGATAAATTAGCTGCTTATTAAAATATGATTTAAGAGGTTAGTTCAATGAAGAATCGAGAATAACCTTTCGATAATTTATATCGGCGAGAATTTCAAACTACGGAATGGAAGACAAGTTGTCAGCGGTGAAATTTTTAACAACACTTTTTACATTTATTTTGATCTTTAAAAATTTAAGGATGATTTTATGGTGCAAACAAAGAACTCCGGAGGACGAGGCAGTAATGACAAATGGGAAAGTAGTCGGATATCGCGGCAGAAAAGTAGCTTACGCTTCATCAGAAATCAAAAGTGGATTGCATAATTTCTGAAACTTACAAAAAATGGAAAAATTCAATTAAAATACAATTGACTTGAAAAAATAGTTGACATGTAACATGTAAAGAAATTTCAACAGGATTTAATGATAATTGAAGCATATAACTAAGTTAGATCAAATAATTGATTAGTGCTTGAGTATTTAGCTATGTGAAATAATTGAATGGAAAAAATTGTAATCAGCATTCCCAGCTCTGCTTGTAAGCAACAGGGTTCTCAACATAGCGTTCTTTTCAATTTTTACTAATAATTTAAAGTTTGGAGTTCAGTCCACAAGCACTTGCAGCATTTGGCTTAGAAACTACCAAATAAAATTTGAATCCTACATTAATTTAAATTATTTATAAACAAAAAACTACCAGTCAGCTGTTTTTGCCAGCTGTTTTGCATGCATCTCCAAGCTAACTCCGAAAAATTAAATCTCCGACATTTGAGGAACACCGACATTTGGATTGGCTGTTTTCAAAAACAAATGACCCCAAAATCTCTAGAGATTTCTGGAACACATCGGAATGTTATTGGTTGAGCGCACAGGACGAGTACGTACATGGGTTGGTTTATCCACCAACATTCCAGTTTCACGAACTCGCTTCACGAATTGATCCACAAATTGAGTTTTCGAAACATTTTTTTTTGTTAAATTTATTTTTCCAATTTTCGCACAGTTTGAGGGGAGGGCTCACCACTTTAAAAATATGTTTTTAATAATTCCCAACTTTCTTCAAGCGAATAGCGACCCATTTCGTAAATTTCAAAGTTTTTACTAAATATTAGTCGTTTTCCGAATGATATTTGACGTTTCTAAAGTCAAATCATGAATAGTTCCCTGTACTTTACATTAATATCATAGATAGTCAAAACAAAAATATAGGTTCCAACCTAAAGAGATTTTTTGTAATTTGAGCTTAAAGTTGCAAAAAGTGCCTATTTTGACCCTTTTCAGACGCTTTTTGAGGGGAACCCATACTCTTGTTTCGGCTTTTTTTGATATTATCGTAAATAACTATTTCTTAACTTTAAAATAAACTATACCAAAGAATTGTACAATTTTTTTAAGCGAAGACATACCCTTTTGAATACATAGTCTCGATAATAATAAAATAACAAAACTGTCCACTGCACAAAAGTATACCTTGCAGAAACAGTACAACCGGCTAGTAATTTGTTTAGAATTTCAAAGAAAGTTTGCAACAGAACCCATTGCATACTTTGGGGCAGCAACAATATATTGGGTTTTTGTAAACTCGTATAGAATTATTAAAAATTCATTGGAAAAAATCGTTGAATTGATTGTGATAGTGCATTTCAATGTTAAAGAGTAGTTCTTTCCGATATTATCAAAGACAGTCAAAACAATAGTATAAAAAGAGTCAAATAAAGCATTTTTTGTATCTTTAAGCTCATATTAATAAAAATCTCATCGTGATGGACCTTTTCTGAAAACAGATTGGAATCAATACCGTCCTTTAATTTACTGGAAAAAGTCTAATTTTGTAGCCTTGTGTTATTCAAAAATCAGTACCACTGATTAGAAAAACCATATACATATTTAACCATATTTAAAATAGCCGTCAAAAAATGTAATGCAGTATTTAATCAGATCCACAGAAACTGTCTTGCAACCTTATGTAAACCATAGAAGTTTTTAGCAGGCTCTAGGTCAATAAGTTATGATTTTCATCATAACGTTTCTAAAACAAGACACGCACAACACCACAAAGGGGGGCTGGTTGATCATATAGCTATTTCATAAACTTCCAACAGTTCAATCATCAGCGATCAAATGTAAAAATTTTAGAGCAGATTTGATAAAGCGCTGATGCTAAAGTACATATTACTTAGTCAAAATTTTATAACTAACTAATTATTGTTTATTAAAGCAAAATAATGTGGATTAAAATAACTTTAAAATATCACTCCGAAATGCCTTTAAATTTCCTTTAGTCTAATATAAAATATCAAAATTAATCAAGTCAAATGCATAACAAAGCAGATGCTGCAGCTTCGTGCTATAAAATTCTTAACATACTCCACATTCTCTTGCAAGGGAGTTGGCCCTAACAACAGTTTTCAAACATTAGTTATTTGGCCACAGTTGAATGTTTAGGAGATCAGAGTGGCAACAGCATACCTGCAGCTTGAGAAGAGAAACCCAGCTTAGCTGGCCATAGATACTTGTGGCGCACAAAGGGAACCAAAAACCGCAGTCATGTGTACAAAGGGGGCAGCTTTAAGCTCTCGCTCTCTCTCCGTCTGTCGGGAAATTAAGTTTGCTTACTTCTGGGCACCAGTTTATATGGAAGCAAAATATTGCATCATCCAAGGGAAATTCTCAGCTTTTTGAAAAAATCATCTACAAAAGCAGCTGGTGCCACAACATCTTGACAAAGTTTTTTAAGATGTTGATGCTGTCAGTCTGCTTGCTATTTCTCTCCTCCAGCCAGGCCTATAAAGTGCCTCAGGCCACCATTCAGGTAAACTCCCATCGAGGCTTTGAAGTCTCCATTCCTGATAAGCCAGGTATCTCGTTATTTGCCTTTCATGGCAAAGTCAATGAGGCCATGGATGATTTACGAGATCAAACCTGGGCCACGGACGTGGTGCAAGCACATAATGGACGCTGGACATATCGCAATCGACAACACAAACTAAATCTGGGTGATGTTTTGTATTATTGGACGACAGTCAGATATCATGGGATTGATTATCACAATTATAATCAACGTTTTGTGGTTGGCAATGGGGATCAAACACTTCGCATCGATGTCCAGAGTCCGGGTGGATCTAATCAACCGATTGTGGTGAATGGACAGCCCACAATTAATATATATTCATCGTAAATATTGTTCATCAAATTTGTTGTTGATTAAGTGGAAATTTTTTTTGTTATTTGTTGTTAAATAAAGATTATTAAGCATATATTTTTAATTAATTGATATAATAATAATCTCTATTTTTGGAAAAATTTTAGTTCGTAAAATGTTGTAAATATTTTTAATAATATTTCTATCAATTATTCTCAGATGCTTGTTTTTAAATTTTAAATACTATTGTAATTGTTGTATTTTAACTGAACAATTTCGTTCTGGTTTCCCCACCCCACCCAAAAGCTCAATTTATATTTGGAGGAAACTACCACCGACAAAACTGTCTCCGCACATGTCAAACTCATTGCGTTTGGCTTGCATTGTTTTTCGAAAGTGCCATAAATCAAGGAAGCACTTTGTCACAGATATGCAAGTAAGTATCCTGGACCATATAAATCATCGAAGCGTAAAACTTCGCTGTGAAAAAGACTCTTAAAATTGACACAAAAAATAAAAAAACAAACAGCAACAAAATCATAAATATAAGTACATAGTAAGAAACTAGCCAGGCACCCACCTTGCCTTGTCCCCCTACACACTCACTCTCCATGAATGGCCAGCTGCATAAATGTTTACTTTTGGCCCATATAACTTTCACTTGAAGCTAACAAAAAGCAGATACAACTTTTTGCCATCTCAATTCCATAACAAAAGTCGCTTAGTTCTTAGAAGTTTCCACCACACAAAGGTATAGATAAGTTTTTATGCGGATAGAAAAGAGCGGAAAGTTATCAGCAAAAAATTAAGTGTTTGAATATAATAGAAATATTTTACACAAAATAAATCTAGTGCTAAGACCAGAGACTTTAAACGAAACAAATAAAGTGTATGGAATTGGAAACTGTTTTGACTGATATTTGGTTTGTGGAATATCGGTAACGTAACGTGTAAAAAAAATTTAAATGCCAAAACTATTACTGATTACGTAGCCCGTGTTCATTTTTAATCCATGGATAAAATGAATAAAATTTTATCCAAGACTTTCATTATATTACTAATTCTATATAGGAAGCATTAGGAAGCTGAATACCTCACAGTACTTTTGTCTGATGCTGAAAGTGGGTACTAAGATCAAATTTTGGATAACTTTGACGGAAAACGTCAAAAATTCGTCGAAAACTGTTATATGACAGTTTTATGTTTCTCTTCTGTTCAGGTTCGAACTCATTTTTAAAGATCTATATGGAAATTCAACAATGACTGCAAACCATTCTTTCGAAAATTCACCACCTTGGGTGGGAAATGGGTGGTTAATTTGGGTGGTGAGTTTTGAGACAATTATCTTAAAACTCATTTTTAAAGCTAAACATACATATTTGAGCCCTGCATGAATGGAATCAAAGTTCCCCTAGACTTTATTTCTGTTTTGAACTATCTATAAACTTCTACTCATAGCTCACAAAATTATTGATTCATTGAATAATAGCTCATGCCATGAGCCATGATATATATGATACTGTTTGAAATGATTCAGCTCAGATCAGCTCCACAAATCAACTAGATCAATCATGACCAACTCAATTAACTTATGGGATTCGTACCACAGACGAAGTTAGCTTAGCCTTCTCGTCAGCACATTGAGTGGCAACAATAAGGCGTCAGCTGCTCAAATCCAAATTAAGTCCAGAGCCTATTTACAAAATTTCCACAAATGTGCAGTTAAGCGTAACATTAATTCTGCGAACATGCAATATGTGAAGTAAGGCGAAATCGTCCATAACATGTACCCAGTATTAGGAAGTACCTAGGTACAAATACCTAGGTACATACTTAGATAGATATTTATTTTACCTTTTACCTCGGTATCTTTTTACCTTACCTAGGTCCAAATTTTTACCAAAAAATTACCTTGTCAAAAAGTGAGGTATAAGGTACTTTAATATGAATGAGAATTTAATTTCAAATGATAGCCTGAGTGGGAAACTAATCTAATTTATTCATTCTATTATCTTCGCTGCGTCGTTATCAGTATGGTCTATCGCTATCGCTATCGCTATCGCTATCGCTATCGCTATCGCTATCGCTATCGCTATCGCTATCGCTATCGCTATCGCTATCGCTATCGCTATCGCTATCGCTATCGCTATCGCTATCGCTATCGCTATTGCTATCGCTATCGCTATCGCTATCGCTATCGCTATTGCTATCGCTATCGCTATCGCTATCGCTATCGCTATCGCTATCGCTATCGCTATCGCTATCGCTATCGCTATCGCTATCGCTATCGCTATCGCTATCGCTATCGCTATCGCTATCGCTATCGCTATCGCTATCGCTATCGCTATCGCTATCGCTATCGCTATCGCTATCGCTATCGCTATCGCTATCGCTATCGCTATCGCTATCGCTATCGCTATCGCTATCGCTATCGCTATCGCTATCGCTATCGCTATCGCTATCGCTATCGCTATCGCTATCGCTATCGCTATCGCTATCGCTATCGCTATCGCTATCGCTATCGCTATCGCTATCGCTATCGCTATCGCTATCGCTATCGCTATCGCTATCGCTATCGCTATCGCTATCGCTATCGCTATCGCTATCGCTATCGCTATCGCTATCGCTATCGCTATCGCTATCGCTATCGCTATCGCTATCGCTATCGCTATCGCTATCGCTATCGCTATCGCTATCGCTATCGCTATCGCTATCGCTATCGCTATCGCTATCGCTATCGCTATCGCTATCGCTATTGCTATCGCTATCGCTATCGCTATCGCTATCGCTATCGGCTGATCGATAGTTCGATATCGCTATCGAATTTCCCGGGAATTTTCAGGCCTGGGGGCGGATTTTCCGACATTGGAAAATCACATTTCAAATTATTCCGTATACTATCCTTACAAACCGAATTTCAAACCAATCGGATGAAAAACAATATTTTGCCTACAGAATGGAATTTTCCAAAACCCCGTCTTAGTACGCACTTTCACCACTAATGGAAACTCCTGTCCAAAATTCAGCCTTCTATCTCTTAACGTTTGCGTTCTGCGATGATTGCCAATCAGCCAGTCAGGACAAACTGTTTTATATGTAGAGTAGATTATGTCGAAAATTCAAACAATAGCCTAGTCAAAAAGAAAAAATATATATTTTCTGACTTAAAACTAAAAAAAGTGTATGTCCCTGTAGAAATTTGGGGAGTCTCGGAACACAGATTTGTTGTACTGATTCCTGAGAATCTTTTGTTCTTTTTCCGTACACTTTTGTTGAATTTTCGATGAAACCTCAAAGTTTTGGTTGGATAGCTCTCGTCATTCAGATAGGGTAGGTGGTATTGGATAAACCATGCTTTAAAAGGCACTTAAAAAGTACCTTTTTTGTACCTTTACCTTTACGCTAGATACTGGAAATTTCGTATACCTTTTACCTTACCTAGGTATAATTTTTGACATTTACATTGAACCTTTCCAATCACTGCATGTACCGATTTTCATAATCTCTGAGTTGATGGATTCGTCTTCGCCCCAATTAGCAGAATAGATATTAATAACTTTTATTTAAATGGTCCAAAACCGCGAAATTTGCAAATTTTTTATATAAGTTTACAATATTAAGAAGACTGGATAAATATCAATTGTAGTCGGGTAAATGGGAAATGATAGTCAATCAGTCCAAAGAAAATCGAGAAAAATTTTAAAAATTTATAATGAGCATAGATTATTGTGAAGATTTAATAGTAGGCAATTGTCGACGGGTAAATAAGAGTTGTAGGCCAATCGGTCCAAAAAATTTTGAAAATTTGTACAATTTTATAATGAGTTTAGATTATCTTGAAGATTTAATAGTTGGCAATTGTCCATGGGTAAATAGGAGGTAAAGGCCAATCGGTCCAAAAAATTGCGAAAATTTTCAAAATTGTATAATATGTATGACGAGCTTAGCTTGTCATGAAGACGGGAAAATATATAGATAGAGAAGATCGGAAGGTTCAAAAAAACGCGAAATTTGCTAAAGTTTATAATGAGTTTAGATCAGTGGTGTCCATGGAAGTCATAATTCTGCCGGCGTCGCAGCCGACACACGCATAGAGAGAGAGAATACGTGTGTTCTATAAATAGCACGCTCGGCGACTTGCTTTCTTACGATGCGCGTGATCGGCTTTGTGTTCTCTCAAGAGACATTTGTATGTTTGTTTGTTGCTCATGTTGAAATGTCAACATGCTTACTTCGTGTTTCGCTGCTACGCACACATGCGCAATGCTTGCTTGTGTGAGTTTGGACACCACTGGATTAGATTATCATGAGGATTTGATAGATGGCAATTTTAAAGTAAGCTGCACTTCTTAGTTTTGTGTTTATAATACTAATGATGCCGTTATTATACCCTTGTAGACGATATATTAAAATTGTCCAGATGTTTGTAACGCACAGAAGGAAGCATCTCCGATCACAGAAAGAATATATATTCTTGATCAGCATGACGAGATGAGTTGATATAGCCATGTCCGTCTGTCCGTCCGTCTGTTTCTATGCTATCTCCTCCGTCAGTTTTAAAGCTATCTTAACCAAACTTTGCACGAAGCCTTTTGGTACAATTACGCTGCTCATTTGTCGGAACCGGCCGGATCGGATGACTACAGCATATAGCTGCCATAGGAACCATCGGTCGAAAAAATAGTTTTAGTGGGAAAAACTTTTTTGTCTTCAACGCAAACGTCCCCAATCTTCGTATTTATATATTTTCTATGCTTTCACATAATTCCACCAAGTTTTATGAAAGTCGGCCAACCATATAGTATAGCTTCCATACAAAAGATATCTCTGAAAAAAGTCTGAGTAAGAAAAACTTTTTTGTTTTCAATGCTATCGCTCCCAAACTTGAAACTGATCAATATTTTGTGCTACCACTCAATTCTGCTCAGTATGATCCAAATCAGATGACTATAGACTACAGCTGCCATAGGAACTATCGGTCGGAAAAGTAGTTCTAGTGAAAAAAACTTTTTTGTTTTTAATGGTAGCGTCTTTATATCTTCCAGTTGTGAATACCATCTTTTTCCACACAATTTTGTGGAGTTTGGTCGAAATCGGATGAATATATCGTATAGCTGCCATAGAACAAACTGGCAAGAAAATGCTCAAAGTAGTGGCGCCATATATTGCTGAGTATGGAAAAAATCTCAGATAAAAATGTTCGACGAAAATCATTTAGAACCTTAATTTATATAAATTATACAAGCTGCAAGGGTATATAAACTTCGGTCGAGCCGAAGTTAGCTTTCCACTACTTTTATACCCTGGAAAAGGGTGTTACAATCAGGGCTGCATACCGGTCCGGAGTTGAACCGTTCCGGAGTCGAGTGGCATACTTTTGCACAAACATAATTTACTCTGTGTACCTTTGGTACAGGGTACAAGAGTATGAAAATTGTTCCTTCTGAACTCCTTTGCATGGTACCACGCCGCCCCTGAATTTTGTGTGTGTTTTGTATTGCTGGAAAAAACTGCAGTGGGCGCTTGACCTGCCAAGCTGACCGCTTTTAGTAAAAGTTGAGTGTGTAGAATAGCAGCCATTCTTCTCTCTCCCCCTCTTACCAAATCCTCTTACGCCACGCTCTACAGCACCTGGCCAGACAAAATGACACGGTGCAGAGTCCCCTAGGGTCAGAAACAAAATTACATACATATACTCGTACATATAGCATCGATTTAGATACATTTGTCACAACTCATTTGCAGCCAATTAAGCATTTATGCCAAAAGGTAAAACTGCTGCACTTTTTCACATGCTACAAAATCATATAAATGTATATGTACACATATTTTGGTGGGGTGACAGCAAAATGGGGGCCTGAGACTAAGCGACGCTGTCAGCAACATTTGCGAGCTGCTCTCATTTTCTCATTTCGCTTCGTGGGGAAAATGCCAGCTCGAGGCAAGTTTGTGGCAGTTGATGTGCCACACTCACACACAAGCACATACACAAATGCACATGGATGTCCATGTGCACTTGCACATTGGCCACCATTTTTCACGAGGCAAGGCGCTAAAATGACTTGTGACGACAACTTTATGAGCAAAGCTGGGGGAAAAAATTAGTTGTATATGCGAGTATATCATCAAGTTGGCAACTGCAGTACTAAAAGATTTAATATGGGCTTCTAAAAATATTTAAATGACTTAAGTAAAACTTTAGAAAAGCAGCTAAAACCCTGCATTCAAAATGGTTGGTAGCTGTTTATTGTTGAACATTAGCAGTTTGTACTAGCTACTAACATTGCATTGCATACTTATCGGTGTTTCCACAATATCTTCAAAGCTGTCCAAAGCGGTTTAATTGTGCAGCATATAGTCAGTTGAACAACAAGAAAGATTAATAGTAAATAATTTCTAGTTGTTTGAGAAGAAAAAGAGCAGTTAGGAAGATCTAAAAACTTATAAGAGTCTACATCACCGTTTATTATGTTATGAGGAAAAGAATGGTAAGTTAACGATGGAAGGCCCATAAACAGGGGACTGCTAGAGTACGTTGGCAAAAGAAGGTGGGGACCAATCAAAGCTACGAATGGCAAAAAGAAAGAATTGCCTTTGAATAGACTTAATTTGAATCAAATGCTGTTTACACTGTAAACAGAGAAAAATATCACTTTCTAGGTTAGGTTAGATTGGCTGAGAGCGAAAAGTCGATAAAGTGATATGTGCTCTCTTCTGTGACCGAAAGTGTGTAAGTTCGTTTTTAGTCGAATGTTAGCCACGTAAGACTCGCTACTGCACAGGATGAAAGGTTTTCCCACTGATTCGTAGGGAAACGAAGAGTTTCAGCTTTTGTGTGAAGATTATATGTTGCCATAGGCATCCCTATCGTGAGCTTCTCTGAAAGGCACCCATATAAGCTGTATACTGAAATGTCGTGCGATCTCATTCAGAGATAAGCGACATTCCCTAAGTGTTCTAGCATTGTTGGTATGTGAGTCTCGTTTTAAAATCATTACCAAATGGTCATGATTTTGGTTTGTTTTTTCCGTTCATAAAACATGAACGGTGGTCCTGAATAACGAAAATCATTATATCGATCATTATTTATATCAAAGAAGATTTACAGCCTTAGTAGGCTGTTCGCTCTCACTTACGCTCTCTGGGTACATTTGGGAATATGTCCGTCTCGCTCTAACCACTGTGATTTTATATGTGGCACTATAAAGTATCTAAACAGTGTATATATGGGCACTATGTATATAAGGGCATTATAACCACTCAAAATTGAGAGGCAGCTCAAATTTGATCTTTAATACTTGTTGCTCCATGTTAATATCATATGTTTTCAAACTGATCTGCGAAGTTTGCGTTTGAGCGAGCTTTTTCAAGTGTATTAAAACTTCGGCACAGACAAAGTTAGCTTTGCTTTCTCGTTTTTCATAAATTCCGTCAAATTGGTTACAATTAAAACCTTCTCAGCATTATTTTTGATAAAGAGAACGAATTTTAATTTACGGAACCATTTTGACTATAGGCGAATGGATCACATATATTATTGAAACACTGAGCAAAAAAAATTAATCTAAAAACTAGATTGAAAATCTCTTTTTCGAGAAACTTACAGTCTTATAAAAACCAATTTAAACAAGTAAGAAAGTCGAGCTTGACCGAAAGCAGAAAGCAGTGCTGCTGAACAATAGATGGCGCCACTACTTGCATTGAACAATGAAAGATTTTCAAAACCGAACAACAGATG
Source organism: Lordiphosa magnipectinata (assembly GCA_037044535.1). NCBI lineage: Eukaryota > Metazoa > Arthropoda > Insecta > Diptera > Drosophilidae > Lordiphosa > Lordiphosa magnipectinata. The sequence continues at coordinate 745,821 of JBAMBO010001890.1, forward strand.
ACGCCACTTCTACCAGGGCGGGGAAGTAACTTTATTTTGGTCATAACTTGAGTATCGTTTATCAGATCTTTATAATTCCTTTGGAAAATCAATATATAATGCTTATTACTAAATATCTCTAGAATGTACGAACCATCTCTCTACAAAACAATAGGATATATGACGTTTTTTCGAAATTACGGGGGCAGGAGGGGGCGTGGCAGTGGCAAAAATTGAAAACAAACTTAATCTGCCTGCAAGTATAAGAAGTTTATGTCGCATACATGTCAACCCTTATCTCTTACCATCTCTGAGCTCTGTGCGTTTATACAGACAGACTGACGGACAGACGAACATGGCTATATCAACTCGGCTGTTGAAGATATTCAAGAATATATATTCTTCATAGGGTCCGACCCTATGATTCCTTCTCGCTGTTACATACTTTTGCACAAACTTAATATACTCTGTGTACCTTCGGTACAGAGGATAAAAACATTGAAATGAGCTTAGAAATCTCCAAAACAAGATCTATCATCTAGCAACTTATCAACCCTCCTACAGTTTTGTGTAAAGCTTAAAAAGTGGAAAAATCTTATGATATATAAAGATTTATTTTGTGAGAAAAATAAAATAAAATAAAATCAATATTCTGTTGCACTGCAACCCGCCCCTAATGAGACTCGAAATACGACTTCGTCGTTCTAAGGTACTTGCAGCATTTGCACCCCTTCTAGATTTCTGCCAGCTGAGTTCTTATACTGCGACTGGTGACGCCTAAAAAGTGACGGCCGATGGCGCAGCGATCCCCCGAGGAAGTATTGAGTTTAAGTCCTAGTAGGTGCAGATTAAGAATGAACATTTATATGTTTTTCATACTGGGGGTTTCTTCGGGCTAGAGGTAAATGTTTTTAACGTGCTCAATTAATAAACGAGAGCGTAAGTTAAACTCGGCTCTAACCGACTTCGATATACCCGTTACTCTCTCGCTCTCTCTCTCTCTCTCTCTCTCTCTCCCTCTCTCTCACTAAGATTGCTGCTGAACGCAATGCTTAGGTTATGGGTGGGGTGGGTGGTGGGTGTTAACTGACCGTTTTTTGCTCATAACTTGAGTATCGTTCATCCGATCTTTATCATTCCTTCAGCAAATCGATAAATAATTTTGAGTACTAGATATCTCTAGAAAGATCGAACCATCTATCATCAAAACTGTAGGAGATATGACGTTTTTTCCGAATTGCGGGGGCGTGGCAAAAATTGAAAATAAACTTGATCTGCGTGCAGATCATTTCAAATTTGGTTGCTCTAGCTCTTCTAGTCTCTGAGATCTAGGTGTTCATACAGACAGACGGACGGACGGACGGACGGACAGACGGACAGACGGACAGACGGACATGGCTACATCGAATCGGCTGTTGATGCTGATCAAGAATATATATACTTTATATGGTCGGAAATGATTCCTTCTGGCTGTTACATACATTTGCACGACTTAAGTATACCCTTTTACTCTACGAGTAACGGGTATAAAAAGCAAAATTCGCAAACTTTGCCGTTCGGACTCGGCGTTAAACTGTAGGTCCCTTTCTCTTGTGCGAAAAAATAAAAGCACACACGTCAAGAGATTGAGAGAAGCTTGGCCTGGCCCTCCTTGGGTGCTGTTGAGCAAATTTTACATTACAATTATTTAAGCAAAACACGATTTTTGGTTTTCCAATATATTTCGAATATTTCAGAAAGAAGAAAATTGTTGTTATAAACTAAAACAGAGATTATCTCGTCTCTGTCAACTTCTGATACCGTTTCGCTTGGTTCCGAGGCTATGGGGGTGTCCGATAAATCTCTAGAGAATTTCGCATTGGTTGGAGATTTGAAACCAACCGAAAGAGATTTCTGTGACACCGAGAATTGGTTTTGGGTTGGAATTTGGTTGGAAGAGATTTCCGTGACACCTGCATAGCATTTGCATAGTCTTATTAACATAATCGAAGTGAAGTTGCAGTGTGTAGAGAAACATAGTTGGGAGACCCGTTTCCAAGTGTATAGCATAGTTGGGCAAGCATAGGGGCAAGTGGAACACCCCCTTTATATAAAAACCGAGGTGTCGTTCTACTTCTTCGTATTGACCAAAGCCCCACTACTTGGGCAGCATAGCACATAATTGCTCTGGCTGTGGCTAAGAACAATTTGTACTTGGTGCTGTGACTGACGTTTCTTTTTCTAAGCAGTTTATTCCACGTGGTTTTGAGTCGCTTAGTTTTTTAATTAAATGCTTGCGAAATGACATGTTTGGTGTAAGAGTGACTCCCAAGTACTGGTACTCGGTGACAATATCAAAATTCACTCCGTTTATAGACCAAGCATCTGTCCTTGCCTTTCGACCCCTTGTACCGCGTACTACCATTATCTTAGATTTTTCGCAGTTAATTTGAAGGCTTCACGTTTGGCAGTATGAGTGCAATGCATTTGTCATTTGCTGCAACTCCCGGGCGTCATCGGTCAGAAGCATCATGTCATCGGCATACATTAGAACTTTGATTCGTTCCGATCCCAGTTGAACACCCCCTGGCAGAACTCAAGTACACCATTGAACTTAATGACCATAGAGAAGATATGATGATTGAAGCTCAATTTAGGATCAAAAATAAAGATGAACTACTGACAATATTCTCTGCAAAGGACTACGTTTAGAGTTTTGTTTTAGTGTGAATTGAACTTTGCTCCGATATACTTCTAATAGAACTGAGAATTAAAAATGGTTAAATTTTATTTTGCTATTGTGTATGCAAAGAAGTCGAGGGCAGAACCAGTTTTTGTATACTTATTGAAGCATCAAGATTTGATATTTTTTAAATTTGAAAGTTTAGGGCAGTGCCAAAGAAAAGAAGCTACGCTATTTGGAATGCCGATTTTAGTTAATTAATAAATTAATGTGATGCCCAAAGACTTAAAAATTTTGAAAAATGTGTGCAATAGCTATGAGAGATATAAACTGCGTCCGAAGTAGTGTGGATTATTCTTCAAGGTTCAAAAACTTTCATAGCCTCCAAAAAAAGACAATGTCACAAGCATAATACAATTTTATTTATTTTTTTATACAAATTTAAAGAATAATTTTTGAGCATTTTTAAAAGTATTAATATTTATTTTAAGTAATCATCCGGCTTATTTTCCATTTAAAATGGTCCTCCAGTTTGTCTGCCAACAATATGTGTATAACCTCTACCATTTCCACTATTTTCAAATCCACGACTTCCAGTTATAAGTCCTGATGACTGATAATCACCACCAAAAGGTCCTCCAGATGTAGGTGCACTACCAATAAATCCGGTATTTAGTTGATCATTATTCATATCAAAAGGTCCTCCACTAGGTCTTCCAATGATTAGTTCATGCTGAATCGGTCCTCTATTATATGCAAAAGGTCCTCCTTTGTAACTTCCAGTGATTAATCCATTTTCAGCTCGACCTCCATTATGTTCAAAAGGTCCTCCACTATGACTTTCGGTGAGCAATCCACTTTGCCCTCCATTTTCAAGTCGATCCGCATTATTTTGAAAAGGTCCGCCCCCATGACTGCCACTGATTAATCCATTTTGAAAATCAGCTCCATTGTTTCCGAAAAGTGCCTCACTGTCTTCAGTGCGACCAACACTATTTTCAAAAGGTCGTCCTGCATGACTTCCGCTGATCAATCCATTAAAAGGCCGACTCTGACTTTCACTGTTGGATCCATCTTCAATTGCCAATGGTCCTTTACTATTACTTCCACTAATTAGTCCATATTCACCATCATTGCTTTTGCTAATCTGTCCATCTGTTCTTGGGGTTTTACCAATGGGACCTTGATAAGTAATTCCACTGACCACTCCGCCTTCGCTATAATCTCTATAATATGGAAGGGGAAGTTTTTGTGCCTGGCTTAATGCATGAGGTAGAAATAACAAGCACAGCAATGCGTCCAATCGACTCATTTCTCGGCAATTGAAAAACAAACTGATTGGATCATACTTTGGTGTCAGTGAAACAGCGAAACATTTTAGTAAAAGTAAAGGTAAGCTCATTTAAAAACACCGAAGAGTATATACCCTTTAAGCTTGTAAAATTTACATGTTACTTAGCTGTTAATCTGAACCACAACTGTTACTTAAACCGGTGATAGCTTCAATTATTCTAGCATTAAAAACGGGTAGCCACTATGGGCGCTCGAGAAGAAAAGCAAAGGCCAGAGATACAAAAACCCAATCGCTTTATTGATGTAGCTTTCGTATATTTTCTTTTTATGCCCAGTACCCTTTCAAAAGGGGTAAAAGGGGATCAGTAAGTTGTAGCAATGTATGTAACAGGGAGAAAGAAACATTTCCGACCCTTTAAAGCAGCTTTAAAGTGAGAATGTACCAGTGAACCCGTTTTGATCTGACCGCATCGAAGGCTAGCCAGCGACTGAAGGTCTGTTTACTCTCTTGGCCTCAGCTTCGGCATGCGTTCGGCTCGTGTATGTGTAAATTGCGAAATGTCTTCGGCCCCTGGGGGCTACCATCGCTACTTTAAAGTATATATATTCTTGAACAGCATCAAAAGTCGTTTATTTTATTAATCTTATTAATAAAAGTATTATTTTATTAAATATCAGCGGCGATCGTACAGTTGGTAGTTTTTCTATGAACCTTGGTTTATAGCTTGAAAACATTGAGTATATTTTCGGTCAATTTCAGCAGGGGCTACAAAACCGAAACTAATATTGGTTTCCGTTACGGTTACAGTCATTAAAATTCAATTTTTTCGGATACGGTTGCGGTTTCGGTTACAAAATTATCGATTCGGTTACCGGTTTCAAACCGGTTAAATATACATTTTAACTAAAAGAAAATTACATATCATTTGATCTTAGTATTCAATATGTAAATAGTCGTTCGACACTTACTGATAAAGCCCCGTACTCAAAACGACAGAAAATTCCATTCGTCACAGTATATCATATAATTAGAAACACCTTGGCTTTGCTTTTATGCTCATGTGCTGATAGAAAGTGTTTCTTTTTATGTGAAATACTGTGACCAAAGCCTTAAACTACTTATACTACTTTCGATAATTTATACAGTTCTGCTTATTAATAGGAATTTTTTTCTGCTATGTGAGTATATCGGTACTAGAACTCAATCTCAATGCAATGTTCGTACCATTTCTAAATTCAATAGAATGTTTTTTTTTCCATTTGGCCAGCTTTTTGTAACCTCTTCATTAGCATAAACATCAACTTTGTCTATTTCATTTGACACACTTGTGTTTAAACTCGTGTTTATATCAGCTAATTCTTTTATTATCGTTTTCGATTCATTTCCTGAAACTGTTAAATCTTACCACTTGCAATGTCTTCATAGCGAAATGTTTGAGCCAGGAGTGCCTTTGTGCCTGTGGCTAAACTGAAGCAATATCACCTTTGCTTGTGATTGGCGATTTTGTTGCTGGCGACAAATGATTTCGTTTGTAAAAATACTTAGCTGTGTATTGGTGTCTACTCCGCCATAAGCTGGCTGGTTTAGACCGAACTTGAAAACTTTTACGAATTCCCATAGATTGAACTCAGGAACGAGAACAGGCCTGACAATTTTGTTCCGCGAATTTTACATTACCTACGTATGTATGTCTTTATGTATGTTCAAAATAAACATGCATAATTATTACACAAGCAAAGTGAGACATTTTTTTCCATGCTTACCGCTTTTTTTTCATTTTTCTTATACTTTTCTGTCACTTTTGATTTTACCGCAAATTCTTTATAACACTTAGCGCACAGATTAGTTTTTTGGCGCTGCCTTTAAGAGACATTTGTTATTATAAGTTCTGAAGAAGAAGAGGCTTTAATAAGGTGCAATAAAAAGTTAGCAAGCCCAGACAAAGAAATGAGAGCTTGTTGATTGAATATGCTAAACTCATTAACCGAAATTCTGCCGACATCTCTGCTGCTGCTGCTGCTGACGAAACCTAGAATGTATGCATGTGTACATGTGATTTGCGTTTCTTAGCGATGGGATAGTCACGATTAGCGATAATGAATTTTCGTGAACTCCACACACGATAATTTAATATTAAAAATATTTTTTGTCCCTTTATATTTTAAAAACCGAAATGGAACCGTCTATTTTGTTTCTGTTATGGTTAACTGAAATAAAATCCATTACGGTTTCGGTTACAGTTCAATTTTGATTCGGTTATAACGGTTAAAAATAATGGACTTTTCGGTTGGATACCCTGGTCAAAAATGTGGTCACTTATACGTACGAGATGTTTGATTGAACGGTCAATTTAGTCCACGTGTATGTCTTCAGAAGACAAATTTTCCGCCTTTCCTCCTTTTCAGCTGTCAAGATTGCGAGATTTTTTAAGCCCTGTGGTGGGCAAATTTAAGGAAACGTCGCATAGTGACGGTGCTTGTATTTATATATATATATAATTTGTTTTGGAAACTGAATCAAAAATAGTTTCATTTAAAAAACTACAAAACCCTTGTTTGATTGCATTTGGGCAATTCAAAAAATAGAGTGGAGAGTATTTCTCCCACTAACAACAGAAGGGCCGATACGGGACATATACAGCTCACATACAAAGCTTCTGTGACTTGGCGATTGCTACTGTTGTCGGATTTTTTGCTACAAGCCTGCCTTGGGATTCCCAAGCAGTCATAGCAGTTCTGGCATGAGGTAGCCTCTGCCAGCTCATTCAAGTTGGACCAAAGATCGCTGATGATTGAACTGTGGAAGTTCATGGAATAGCTGTACGATCAACCAGCCTCCTTTGTGGTGTTGTGCGTGTCTTGTTTTAGAAATGTAATGAACAAAATCATAACTTATTGACCTGGGGCATGCTGTGTTCAATTTCATTTAAACAAATTTGAAGAAATAAACAGACGGCGTTTTAAACTGATCCCAAAAAGATGCAAAAATGGATAAAAAATAAAAATGCCCTCTGTTAGTGTATATAAAAATAAATGAGCCAAAAACAAATTAGAAAAACTATCAATCAAATGTGGACATGCTATAAACAACATGGATTATCGCTGACTGAGACAAAAACTCTTATCGGTGACTTGGCGACGAAGCTGTAAGCTTTATTAAAGCTTTGACTTTGCTAGATCGGTCAAAAGCTCTCGTAGAAATTAAATTAATTAAATTTGTACATTGTATATGAAGAGGTCATCCAAGCGTGATCACATTTTTGACATTAATTTAGAATACGATTCAAAAATTGAACAACGGCCTTAATTGGGTTGGAGGATGAAATGAAAAACAAAATATTATTATATAAGATGACACACTTTACCTTAAGTTAAGTTTAAAAAGTAAAAAAAACTATTTAAGTTGTCAGTAACTTGACGCACATTTGTCACCTTTAGGAAAACGGGTTGTGGTGCCTGTCTACAGGTGGCAAACGGATGGAGACGGCGACGACGACATCGTTTTGTGTAACTTGTGGCATTTTTTGGTGAGTGGCATAAAAGCTGATATATGGGGGCGAGAAATTAGTCAACTTGCTAAAAGTAGCAATTGAAAAATCTGCATGATGAGTGGAAACAACTGACATTTTTCAGCAGGATACACAAACTTAGAATCGACTAAGGAGTCGGGAAACTTTAGCTCTTAAATTGTTAAATATAACATAAATATAATTAAAACCCTTAAAACACGTGACTTAGCGTCATAGCTTCTCTATTAATGATCAGCTGGAGAATTCTTTAAAAAATCGATGTCAAATTTGTTACAAATATCGGAATGGAAAAAAACAGATTCTTAATAATTCAGAAATTAATCAAAATCTAACATATACGTCCTATACACTCAATAAAAACATCTTCAATCCCAAAAGAAAATCCTTGTTATTCTCTGTACCAAAGGTACACAGAGTATATTGAGTTTGTGCAAAAGTATGAAACAGGGAGACGAAATCATTTCCGAACCCATAAAGTATATATAATATATTCTTGATCAGCATCAACAGCCGAGTCGATGTAGCCATGTCCGTCTGTCTGTCTGTCTGTCCGTCCGTATGAAAGAAGAGATCTCAGAGATGGTAAGAGATAGTGGTTTGACATGTATGGGACATATATTTCTTATACCTGCAGGCAGATCAAGTTTATTTCCAATTTTTGCCACGCCCCCTCCCGCCTCCGGAATTTGGTAAAAACCTCATATCTCCTACAGTTTTGATGACAGATGGTACGTACCTTCTAAAGTTATCTAGTAATCAAAATTATTTATCGATTTGTTGAAGGAATGATAAAGATCGGATGAACGATGTACAAGTTATGAGCAAAAAAAGGTTAACCGGCATCCCCCACCAACCTCGCCATTCACGCCAACCACCGCTGTATTCAAACAAACTTAATGTTTGGGAGAGAGAGAGAGAAACTTAGAGATGAGCGTATAATATAGTCGGGAGAAAATGATGTTATTGTCGGGCGTGACGGACTTTCTCATTTGTTTCTTATATTTTCGATTTTAAGGGATTAAGGCCCAGTCCATTTTCTCCCGCCCATTTGCTTATAGCTAGAAGCTCATTATTGCATACATTTATACTTTCACTAATTCGTTTTAACGGACAACTAACATACATTTGGACATCGTCAAAATGAAAACACACACTGGACTTCACTTTTTGACAATACACTAGGAAAATCATTTACATAAATAGAACATATAGTGACGAATCCGAGGACGAGACGCAATTGGCCACATACCACAGTTCCTCTTCCAGAATGTCACTAGCGACGAGTTCGAGGACAATGGGTCTTCGGTGGAAAAGGGACAAAGACACTCTTGTCCATAATTAAAGTACAACACGAGGACGGTACCAGGTGATGTCACGAGGACCAAGACGTTGACAGATGATGTTTGTCAAGAAAGACTGGACATTGTATGGGCTTTGGCCTACGGGAACTATTGTTATTTAAGTGTTAAGCACAATTTTGACAAGAGACACCAATTAACACATATAGGATGTAGAGATGAAAAGGCTGACAAAAATATATAAAAAATTGAAGAAAAATATATATAAAAAAAAGATGTAAAATGCAGCTATCCGATGACGGATGACGGAAACTGTTGAATTTAAGTGTGAAACACATGTTTGTCAAGAAAGAAGGGATGTTCAAACTCAAACGGAATCAGAATTCATATAAAGAATTGTAGAAAGGCAGAAAATAAAAAATATGTTTATCAAAAAAGACGGGAAATTGTACGGGCTGTGGCAGGGGCAACGGTCAACATGAAGAGGAAAATTATAAATCGACCAACAAAACTCAAATCCGGAAAAAAACGAATGGTAAAAAAAAAGAGAAATAAATAAAAGAAACAAGAAAATGTATAATTTGGAGCTCCGAACTTGATGTGTTCAACGTTCAAACTGTAGTGTGGAACTGCGTAGACACAGTCTCGACCATAGGCAGTTGGACTTGAAGTATTTGACAAGCCTACTTGGATGTGGAAATTTGTGTTTTGATTTTAATTCTTGTAATTTGTAGGCAGCCTTAAAATTTGCTTTAGTGGTGGTTAAAGACTTGATTCCAGATGACATAAAAATTTATTTCGGCACAATACTTGATTCAAAAACTAATTCTGTACAATAGCATTCAGATTTCAAAACATTTCAAAAGTGTTTCTATTCATGTGAAGTTTGACATAAAAATGTATTTCCGTGCGTTCTGGAAATAGACCTTTAAAAAAATGAACTTTAGTTTAAATAATGAACTATAGTTTAAAAACTAAGACATACTTAGTTAAAAGGAGAAGGTCCCTTGGAAATGCTGTTTCTGAAATGTCAGAGTCTAAGAACGCTTACATATAAATCAAAAAAATTTTTAACTGAAACCTATTTTCCGACAGATAAACATCCTATGGCAGCCTAAAGATATAGTCATCCGATTTCGACCAAATTTTTGCTAATATATTTGAAAGCATATAGAATTAGTAATCAGTGAGTTTAAGGACGCTAACATTACAAACAAAAAAAATTTCTTACTAAGAACCATTTTCGATAGATCGGTCCTTTGGCAACCATAAGATATAACTTTTCAAATTAGTTTGAAAGCGTTTAATATTAAGAATCACCGACCTTAAGAACGATTTACTTGACAACAAAAAAGTTTTTTCACAAAGACCCATTTTCCGACCGATCGGTCCTATGACAGCTATAAGATATAGTCATCCGATTTTGACCAAAATCTGCAGCGAAATGATTTAACGAAATATTTGTAATTTTGATTATATAGACGTGACTTTTTTGTCATGCTGCTTATGTTACTTTGTGGTCGGGCGTGGCGTACCAGTTGTATGTGTGGCTGCTGGTGCGGAAGGGTTCCATCCCGCCTCGGACCATCTAATAGAAAAAGTTTTTTCTTTCATTAGAAAAATGCTTTTACACAACCGATCACCTTCACCAGCTACTGGCGCCAGCTGTGAAGTAACCAGCCATGAAAAATCAAAAATTCTCTTACTATTGCCCGGTCGGATTCGGCGTTAAACTATAGGTCGCTTTCTCTTGTGCGAAAAATTATAAGCACACACGCCAAGAGATTGAGAGAAGCTTGGCCCTGGCCCTCCTGGAGGTGCTGTTTGAGCCAATTTTACATTGTTACTTATGTTTTGTAAGCCAAGCCAAGAGCAGCAACTTCCTCTAAGAAGTCAAAGCGGAATTCCAAATAGTTTACGAAATATAAGGTTGTCAAAGAAGTCTTGCGGTATTTTTATTGAATTTTCAATTGTTCATAAAATTGGTTATAATAATGCGATTTAAGTCAAATATGCGCCGTTTTGTTCGATGACGAGTTCCCAACGAGATGCCAACTTCATAATGCCCCTCTTATAGAAGCTCGCTTCCCTATTGGCAAAAAACTCGGAGAGCCAATTTTCACAGGACTCTCTTGTGGCCAACTTCCGACTACCAAGCTCGTTCGCCATGGACAGAAATAGGTGGTAATCACTTGGTGCGAGATCCGGACTATACGGTGGATGCAAAAGAACCTCCCATCCGAGCTCACGGAGCTTCTGGCGCGTCACCAAAGATGTGTGTGGCCTGGCGTTGTCCTGATGGAAGACAATTCGGCCTCTGTTGATCAAAGATGGCCTCTTCTGCATGAGTGCTGCATTCAAGCGGTCCAGTTGTTGGCAGTACAGGTCCGAATTGAGCGTTTGGCCATAGGGGAGCAGCTCATAGTGGATGATTCCCTGCCAATCCCACCAAACACACAGAAGAACCTTCCTGGCCGTTAATCCAGGCTTGGCCACCGTCTGGGCAGCTTCACCGCTTTTCGACCACGACCGTTTGCGCTTCACGTTGTCGTAAGTGACCCACTTTTCATCGCCAGTCACCATCCGCTTCAAAAACGGGTCGATTTTGTTGCGATTCAGAAGCGATTCGCATGCCTCCATACGGGCAAAAATGTTTTTTTGCGTCAAGTCGTGTGGCATCCATACATCGAGCTTCTTTTTGAATCCAAGCTTCTTCAAATGGTTTATAACGGTTTGATGACTCATGCCCAGCTCTTGGCCGATGCTACGGATGCTACTATGCCGGTCTCTTTCGATCAATTCAGCGATTTTATCGCAATTTTCGACGACAGGCCTTCCGGACCGTGGCGCATCTTCGATCACCTCTGCACCAGAACGAAAACGTTGAAACCATCGTTGTGCGGTGGAAATGGAAACTGTATCGGGTCCATAAACTGCACAAATTTTATTGGCAGCATGGGATGCATTTTTGCCTTTATCGTAGTAGTACTGTAAAATATGCCGTATTTTCTCTTTATTTTGCTCCATGTTTGCGACGCTATAACTCACGAACGACTAAAAACAAACAATAATAAAAATGTTAGCGCGTTAAAAGAGCTTTCCAAAAAGCTCTAGCGTGAACCGATGCGACGAATACAACTAGAACTCCGCGCTTGCAAAGACAAGCTTGCGGAAATACCGCAACCTTATATATACAACATTACAACCTTATATATATATATTCTTGATCAGCATGACGAGCTGAGTTGATATAGCCATGTCCGTCTGTCCTTCTGTCCGTCTGTTTCTATGCTATCTCCTCCGTCAGTTTTAAAGCTATCTTAACCAAACTTTGCAAGAAGTCTTTTGGTACAAATACGCTGCACATTTGTCGGAACCGGCCAGATCGGATGACTATAGCATATAGCTGCCATAGGAACCATCGGTTCCTAGTGATAAAACTTTGTGATAAAAACTTTTTTGTCTTCAACGCAAACGTCCCCAAACCTCGTATTTATAAGTTTTCTATGCTTTCACATAATTCCATCAAGTTTGATAGGACAACTATATAGTATAGCTGGCATAGAAATTGGGTGTAGAAAATAGAAGAATATATGGGTGGCCTTGTCAAAAATGTGTACATTTGGCCGAATGTACATTTGCTTCATAGTTCATAGTTCATAGCAGTACAAGCAGTTAATCTCAATGATTTGTATTGAACGTTGGTATGTAAAATGCAAAATGACTTCATTTACACTGATTTAGGTAAGGTTTTTGATTCTGTGAATGACTTCTGGCTGCTTCATAAACTGAGTTTAATCGGTTTTCCAACTTACCTTCTTAGTTGGATCTCTGATTACACTGTTCTAGAATAAAAAGTATCCCGAGCATCTTTAACTAATTCCTACTTGTGTACCCAAGCTGAATACGAGTTGGTATGCCAAAACCATATCTTAGTTTCCGTTTCCAAGATAATGGCAAAAATTAAATTTTCCGCCTTTTTACCGTTCTAGAATTTTTGTAGGCCACACTAAGCATTAATTGCTTATTTTATGAAGCCTCAAAGATAGTTTACATATCAAAGCAACTGAGAAATTTTAACACGCGTTATAAGTAATGCCAATGGTGTTGAAATTGGCCTTCAAAGTCAAATTTTTCTTGATTTATAGCAATTAAGAACTGTTGAAAGTGTTTAAACCTCAATTTAACAGAGTTAGGGCTGGAAGTTATAAAATTTGTTAAGCTAAAGTTGGCATTAACAAGATTTGTTTTTTAAAAAATTAACTGTAGTTTATTGTCACTTAAATTTAAACAAATATCAAAGTGGAAATCCCACCACGTTGTTCGTCGTACATCAGGGTCATTGAGCCGCGACCTTCGCTAAGTTTTTGGGAATTAGACTTACGTGCCTGGCCTAACTAATTAGTTGGAGAGAAATTGGAGCCAGCTGCTTCAGACTTAAGGGATTTGCAACCCCCGGAAGTTCGCTTTGCATAAAACAACAAACAGAGAAATAAGGTACTTTGTTTAAGGGCTGCATATTTATTTAAATATTTTGTTTTATTTAATATTTCTTCTGACGTCCACCACCACCTCCATAATAAGGCTGCCGACGGTGGACCACAACAACGGGCTGAACTACTATCTTGGGTGAATGATGCTTCTTCAAATAACGAGGCTGGCGTATCTGGTCAGCGGCCTGGTCCGAAGCTGAGGCTGAAGTGGCGCCTCCTCCTGCATCTCCTCCGCTTGAGGAAATTGAATTAGCATGCTGGCCAACAGTTGACAGATCAGCAAATGCACTGCGGCCATCAGGAAAGGCCGTCACCCAGGCGAGGGTAAGACTGCTTAGCAGAAGAAAGGCCACGAATTTCATGTTGATGCGTTGACGAGATGAAAGTTGATTGGGAACTGACTGCAGAAGGCTGCGCTGCCCTAGCTTATATATGCCGGCAGGTAGAGGCAGATAAAGGTCATTTGTACCTAAGAACCTGAGGGTTTTCTTTGGAAACAGATGCAAGAGATTACCCGACCACTTTTCACAGAACTCGATTTATGACGGTTCGATTTTGGTTTTTGGAATGCTTTGAACAGTTTTTATTGTTCGTTTTGCTAGATTTTCTTTTTTTTGATGTGGTTCCCCTTAAGACTTACTCAAACGCCCAACTATATGCTATGTACTGTTGCCTTTAAAATGGGTTAATGTTAATGACTCCTGGCAGACCATCAGGCGGTGCGGGCACACCTCCTGGTGGTGAGGGCACTCCCTCTGGTGGTGGTGGCAAGCCAGGTGGTGCCTGACGACGTCGCTGTAAGGATATAGATGCAGATTTTGTAAGATTTTTGGAAGAAGTGTGGTTAAATCTGAAATTTGTGCATTTTTTCGGTAGGCACTCTTACATTTTAAACCAAAACTTAAGTTAGAAACCTTAGATGGAGTCAAGCAAGGTATGAATGTAAAGGTTATTACATTTTCAACAATTGCGTAAAACATTGATTTCCAATCACTTTAGTAGTTTAAATGCTACGAGCAAATGAATGAGCGGGAATGTTGTGGTCTAGCGTGAGCGGAGATGCGAGAGAGAAAGAAAGGTAGAATTGAAATTGCATGCAATAGACTGGTAGACTGAGGAGAACACACATAGACGCATTCATACGCATCTTTGAAGATTGTTTGGCAAATCAAGTGGGGATAAACAACACGACAAAAACTTATTTGCACTGTTAGCGACTACAGAGAATCAAAAACAGAAGTGGAAATGTGAAAGGTGAACTTTGCGTGTAATGGGAGAACCCATTATCCTAGACTATTTTTCTTTCGGACTACTAACCAAAATTGTATTATCTTTAATGTTGCATTTAAGCTTTCTTAAATATCCAAAAAAAAAAAATCAATTTTGGTGCATTTCTGTTTTAAGACTCTGTCGCACTATATTGACCAGATACCAAACAAAAACTCTTTCAAATTCTTCACATATTTTAAGGTATGTTCCAAGTGTTCTACAAATTGCTTTCGGCCCAAATCGTCGGAAGCAAACTGTGGAACACATGGGACAATGCTTCTTGGGTCCGAAACAGGTTCAGGCTCAAATATTTTCTCACACTTGATTCGGCTAAGGTTTAGTTCGCTGTGTTCGGTTCAAAATCGGTTTGCAGTTCTGATTTATTTGTTTTTATTCTTTTTTTTATAGTTGCTCGCTCACTCATTCTTTTTTGTTCAGTTATTCACTCTCACATGCTCAGTTGTTGACTTTGCCTTTAGGGTTTTTCAGTAATTAAACTCAAAAATACCCTAAAATGTCATTCCCTGAGTAAGTAAGAGAGCGAACCACTGAGTACATCGCTGCTAAACCTCGTCGCTATGTTTATAATAATTTTGTGAGCCAAGTTCAGTGCTTATTTACCCGTAAACCAATTGACTATTGTTAAAATGTGTCATTTATGTGAGTCTGCACCTTGAAACGAGAGCTATAAACTTAAATTTACTTTTCAACTTGTTGAATAACCATTACAACTGCGATTTATTCGTAACTAAAAATTTCACAACAATTAAAATATTTTTAAAAACCAATTAAAACGAGAATGCCAAGATAACTTCGTCTGTGCCGAAGTTTTTATACCCTTGCAAATGCTGTTTTGGAAATGTCAGAGTTTAAGAACGCTTACATAAAAATCTAAAAAAAAATTTAACTAAAACCCATTTTCCGACAGATAAACATCTGATTTCGGCCAAATTTCGCGAATCTTTTTGAAAACATATCAAATTAACAGTCGCGGAGTTTAAGAAAGATAAAATTTAAGACAGAAAAGTTTTTTTTCACTAAGACACATTTTACGACCGATCGGTCCTATGGGCAACCATAAGATATAGTCACCCGATGTCGATCAACTTTTTCAAATTAGTTTGAAAGCGTTTGATATTAAGAATCACCGACCGTAAGAACGATTTACTTGAAAACAAAAAAGTTTTTTTCACTAAGACCCATTTTCCGACCGATCGGTCTTATGGCAGCTATATGTTATAGTCATCCGACTTTGACCAAAATTTGCAAATCTGTTTGAAAGCATATAATATTAATTATGGCCGTGTTTTATGACGCTAGCATTGAAAACAAAAAAGTTTTTTTACTAAGACCCATTTTCCGACCGATGGTTCCTATGACAGCTATAAGATATGGACATCCGATGTTGACCAAAGTTTGCAAATCTGTTTGAAAGCATAGAATATTAATAATGGCCGAGTTTAAGGCCGCTAACATTGAAAACAAAAAAGTTTTTCTCACTAAGACCCGTTTTTTGACCGATGGTTCCTATGGCAGCTATAAGATATAGTCATCCGATCCGGTTGGTTCCGACATATTAGCAGCGTGCAGTAAAAAGAAGACTGTGCAAAATTTCAGCTCGATAGCTTTAAAACTGAGAGACTAGTTTGCGTAGAAACAGACGGACAGACAGACGGACGGACAAAGCTCAATCGACTCAGCTCGTCGCCCTGATCAAGAATATATATGGTTTATGGGGTCGGAAATGAATATTTCTATGCGTTGCAAACTACTGGGCAAAATTATAATACTCTTTGCAAGGGTATAAAAAGTAAAGAAAAGCTAACTTCGGCTCGGCTGACGTTTATATACCCTTGCAGCTTGAATAATTGATATAAATTAAGGTTTATAATGATTTTTGTCGAACATTCTTATTCTTCTTTTCTTCTTTTATCGCCAGCTATGCGATATATTCATCCGATTTGGATCGAGCTCGTCAAAATTGTGTGGAAACCGTTAATATTCATAGCTGGAAAGTAAACGTCCGTTTACTACCATTGAAAACAAAATCGTTTTTCTCACTAGAACTACTTTTTCGACCGATTGTTCCTATGGCAGCTATATGCTATAGTCATCCGATTTGGATCAAACTTGGCAGAATTGTGTGGTAGCATATAGTATTGATTAGTAACAAGTTTGAGAGCGATAGCATTGAAAACAAAAAAGGTTTTCCTACTAAGACATTTTCTTTGAACTAACTTTTGTATGACAGCTATACTATGTAGTTGTCCGATTTTCATCAAACTTGGTGGAATTATGGAAAATCATAGAAAACTGAAAAATGCGAGGTTTGGGGACTATTGAATTAAAAACAAAAAAGTTTTTCTTACTAAAACTAGTTTTTCAACCGATTGTTTCAATGGCAGCTATATGCTATAGTCATTCGATCCGGCCGATTTCGACAAATGTGCAGCTTATTTGTACCTAAAGACGTCGTGCAAAGTTTGGTGAAGATATCTTTAAAACTGACGGAGAAGATAGCATAGAGACGGACGAACGGACAGAATATATCAACTCAGCTCGTCATGATCAAGAACATATATACTTTGTGTGGTCAGAGATGCTTCCTTCGATGCTTTACAAACATCTGGACAATTTTAATATACCCTCAGCAAAGGGTATAACAAGTGAGAAAGTCGGTCAAGCTCGACTATAATATACACTGTACCAGTTCAGGTCGCCGCTCGCATTTGCTCCCGACTATAATATTATAATATAATACATGAAATCGGTATTCAGGAGATACCAAGAGACGGCGGTTCATTGTTTGGAAACAGGTCATTGCAAACACCGCCGATGGCAAATATTTATGGCCCTCAGGTGCTCGGCACTCCTGCGGCCGGAGCGTGCGACGCAGCGAAAGAACACGACACGCAATAAATTGTTAGTAACACGCGTGAAAAAGCATATTTTTATCATTTATGTCTATTATCAAGGCAGATAAGTAAACTTTGAGCATATTACGAAAACTGATATTACCCACAAAAAACTCTTATCCAAGGAGTCACGCGATTATCGTGCAATATTTTTGTTATACGTCATCTTTAAGCTTTTCTCTCTCTCTCTCTCTAAGATTGTCTTTGTTAAATGGAATGCTCGGTAGTGGGGAGGGGTGTTAACTGTCCTTCTTTTGCTCATAACTTGAGTATCGTTTATCCGATCTTTATCATTCCTTTAGCAAATCGATAAATAATATTGATTGCTTAATGTCTCTAGAAGACAAGAAACATCTATCTACCAAACTGTGTAAGACATGACTGGGAACAATATCTAGGATGTGACAAGAAATAACAGAAAAAACAGAATGTGACAGCTGGAGGGGGAGAGCAGTAACAATGTTTGCGTGTGTGAATATTTGTATGTTTGTAGTCAGAGCACTCAACTGCAGCGCCCTAAGTTTTGCAAAGCCGAAAAGGGCCATTAACTGACCTTCGCTAGTCTGTATTTTGTGTTTCCACTTACTCTAAATTGTTCCGGTGGTGGTGGCGGCGGCGGCTCATTTGCCACTAGTCCTTGATTTAACTCCAGTTCGTTGCCGAGCGCGTCCATGGCATGTCGTCGTGCCTAGAAGTAGGCATTGAAAATATTGTTTAGATAAAAGTACGGAACTATACGAATGGCATCATTTCGAAGCCTAAACGAAGATCTTAGATTTGCAATGAATCCCTAAAACTTTCCACTTACTCTCTTAAACAAGGGCATCACTTGAGATTCCTGTGAAATAAACCAAAAAAAAATTAATATGTAAGTGACGTTCAAATGCAACAGCATTCAACTTACCTCGGCTCCTTTGGAGGTACCTCCTCCACCACGACCATCCACACCGAAGAGTGTCAAAGCCACAATATAAATAACCAAAACAATGCCAAATAGCTTCATTTCCGAGCTGTCACGTACCAAGACTCACCAGTACAAAAAAGAATGGGCAAGAGATTTTCCGTTGCTTGTTTTTCTGTCGGCAGTGGGAAATGGCGGATACTTATATAGGTAAATGCACAGCTCTAGTGGGAGCTTAATTGGCTTGTTCGAAATGTTATCTAGAAATCATGTAAAATGTGCACTTGAACAAATAATTGTCATGTGATAGGCCAAAACATTTTAATTGTTTATTAAATCAGAGATGAAATAATGAGTAGATGGGAAATTGATCCGTTCGTTATTTGACATGGATGAGGAGGAGTGTTTGAAATTCAGGTAGTGTGCATGTTAAATGGTTATGAGGTAGACAATCGAGGCATCTGAGAGGAGAGGAGAGTTTAAAAACAATCAGCTTATAACATGCAGCTACTTTAAAGCGCCATCTATTGAGCAACAGTCAAACTGACATGGAGAACAGCAGTCGGCTGCTAACGTGTTATTTTATTACTATTATTCACTCTGTTGCTTTCATAGAAACGATTGCACACTGGTTCAAAATATGCAGAATTTTTATATAAATTGTAATAAATGAAGAAAGTTTTAGACCGACCAGAGCATGCCCACTGCCTCATCCCTCTTTAAACTTACATAAATCAAAGTCGTGAATGTTACACCTCTTATATTTCAAGATCTTTGATATGTTGCATTTGTTTTCGCCCCGAATGGCAGAATAGCAATGAGTACAAAAAAATCGTGAAAATTTGCAACATTTTATAATATGTTAAGATTATCATAGGATGCTTAGGCCAATCGGTCCAAAAAAAAATCGGAAAATTTGCATAATTTTATAATGAGTTTATATTGTCATGAAGACGGGTAAATAGAAGGTCTCTTGCTAACTTAATATATGAGTTGAGTTTGCCTTGAAGACGTTAAAATAAACGGATAAACAGACGGGTAAATAGAATGGTAAATATGAGGTGTAGATCAGACGGTCAAGAAAACCGAATGAACGATGAAGATTTAATAGTTGGCAATTGTCGACGGTTAAATAGGAGGTGTTTTCCAATCGGTTCGAAAGAATCAAAAAATTTTATAATGAGTTTAGATTGTCATGAAGACGGTTGGGTAGATGGGTAAATAGACGAGTAAACAGACGGGTAAATAGACTAATAAATAGTCAGGGGAATAGGAGGTTTACATCAAAGAATCTTAGAATTAAGTTAGGATACATATGATTTAAAACAAATTTAACAGTCTTGACTAGCGCAAAAATAAGTACTCTGTATTTGTAGCGCAAGGATAATCTTTTAAATAATAAATTCAAACGGTCAAAAAATCGCGATATTTTAACAGTTTTTTATTGATTATTATGAAGACGGGTAAATAAACGGATGGTAAAAATCGAAAGATCTAGAAAATGGCGAAAATTACTTAATTTTCGATGCGTTACAAACATCTGGACAATTTTAATATACCCTCTACAAGGGAATAACAAAAATTTAAAAAAAAAAATAAAAATTTATTCGGCTCAACTGGGATTCGAACCCACGACCATACGCACTACTGAACACGAATGGAACGGCATGTAATCGCTCACGACCGTCGCCATCGTTTGTAGCCACATGACAAAAATGCTACTCAACCTTTGTCGCTCTCGCTCTCGCTCTCGCTCTCTTAATTATGAACATGTGATCTCAAAGGGGATTAAAGAAAGCACATTTGGAATGATACAAATTCGAAAGGCTTGGGCCATTCCCTGAAAGCTTGAATTGTGTCGAATATCCTGTAAATCGAGATTGAATTTCCAAGCTCAGGCCGGGCTTACTCCGTTTTTTTTTTCTGTGTAGTACTTTGTGGTAACACCTGCCAACAAGTTCACTTTATTATTATTTTTATTATTTGTTGTTGGTTGAAATAGCACACCGCAGTCTATCTTGGTCTATTGTGCCCCCCACTGAGTTGACAACTTTCACAGCAGTCCGATTTCCTGGACGAATGCCAGGATTTTCTTGGTTACAAGGTTACGAATTTTGTTGAGATGTTAGCTAGAGCATCGCATATCGTGTGCAAATATATGCTAAGAGAACTCCTCCTTCTCTTCACAATGCATCTGCAGATGCATTTTTGTATACCCTAGCAGAGAGTATATTAAAGTTGACCAGATGTTTGTGGAAAATCTTGTTTAAGTGAGAAAAGCTTAAAGAAGATCGGACAACTATTATTATTATATCTGCCAAAGAAATGATATGTCTGAAAAAAAGTCTTAATTAGAAAAATTGGTTTGTTTTCAATGCTATCGCAAAACTTATATATATTAACATTATATGCTTCCACATAATTCTGCAGAGTTTGATCCAAATCGAATGACTGTAGCATATAGCCGTCATAGAAAAACTTTTTGGTTTTCAATGGTAGCGTCTTAATACTTTCCGGCTATGAATATTATCTGTTTCAACACAATTTTAGAGAGTTTTATCCAATCGGATGAATGTCTCGTATTGCAACCATATAACAAAATGGCAAGCATATGGTGTGGCAGCCCTGGCTACACTAATCATCGTCATCACGCGATAGCGAAGTTGTCCATCTCTAGCCCTAATGCGTCAGCGAGTGCGTCCTTGTCTCAATCGCTGACCTGACACGACTGTCGCCCCCCCTTACACGTCCAGCTGTCCACATCCTGCTGCAGCCCATGCTGTTTACGTGTGCAAAACGTTCCTTGCATTTCCACAACCGCCAAATGAATCATTCAATCATTCACCAATCCCGCCGATTTTACACTTCACTCAGCGGACTCTGCAACTACATGTAACCGATCTCACGTTGGTCAAGCATCCAACCGATTTTTCAGATCTTACATTGTACGCAGCCTGTCAGACAATCGTTTATACTTATGGAAGTACGTCGCTCAACTTAATTTGGATCTTCATCGCATCCTTCATCAACGCCGATGTCCGATGTTTATGCACAACGATCCCCATACCTGATCGACCACTAGCAACCTGCTACAACTCGAGACGCGCCTTTTTTGGCAATTGATGCCAGCCTGAGTCTACCTACAAGTTCTCGACGTCAAACGAAAGTCCACAACGCGTGGTAGTCGAAGTTCACAACGAGTGGCAAACGAAAGTCCACCACGAGTGGCAAACGAAAGTCCACCACGAGTGGCAAACGAAAATCCTTAACGAGTGGCAAATAAAGTCCACAACGCGTGGCAGACGTAAGTCCTCGACGAGAGGCAACCTTAATCCTGCTTGTGCGAACTTGCTTATCGACCCCCATTCGAAGCAGCCTCATCAACGCGAGGTTACTATGGACGTAACTTCGCCAATCTGTACTCGCTGCACATGCTCACTACTACGGATACATCAGTTTCTATACCCAACGGAAACAGTTCGTCGACCCAACTACGAAGCAAACGTCACAGCGAGAATCATACACAAGGTTTCCTCTACATTGGGACTTGTACAAATCCTGTAGATGCTCACCCCGGGCATACATCCCAACTATACTCAAGACTTGAAGATCATTTGTTCCCACATGGTCTCTGGAGGGGAGCCGCACTTATCATCGTAATCAGGCGATACCGTGGTTGTCCATCTCTAGCCCTAACGCGTCAGCGAGTGAGTCTTTGGCCGCGGACACTGCCCGATCGAACAATAATTGTTAGTAACTAAGTTATATTTATTAAAGTTAGTTGCACCTATTAAACCAAGTAGCTAAAATGGTCAAAGTAGTGAAACCATCTACTGCTGAGTTTGGAAAATCATGAAATTCAAAGTTTGGAAATAAAATGAAAAGTCAAAGTTACATCTGGCTAGCTCGAGGTCTATGGTTGAGTATAATTCTTTATAAACAACACAAATCAACAGATATTATCAACAACATTTTGGTGCCGCCAAAATGATTTGTGTTGTTTATATAGACTATACTCAACCATAGACCTTGAGCTAGCCAGATGTAACTTTGACTAAAATCAAAAACAGGTCACTAAACGCCATATACATAAAATGAAACCTTTATAAATGTAGCCCGAAGCTAGCTTTCCTTTATTTCGGATGAATGCTATTCAAGTTATGAGGGGGATGAATTATTGATTAGACTTAATCTAGCTACCAAAAATGTTTCGCATCAGTAAAATACTTACACAACTTAATTTTCAACTTTATGTGCTCATTAGATCGAATCCAAAACGGCCAAATGAAACAAGAAAGAAAGTCGGTCAAGCCCGACTATAACATACTCTGTACCCTTACACTCGCATTTGCTCAGGAGTCAAACGGCCAGTTAACACCCCGCGCACAACGCGGTGCGCTCTCTAAGTTTCTCTCTCTCTCTCTCTCTCTTCTCTCTCCCACTAAGATTGTTTGTGTTGAACGGTTAGGGTATGTTGCTGTGGTTGTTGGTGGGGGGGGGGGGGGGGGGGGGGGGGTGGGTGGTGTTAACTGGCCGTTTTTTGCTCATAACTTGAGTATCGTTCATCCGCTCTTTATCATTCCTTCAGCAAATCGATAAATAATTTTGTTTACAAGGTATCTCTAGAAGGAACGAACGATCTATCTCATCTCCAAAACTGTAGGAGATATGAAGTTTTTTCCAAATTACGGGGGCGGGAGGGGGCGTGGCAAAAATTGAAAATAAACTTGATCTGCCTGCAAGTATAAGAAATATATGTCCCATACATGTCAAACCTCTATCTCTTACCATCTCTGAGATCTCTTCGTTCATACGGACGGACAGACGGACAGACAGACAGACGGACAGACGGACATGGCTATATCGACTCGGCTGTTGATGCTGATCAAGAATATATATACTTCATAGGGTCGGAAACGATTCCTTCTCCCTGTTACATACTTTTGCACAAACTTAATATACTCTATGTACCTTCGGTACAGAGTATAAAAAGTAGGTCTCGGCATTCCCAAAGCTATTTTTTGAATAATTATTAATTGTGAAAATCAAACAATTTTATTATAATTTTAAATGGGCGCGACAGGGCCCAAAATTAATAATACGACACGTTCACCAAATTCAAATTTTTACAAGGACGTTATTAGTTCATTTCAATTGCTGTCATCTACACATTTGTGGAACTATGGCAGAAGAGACTGCTGTGGTTTTGGTCGGTTTAATGAGCCCAATTTTTGATAACACGCGTTCCTTAAGGCTCGTCTGGTGAGGCTGATCAAGAATAAGAGTTAAATAAAGGATTGGCTAGTTGATATTGCAAACATAAAAAAAACAAATCCAGTAAATCAACATAGTGCTCTCTTCTTGGTTTTGAAATTTGAAATAATTTATAATTTAAATCAACGCCGACTATTTATAAATGAAACAATTATGTGATAATAGGCAACACTGCTTATGAGCTATTCACAAAAACTTTAAAGCCTATTCGCGCCCCTTACCACTCGACTTTTTTACTTCTGTTTTTTTACGCATACAACAAAAAGCATCAGATAGTGGGGTGAGACCATGAGCTTAAAAATATTCATATTCAGGAGGTCCAATCTAGTGTTCATGTGTTGTTGACTCAGGAATTATGAACATTATGAGAGGCGTCACGGAAAGCTCTTCCAATCAAATTTCAACCAAAAAACCTATTTCAATGCCACAGAAATCAATTTAGAGTATCTGGACGTAGCTCTTAACCTCGGTGCAGTAGACACTTTTTTACATGCCAAAACGAACTTCCAAGCCATACAGGAAAAGTATTAGAACTCTGATAGGACCATAGGTCACAGGACCATCAGGTTCTGTGGGGCAAAACTGCAATTAGGAAGCGAATCCCGTGACTTAGAAAACCATTCTTTAGAATTCTAGATAAAAACTTTAATCGAGAGTTTGGGTAAATCCGTACCGTCAATTAACCTTAAAATAGCTATACAGACAACATTTTCTTGTCATCATTTTCTTATAAATATATATATACATATATTTTTTTATAATTTTAATGTTCACACAAGTCACGCCTTATTTTCACTCTATATTAATTATGAAAAATCTATAAGCTTCATACGGATCCGACTAAAGGTTAGCTCAGAAAAGCACCCATAACATCCCAGCTGGGTAGCTCTGTACTGCTTTGATTCATAATGCTATACATCACAGCTGGCGGCACATATTTAGAGTGGACCACAACTTCAAAGGCAAATTCTCTTAACCAGTTGGTTTCGATAATGGCCGCCTTTCTCTTGGCTACAGAACGTTTACCAGTCTGCGATGATTCCAGCTTTTCATCATTATCATTAAGACTGATACTAGTTGGAGTTGTGTCTGTAGCGGCCAAGTTGTTGGTACGAAATTGTAGCGGTTGTTGTTCAGCATCCAAGCTGACCGCAGTGATAAGCAGTGCCGCATCGCGACGCGACTCCTTGTAGAGCATTCTATCGGCTTTGGTCAGCACAGTGCGTAGTGGCAGACCAAACAGTTGATCAAAATTATAAGCCGTCAGGCTAAGTACATTGGTGTTTGCAGTAAATCTAGTTTGAAGATCACAACCCAACCAGACAGGCTGGCCAGCAGACAGAGAGGCTACGATGGCGTCCATGATAATATCCATGGTCTGATTATTGTAGCTTTGCCGTAAGCCTCCTACCATGTTAGAGCTATGGGCTATTTGGTAATTCCGGTGGTAAGCAGAAGAAAGACGCGGATCATGACCCAGACACACATAAGTGTTCCTATCAAAGTCCGTTTTTATGAACTCCTGATAGAAATCCAAAGCAGTAAGATTCTCCAGGCTCTGAAATCGTTTCTTGTTATTGTAATACGTCCAGGTGAACTCGACCGGAGGTTCGCCCAAACATATGGTGATGACCTTGTAGAGCTGGGGAAGCATTCGACTAATAAGGGTGTTCAAATTGCTGGCATCCCCATCGAAGGTAAACTGGGCATGCATCAAACTGGCATATTCATGCAGCTGAAAGTAAATTTTATGTAAAAATCTGCCCAAGCACAACTGTACTTCACTCACCTTACTGCGTAGTATTTTGTTCAATTGACGCAGACGAGGCGCTGAAGTATTGGTCAAGTAACACTGCTTGGGCATTACACCATATTTCTTGACCAGATTAACAAACATTTGCCAATTTCCGCCATCGGGCACCGAATGTTTCATCAAATAACGAAAGTTACGTCCATCCAAAGGTTCGCAACGCTCCAGCAGCTCCGCCACGACATAAAGAAAGTAGTTGCATCTCTCCAGCTTATGCCAGTAGAGCAGATGACCCGCCGATAATTCAAAATCCGACAAGTGAAATTTTTTGTTAAAAATATGACGAAGTATATCCAAGCCGGTGCATATCCAACCAGGTCCTCCTGAGGTTGGTTTACCTGCTACAATCTGCTCATAACGCTTTTGACTAGGCTGAAGCTCCGCGATCAGTTCTGCATGGGATTTTAGACAAACAATGATGGGATCCCGGGCAGTGCATATATTTTGGGCTAGACAATTTAATGGCTGCTCATAGAACTGAGAGCGCCAGACAGACAACTGTGCAGCACTAAGGGAAAAACTGGCGGTGCCCGTTATTTTTGTATCTTCACTTGCACTCATTTTGAATTGAACTTTTACTATTGAGCAATTGTATGTTTTTTTTATTTGAAAAAAGTACAAAAATAGAGTGACCTACTGAGTGGGAAAAGAAACTACAAATTTGTTGAAACATTTAGAGCATACGTTTTACATCTGAAATACTATTTAGCCATAACCGATTTGGGATTGGTGTGTAAAAAGTCGATAGTTGAGTTAACAAAGAACTCTATTATTATATTTTATAATCTATATTTTCTTCCTGGAATTCGAAGTCCACCTAGATTTTGCAACTAGGTGGTTTTTGTGCAGTTGGTTATCTCATGTAGGTTGATTATAAATTCGGGCATTTGCGCCACGGTCACACCGGGAAGGCTGGAAAAGTATAATACTAGTTTGGCAGCACCTCTGCACTCGGCTGATTATTGTTTTGTTTATTGCGCGCCAATTTTAAAACTTAAAGCTAGAATTTTACAGAGGAGGAGAAGGTTTTTTTTTTTTGGAA
Organism: Lordiphosa magnipectinata; assembly: GCA_037044535.1. Lineage (NCBI taxonomy): Eukaryota > Metazoa > Arthropoda > Insecta > Diptera > Drosophilidae > Lordiphosa > Lordiphosa magnipectinata. The sequence continues at coordinate 772,287 of JBAMBO010001890.1, forward strand.
CGACTTGTTACTATGATGGGAGATTAAGCAGTAGGTCATAAGCTTAGTTCACACAGGCTCATAATTTGGTTATATAAGCCAAATTGTGAAACTTTCCGGCCATATTTGTTCAAATTATTTGCGTATGGAACCATAGTTTTAGTTTTTAATCCTGTAAAATCTTTAATCATGGCTATTTTTATAAAAATTTAGCCAAATTATTTGGATGTGTAAACTTAGTTTAAGCAATAAACTAGGGGAATTAGAATAGGCATCTGTGTTTTTAGCACGAATTGGCGAGCCTGAAATCAGCTTCAATTTAGATTTTTTTCTGCTTGAATTTTTAAGACGAAAACTGCTTAAATACGAGAAGACAATTGATCTCGACTTCGAACTTGTGGGCAAGGGAATTGCGGGGAGTCATAAGCGAAGAGCGCGAGCATAAAATGAGAACGATTCTCTCTCTTGCTCTCAGCGTCGCCGACACTTCGGCTGGTACGAAGATGCAAGCAGCGAAGGCAGATTTGGAATTGGCTGTTTTGCCGCGTCGGTAGTCAATTGAAAGTGAAAAGCCAAATGAGTCGGAAGTGATTGAATTACCATGGACTAGGAAATTAATCTCGAACATCTTCTTAATGAGTTCAATTTGCCTGAAGCATTGAAATATTTAAGTGGTGAGTAAAAGTGCTAAAATTTAAATTAACATATATATATTTAAGTTGTGCATATGTACATACGCATCTGTGCCGAAGTTTTTATACCCTTGCAAATGCAAATGTCACAGTTTAAGAACGCTTACATAAAAATCAAAAATTTTTGTAACTAAAACCCATTTTCCGACAGATAAACGTCTGATTTCGACCAAATTTCGCGAACCTTTTTGAAAACATATCAAATTAACAAACGCCGTGTTTAAGAACGATTTACTCAAAAACAAAAAAGTTTTTTTTCACTAAGACCCATTTTCCGACCGATGCTTCCTATGACAGCTATAAGATATAGTCATCCGATCTTGACCAAAATTTGTAAAATCTGTTTGAAAGCATAGAATATTAATAATGACCGAATTTAAGAACGCTAACAGTGAAAACAAAAAAGTTTTTCTCACTAAGACCCATTTTCGACCGATGGTTCCTATGGCAGCTATAAGATATAGTCATCCGATCCTGTCGGTTCCGATATATCAGTGCTTTAGTTTGAAGAAGAAAGGAAAAAGCAAACTCCGTTTCGCATTCCTGTGTATGTATGCATATTTAGCGAAAATTGTCTTAAGTGAACACGTGGTTGCGTACATGTACCATGGTTTTCCTTATGTACATACATATGCAGTTTCAAAATGCCGTTTGAAAAACATTGAATTAATTCCAATTCATTTTATTAGAATCAGGCGTGACATATGACAGCCTTCAATACTTGGAGAAGGATGACATCAAAGAAGCCATTCCGCCAATTGGACTTCGTGTAATGTTTCGTCAAAAGCTGTTCCTCTGGAGAAAGGCTAAGGTAAGTAAAAAATTATATTTAGTTTTTTTTTTTTTATAAATATTTATTTTTTAATTAATATTTAATTTTTTTTTTTCTAGTGCGGCATTGACTTTGATACACTATCTGTGCCATCCTCCAAAGTGTCGTCGTGGCTGTCGACGTCCACGATAGACAGTAGCACACGCCATGTGCTGCAGAAGGTAAATTTGATTCGTTTTTCAATTCGTTATTTTGTTATTTATTTAAAAATTTACTCTGTTATTTGTTTGTTTATGTGACAGACTATCTGTCACATAACTGATCTAGAAGATAAGACATCAGCTGTTAAACTATCAATGAAATTACACAAGGCAACACGATACAAATTCTTTTTTTATGAGTATAAGTGAAAAATGTGTTGTTGCCTTGTGTTATTACACTTGAAACCTATTTTATTATTAATAACTGTTGTTATTAGATTTCATATAAAATAGAAAATTCTAACTAACTAACTAGCTTTCTATTTTTTGGCAGATGCTCAGGATTATATTTGTCTTATCCTGCTCAACGCAATTTTACGGCCGACGGCAAGATTCCTCAGTGAAAGCGGCAAGAAGTCTGCGAAGCCAACTATCGTCCCTTAATTATTACAAGCGACGCATTGAACAAATGACGGATAAAAATTACGGTGAAAGAAAGACTTTGCATCTTGATCTGTTGCAATTAATAAAACTGTTTTAAGAATTAAGTATATATAATTTAATTTAATTTTCATTAATAATAATAATTATAAAAAAAAACCAGGACTTTTCATGCTTACAACCAAGAAGATCTATGCTTGATATCGAGACTTTTCATGCTTACAACCAAGAAGATCTAATCTTGAAATCGAGACTTTTCATGCTTTTTTTTTAAGAAGATCTATGCTTGATATCAAGACTTTCCATGCTTACAACCAAGAACATCTATACTTAAAGTCGAGTTTTTCCATGCTTACAACCAAGAAGCTCTATGCTTGAAACCGAGACTTTTTATGCTTACAACCAAGAAGATATATGCTTGATATGAAGCCGACTTAATTTAAAACCAAGCATTTCAGTCTCAAAAATCCAGGCTTGATTTCAGTATTTTCGGCTTGGATCCAAGAATATTCCGTCTTACCGTACTTTTGACATCAAAACTGCTTGATATCAAGCACGATCGGCTTGGTTTTTTCTCTGAGTGTACTAACAATTCAGAGTTTACTGTTATTAGCAGCAGTTGTTTTTTGTTTTCAAATATTTTTCAGTGTGACCATATGCGCGCATACATAAAAATACTTAATATGGTTTTACATGTACATTGTTTTCAAATCAATGAGGATGAAGTAAACTACTACAAAAACAGCTAGATGGTTAGCCTTGACCATGAGCAAAGCAAATGCAGCAAATCCACCTAGATTTGCCAAAACAGCAACATGAGAAATCGGCCCTTAATGTGTGTTACAAAACTGCGTCCTTTTTGCTCAATTTGATCAACGTGTGAGTTGCTGACATGATATATTTTCATTTTTCCCAACATCCACTTTGTTACGGCAGAGTCTCCGCGTCCATTGTTGTCCCAAACCTCCAGCCGAGTTAAGCGGCGAAACTCATATTCGGCTGGAATATGTAATTTTTCTTCGAAAAAGGGTTAAAGGATATTATCAACACCGTAATCTATATACTTTTACGAAAAACATACGAGTTTTAGTTGCTTGCAAGCGCGCGCGCCAAATAAGTTACACTCCACAGAACACAATTACATTTGTTAAATTTTTGCTATAAAAATACTCCAACAACAATAGATGATACACGACAAAACATACAGAACATATAGAAACTAACATGCAACGTTGAATCTACATTCCTGTACGATTATTTGCCATATTTCCAAATTGTTCTCACGTCAAACGTGCAAAGTTGATCAATATTCACGGTCGCATTTCGATAGGTCAAACATGCCTTTAGTTAGCTGACTTTACGCGGCAATTTCAAATCACACACTTTTTACATTTTTTCGGAACAGTTTTATTTTCTCTTGAGTATGCATAATAAGAAAACACATTCAATTTTAAGTTTTTAAAATATAATAAACAATACTTTATGCACAAATTTCGAACATTTTGCCCATAGTGCACTGTGCTTTCGGTCCTATGGTGGCTGTAAGATATAGTCATTCCATCAGGTCGGTTCCGACATACTAGCAGCGTGGAGTAAAAAGAAAACTATGTGCATAGTTTCAGTTTGATAACTTTAAAACTCAGAGACTAGTTTGCGTAGAAAGAGACAGACGGACAAAGCTTAATCGACTCAGCTCGCCGCCTCAGGTCGGCAAACCAAAAATGGCCAAATATAGTACAATTTTGTTGCCTTGTGTAATCGTTCAGTTGAATGTTTGAGTTGTGTTTTGGCACCTGGCGGCGTTTAATTCACAAAGTTTGCCCTAGATCGAATCAACAAATAGCATGAAACTAATAATAAATTTTAACGCTTGTAAAAACGTTTATTAACGAGGAAGCAAAGCTAACTTGGTCTGTGCCGAAGTTTCAATACACTTGAATAAGCTTGCTCCAACGGTTAGCAATTTCGACCAAAATTTCCAGATCAGTTTGGAAACATATTATATTAATAATGGACGAGTTTAACAACTCTAATTTTAAAAAAAAATAAGTTTTTCTCACTAAAACCCATTTCCCGACTTATCCGAAATATCAGCAGTGAGCATTCAAAAGAAGACTCTGTGCAAAATTTTAGATTGATAGCTTTAAACATCGTAGGAGGCTTAGGTAACATTTAAACTGTTCCATTTAAGGTCTACTATGTCCTGTGCCTGGTTAAGTTTTTTGTGATTGATCAAGCCCCGTACTCAGAACGACAGAAAATTCATTTCGTCACAGTATTTCATTTGATTAGAATTACCTTGACCTTTCCTTGATGCTCAAGTGCTGTTAGATGGAGTTTCTAATTTTGTAAAATACTGTAACGAAAGGAATTTTCTGTTTTTCTGAAAAATGAGGGCTTGACGTCAAATTTAATGCAAAAATGATCCAAATAAATTCTGTTACTCTTGTGGGCATTATATATTGCTTATATTTGGGATATTCCATAATAATTATTTAAAGCACCATCAGCCCGTACATTTGAACATGGTCCACATTCCTTAAGCTTTTCGTACTAATTTCCGCCCACTTAACCCACCTCGTGGCCCTAACCGCAGACTATTAGGTAAGCATTATTTGGCGCAGCCACTGAGAATTTCCAGCGAATCAATCATATTAACCAAGCGGTGAGGCAATTCCCACTAAATGCTCCATATATGTAAATACCTATCAATATACAAACGCTCACTCTCATCTGCATATGCTGTAGGTCGAGAGACTTCATTAGTCACGTTTTAAGTGACGACTTGTTTACTCTTTATTCACGGTTAATTAAAATCGCGAGACAAATTTTTATAGCTCAACAATAGATTATATATGTTTTTGTTGTGTATAGAAAGAATAGCGACAGTTCCAGGAAAACACATTCTAGAATCTGGGCAGTTGAATGTTCAAAGTATGCTGGAGTTGCTCCATAGCTAACCTAAGATTCTCCTGAATTTTCTGTTGAACTTCGGCTACGTGGGCGGTAGCCTTCTCAGCCTGTTGCTGGGCTTCAGCCTGTAGCTTTTCACGATTCTCGTAGCTATAGCGATCACCCATAAAGAAATTATTCTCTAACTTGGCGATGACAGTCTGATCGGCCAGTTGAATAATCACGTTGCCATTGATATACTCCACGGTGGCAGATTGACCATTAATGTCCACCGTTTCCTTCTGATTGACATCGGCGGCTCGTGGTAAGAATGTGTATTCCTTGCCACCTTCGTTTAGTTGAATGCCACCGTTCACAATCCTCACTGAGTGACCATTTGAGCTGTAATAAGAGTTTTCTGACATAGCGTTATAGATAAAACTATGCCCATCCTGGTTAATGTAGCTTGTGCCACCTCCTTGACCACCATTGATGACAACATTGTTGCCATTTATATTGGCACTATGGCGATTGCCTAAGTTGGTGTACCGCTGATCATCATCAGTTGAAATATCTTCTTCACTGCTGTCATCCCCATTGGTGATAATCTGTTGACCATCAGAACTAATCAAAACAGTGCGTCCATCCTTTCCTCTATATATTTGGCCAGCTTCATTGCCCAAGAAGGTTCCACCAGAGTTTCGTACAATGCTACCGCCAGGTCCTACCACAACATTGCCTGCATCTGGATTGCCTTGCTCGGGTTGGTTGGTATAATTGGGCAAATCCGCGGGATTTTGAGCTAAAGAGGCACATGAGAGTTATGGTAGAGTTATTCAAGAACTGTCAAGCTCAATATTTACCCCAAACGGCTGTGGCAATCAGCCCTAGTATGATGAGAGTGCTACCTGTACCCATTTTGTGTATGGACTATATCAATGCAGTCCCAAGAGCCGGCTATTTATACCACAGCGTCAAGTCGAGAGACGTCTTTCTAGCAACAGATAATACGGAGAGGTCAGCGGTGCAATCGTTCGGGAATTACCACACTCAGCGGTTGTCGATCGTACTGAATTCGTTGGGGTACTGAGTCAGAGAGACGGACGACCCATGCACAGGTCTCTCTATGACAACAATTTCAAGCTTAAGTCTGGCGTGCAAAATGGCAAAAGCTTTGATAGAGTGACAGAGGGTTAGGTGGCGCGGGGGAGGCGATATATATGTAAAAACATTTACGCATATGAGGGAGTAAGTACAGTAGGGCCTATTAAAAAGAATATTGGTCCGAAACATTTTTAATAATTTTATTCAATGAATTTTCAAAACAAATTAAATCACTGCAAATAATACACAAAACAATAGATTATAAACCGAAATCCCAAAAAAATCACTCAAGGAGCAGAAAGGTATGTGAAAGAAAGAATGTAATACACTCTGTACCAAACTTTCTTTTGGTCTTAACTTGATTAATAAACGGCGACACTACTTGATTTTCAAAACTAACATATAGATGACACCACTACTGTGACCATTTCAAAACTGACCAATAGATGGCTCCACTAATGTTACCAAATCAAAACAGATGTCCCGTCCGTCCGTCCGTCCGTCTTTTAGGTGTTTACATTGAGCTAACAGTCGCAAATAGTCGCAAACGTCAATCAGCATTTTTTTTTTTTTACTTTAAATAAAATTAGAATTTCGGTATTAAATTTGCAACATTTGTCTATAAAATTGAAAATAACATAACATAACATAATGGAAATATTTGAAAACTTGGCTAGTGCGGATGCTTTTGGAAAATTTCCTGAATCGCCATTTAAAGAGAATGGGAACAATGGCAAACGCCATCTAATCAGAATTCCACAGCACCGTTGAAGAGGACATCAATCTGCTGCCCCAGTATGTCAATCAATGCAATTCAGAGCACATCACCTGCGATTCCGCAATCCTTTGGCTGGACCAAGCACCCAATGATCAATCGCAACAAAGATGTGCGTAGAGACATACCCATCATCGGGTATATTTGGGATACATGGATCGACTCCTCTTCGGACGAGATGATTTAATTCCAACGGGTTGTTATAATGGTGGACATTACAATCGTAACAGGAGCTGGCCCTGATGTTTATGCCTAAAAGCCGTAGGTGTTTAATCGCTATGTGAAGGAGACCTGTCGACGCCTCTACATTTCATCCGTAAGACCACCGAGTCGGATGAGGAGCAGAGCCGGTACTGCCCACAGACAAATCCGTGGAGATTAAGCCGAAGGCTGTGGCAACGGCAACGGTCACGGCTACGACGAGTACCCAGGGCGTCGTCTACGACCGTCCCAAGTTCAAAGTCAACTGCCATAATTTTTTATGGCCGGACGACCAGTCTCAGGCAAAAAATACCAAAAAAGGTCGTACGACCGCAGTGTAAACAGCGTTATACGATATAGTCACCCGATTTTGATCAAATTTTGTAGAATTGTGTGAAAGCATTTAAATAATTATCACTAAAAACAAAACAGTTTTTCTCACTAGAGCTAGTTTTTGGCCCGATCGTTCCTATGGCAGGTATACCATATATTGATTTGATACAACTTTTTAGAGTTATGTGAGAGCATATCATCTTCATAAGTACTAAGTTAGGAGACGCTACCTTTGAAAACAAAAATGTTTCTCTCAAAAACTAGTTTTCCGACCGATCGTTGCTATGGCAGCTATATGCTATAGTCATCTGATCAGGCCGGTTGCGACAAACATATGTAAATGTAAAATTGGCTCAAACAGCACCTCCAAAGGAGGGCCAGGGCCAAGCTTCTCTCAATCTCTTGGCGTATGTGCTTATAATTTTTCGCACAAGAGAAAGGAACCTACAGTTTAACGTTAGCCAATAGTTGGAGAATTTTTGCTTTTACATGGCTAGTTACTTCACAGCTGGCGCCAGTAGCTGGCGAAGGTGACCGGGAGTGTAAAAGCTTTTTTCTAAAGAAATTAACAATTTTTTCTATCAGATGGTCCGAGGCGGGATCGAACCCACAACAGCAGCCACACCTACTTCAGGTACGCCACACCCGGCGAGCCCGGCAAGCCTCTGCCAACTCATTGAAGTTGGGCAAAAGATCGCTGATGATTGATCTGATGAAAGTTTATGAAATAGCTATACGATCAACCAGACTCCTTTGTGGTGTTGTGCGTGTCTTGTTTTAGAAACGTTATGATGAAAATCATAACTTATTGACCTAGAGCCTGCTAAAAAGTTCTAAGATTAATAGTCCAAAGGTCACTAAAACAGTCACATTGAATATCTTTTTTCATTTGGCATATTTTTATTTGAACCAATCTTCTTAATTTTTGGAAACATGTCGAAGAAATCAGCGAAATTGTCGGTGGGTATGACGCTGTAATACTTTTGTGTACCCATGTCTATTTAGCAAGGCTGCAAAGCTGGTAAAGAACCGGTTTGCTTCGGGTTTTTTTCGGTCTCTCGAACCGGACCATTAACCGAACCTTTCAATTATTTAAACTCCCGAATGTAAGCATGAACCGAACCCTCGGTATGCAAAAAAGTTTCAGTTAATTTAAGTCAATATTTTTAAGAACTTCTATAACCTTCTGAATACTATGACCTTGAGAATTAAGGAATTGAACTGATAATTATAAAATCCATCTTAGATATTTAATCTAAATTCTCCCAATTGCGATTTCGAGAAGGAACCCTTTGGATCAAAAATGAATTTCTAAAATTTTTGATGTGAGACATCTTTAATTTCGGTACGGAAGATTTGTGTGTTAACAGTAACTAAACAGTGACCAAACAGTGAAAGAGCTTGTGATTTTGAAATTAAGCCCTTACATTTAGCAGCATGTGTCACATCAAAAGCCTCGTGAGTGTTAACGACATTTACACCTTTATTTTAATGTCGTGAAAAATTTAGTAATTTGGAGACTCTGAATTACCCATAAATAGATTTTGGATTGAAATCAATGACTATTTTTGATTTCTATCACTCACAATATTCACTGTATTAATCTGTATTGTTTACCAGTCAAGTATGAAGTGTATCATCTGAGAAATTCCCAGTTTACGGCCATATATGCAAATACAGGTTAAAAGTTTATCAATTGAGTAAGACAGAAGTTGCACACAGATACTACAAAAGGTTATCAGTTGACATAATGAACAAAGCCTACAGATAATCAAGAGCTATCAATTACAGTCATTCCCATTAGGAATCTTCTTCAAACCTTGAGTCGAGTCAACATTAAGAAATGCAAATCAAATTATTTAATTAGTTTTGCTTTAAAATCCATATTTATTGGGTGAGTTATACATAATTAGTAACGCCATTGGCCATTGGAATGAAGTATAATGTTGTCGGTGGATTGATCTGGCCCACCATTCCACGAGGGCCCACCTCTGGATCCCCCATTGGACGCTGGTCCCCCTGGTAGTCCATTAACTGCAATCAGAGATTGAAATTGAGATTAGATTTAACTTAGATTCTTTTTTCTGGCAATGACTTACCGCTGCTTAGGGCGAGGCAAACCCAAAGCAAGACGATCCAAATGTTTTGCAAGCGGAGGAGCATTGTCAGTTTGAACTCTTCAAATGATTGAGCTTTAAATAGAAGCAAAGCATTTTATACATATGGCATATATATATAATTGAAATCGCTGTTCTCTTGCTCTCTTTCTGTCTCTTCTCTCTTTGTCTTGCTGCTATGTGACTCTGGATACCAGTGAGTGGTACGTGAGGGGCCTGATAATGGTTTAGACTCAAGTCTGGTCTGGTCTTATGCATAATGCAATTTGCTGTCTTTTTGCACTCTCGAGTGCATTTGCCAAGTTGAACCTCACCATAGTCAGGCAATTAAGAAGTTTCGCCATGTGGCTACGTTTCTAATTATTTTCAATTGAATTGCTTTGCAATACGAGAGAAAAAGTTTTCTATTGCTTGCCATTAAACATATCGTTGAGCTCTGTTCATTGACACGAGCCGCAGTTGAGTAAAGTTCTCACTCGCTGGCTCTCCCTGTTTTTTTTTTGTGCACTAAAGTTTAACAATAAAAATTAAACAGGTACTGCGATTTTGTTCATGACAAGCAAATTGTTTGAGTGGAAGAGAATGGGATAAAATAGAGTTTTGTGGGATAAAAAAGCGTTTTGAATGGCTATTGAAAACCAATGATTAGACAGACAGGCAATGATTATTTTAAATAGAACGATTTTGATTAAATTTACTAAAATGATAAGTTATAGATACAATTCTCCTAGATGCTAATATGAGCTAGACAATAAATTATAAACGAAAAGGCCAAGCTAACTTCGTCTGTGCCAAAGTTTTTATATCCTTTCGAAATGTCAGAGTTTAAGAACGCTTACATAAAAATCGAAAATTTTTGTAACTAAAACCCATTTTCCGGCAAAATTTCGCGAATCTTTTTGAAAACATATCAAATTAACAATCGCCGAGATTTAGAAATATGAAATTTAAAACCAAAAAGTTTTTCTCACTAAGACTGATTTTCGACCGATCGGTCCAATGGCAGCCTTAAGATATAGTCATCCGGTTTCGACCAAATTTTGCGAATCTATTTGAAAACATAAAAAAAAAGTAATCAGCAAGTTTAAGGACACTAACATAAAACGAAAAAAATTTTCGACCAATCGGTGCTATGGCAACCATAAGACATAGTAACCCGTTGTAGATCAACTTTTCCAAATTAGTTTGAAATCGTTTAATATTAATAATCACCGACCTTAAGAACGATTTACTTAAAAACAAAAAAGTTTTTTTTCATTTAGACACATTTTCCGACCGATCGGTCCTATGGCAGCTATAAGATAAAGTCATCCGATTTTAACCAAAATTTGCAAATCTGTTTGAAAGTATATAATATTATGAATGACCGAGTTTAATCACGTTAACATTGGAAACAAAAAAGTTTTTCTCACTAAAACCCATTTTTCGACCTATGGTTCCTATGGCAGCTATAAGATATAGTCATCCGATTTTAACCAAAATTTGCAAATCTGTTTGAAAGCATATAATATTAATAATGGCCGAGCTTGGGGACGCTAACAGTGAAAACAAAAAAGTTTTTCTCAGTAAGACCCATTTTTCGACCGATGGTTCCTATGACAGCTATAGGATATAGTCATCCGATGTTGACCAAAATTTTGCAAATCTGGTTGAAAGCATATAATATTAATAATGGCCGAATTTAAGGACGATAACATTGAAAACAAAAAAGTTTTTTTCACTAAGACCCATTTTTTGACCGTTGGTTCCTATGGCAGCTATAGGATATAGTCATCCGATCCGGTAGCTTCCGACATATTAGCAGCGTTCAGTAAAAAGAAGACTCAACATTTTAGCTCGATTGCTTTAAAACAGAGAGACTAGTTTGCGAAGAAACAGACAGACGGACGGACAAATCTCAATCGACTCAGCTCGTCGCCCTGCTCAAGAATATATTAATTTTATGGGTTCGGAAATGAATATTTCTCAGCGTTGCAAACTTCTGGGCAAAATTATAATACCCTTTGCAAGGGTATAATCAGGGTATGATAAAACGAATGACTAATGTAGCTTCATATCGGCAAAAAAAAAGATATCTGAAAAGTTAAAGCTAAGGTCCCACTGGCAAACAAAAAAATTCAACACATTGTGCAAACAAAGTAAACCATGTACTGTAAATGTTTGCGTAAAACAAATACAATTTAAAACTTACGGAGGAGATAGCATAGAAACAGACGGACGGTCAGACTGACGGAAGGACATGACTATATCATCAAGTAATGATAAAGATCGGATAACCAAAAGTCGAGTTATAAGGAATACAAACAATAATGATGGGTAGCGCTTCACACGTTTTATGGCTTCTTTTAAATGTTGTGTGGCTTCTTACTTAATTTGATATAGGCTAACTTTGGGGGTATAGAGCATCAGACAGGGGTCACCACCCTTATTACTAATACCATGACCTTAAAAATATCATACTCAGGAGGTCCAATCTAATGTACACAAATACAGTAGTGGGCATAAACATTTTGACAAAAAAAATTCATAATATCTTTTAAACAAAAAATTCTAAAATTTTGAAATTTTTATCGGATACTGGTATAAAAGTAAGCTTTCAATAAAATATGAGTAGTACACAATCAGCTGCATAGGTTAATTTTTCTTTTTTTTTTATTTTACATGAGCGCCAGTGTAGTTTTTAACGAACTAATGCATATTTGGGTGCATTTTACCTTAAAATCCTATCCGATAAAAATTTCAAAATTTTAGGATCTTTTGTTTACAAGATATTATGAATTTTTTTTTGTCAAAATATTTATGCTCACTACTGTACTACTGTATGTAGAAACATAGGTAAGTGCTAAGTTCAGTTTAAACAAATTGAATGTTGTATAATTATATCATTGTTGTGTGTGTGTTCTAGGTTCGTACGCTGAGGTACATACATTTGTACACACTTACGTAAGTGTGTTCGCGCGCCAGAGGAGTGTTAAAAAAGAGCGAGTACTGCTCTGAAATGCACCATCCTCTAATACGTACTGATTTACTAGAAATGGGCCTGGGACGGGAATGTCGCTAGACCCGAAAACAAACTACGTGGTCGTGCGGATGAGGAATATTTTCAGCATCCACATGACAGGAAGGGCTTAATTTATAATTATGGAATTTCCGACCACCTAGAAAAATTGGTTTGGTCTCTTAAGGCTATATGACACTTGCCGATATTGTCCGCCAATATTGTTCCGGTAAGCGCTGGTAAGTGCTTTTTGTGAAGCCACTTGTTGAACAATCAAACTACCAACATTAATCTATCTTTTTGTCACGTTTTCGCAAGCCTTGTCTCGTTATTGGTCACCAATATCGGTCACTAATATCGGCAAGTGTCATATAGGCATTAGGACGGAACGGAATAAAATTTAACATGAGTACAGGCCACTGCATTTACCACGCCACATTTTGATTTCTTTTTGTCAGTGAACTTGAAACTACAAGATAAACAACACAATTACAAAAAAATGTTAAAAACTTGGACGCGGACAAAGTCGTGGCGGGTTTAGCTAGTAAAATATAAAAAACGTGACTTTCAAAGGGCTTAGCCGGATTTGTTGGGGAACCAGCACCAATGCTATTAGCTTTTAAAGTATGCAGTTTTAAAGTACATTAACCGAAAGTAATTCAGAGATTTTTTTATACATATATTTCAACGCATAATCCATGCGATTCTTCCACGCTATTGCTTTGAGTGTGAGAATGGAAACAGAACCGTCGGGTACTGTGTGTTTTAATTAATTTCATCCACCTACGCACAACTTTTAAAACTCTGAAAAAAATACAAAAATTGTATGTAGGAATGACAATTAAAAAACGATAAAGAAAAAAACAAAAAAAATCCATCAATACCAATATTCCCCTTGCTGAAGTTGGTTACGAGTTATTCGTTAAATTATATTTTCCGAATCTATTCTCGTTTCAGGTTACTCGTTACTTTAGATTTTGCGAGCACTCGCTTCAATGAATCTTCAATCGATGCACCCTTGCTTATAACAAAACCGTAATGTAAATTGCAATTTGAAAGATAAACGACTCCTGGTGTCTGACCAACCTGGTCTGATCTGGTCTGGTCGTGGCTTCTCTCAATTTTTGTCTAGACCAAAAGCCATTGCCATAGCCGCAGAGCTACTCTTTTTGTTGGGCGAATCGAATCAATTTGATTTTCCAATCAATTAAACCTTATATAAATTGCGTCTGTGATGCTAAATATAACAACAGCAGCAACAGCAGCAAGAACACAACTAGACTTCTATGTCTCTATCAACGGCTGACTGCACAAGTACAAAAAGAGGGGGGGATGAGTACATTTACTCGTTGTTGCAGTTTCCCATTTGGCAAATGTTTTGTGCGGGATTTTGCCTGCAGACGATTTGCAACATTGGAAATGCATTTCCATCAAATAAATATTAAAGCGTCTCCAAACGGGCTGAAGTGTATGTACGTGTACTTCCGAGGTGGATGATGTCTACCCACTAATAAGACGTAATTAGCCTAAGTAATAGGCAAACACAACAATTTAGGAGCAAAGTAAATGGCAAACCGAGCTTTATTAATTCAATTATGATGGAGGTGTTTAAGATTTACACTCGCAGGAGGATTCATTAATGTTAATTAGGACAGGCAAATATTGAGCGGGTATGTACTTATATAAAACATCTTTTCAGTGCTTTAGCTTATGCAACGCGGAATGGATTATAGACAATTTAGTTAACTCCACTTTTGTGAGACAGAAGGTTAAATTGCCCAGCTGGATCTAAGTGATAATCTCAATAAGGCTTTGAATACTCGCTCCAAAACGAGAACTAATGGTGGTGATATAAACTACAATGATTAAAAAAATATTGTTTAATAATAAATTTATACTGACAAGCATACTTAAACAAGATAAAGAAAAAAGTCAATCAAAAATCTAGATTGAAAATCTCGTTTTCGAGAATCTTGCAATCTTATAAAAACAAGATTCAGAAATCTTGAAATAAGCTTAGAAATCTCAAAAACAAGATTTATCATCTCGCAACTTATCAACCATCCAACAGTTCTCTGTAAAGCTTCAGATGAAAAATTTCCGTTCCTGAGCGTCATAAAGCTAATGCGCCGCTTACTTGACAGGGAGACACAGCTAATTCAATTCCGACGCTAAGAAGCAGAAAAAAAAGCAGAAAATACAATTAAAATTATTTCCGCGCTCTCAAACTGTCTTCCATCTTGAAATAAATTGTGAAATGTACATAAAAATAAGCTCTTTCTGAAGAAAAATATTCGGATCTAATACAGAGGGGCCCTCGTGAAGAAAAATAAAATAAACTGATTTTTTTTTCAAAAAAACTAGTTTTTACAGCTCTGACAGCAGTCTCATATTTTTTTCGAAAAGTTCGCGTGATTTTCGATAAAAATGGTATTTGGTATGATTAAATCCGATGCACCGTTCAAGAGTTATGATTTTTTAAACTTTCATGTGTTTTCCGGATTATCTCGAGAACTATCGACGGTAGGGGAAAAACATTTTGGGGTACTTTTATCTATATATATAGATTTATTTTGTTAAAAAAAAACAATAATAAAGTTGCAACTCAACCCACCGCTCCTGTGACTCGAACCACGACCTCGTCGTTCTAAGACACATAGTTCAAGCTATTGGCATGGCTTCTTAGCTCGTTTTGCCATCGGGCGTCACAACCAGTTGCAGTGTAAGAACTCAGCTGGCAGAAATCTCGGCTCATAAATGAGGAATGACTATATAGCAGAGCTCGCAAAATATGGTCCAACAAATTTTTGTATTCTGTCTGCTCACCGAAATGACATGAAAAAATTTAACAGACTCGCTCACTCTCTCAACAGAACACTAGATTTAGCTTTTCTCGTGTTTTCTGTTTCATAGTTATCAATGAGAGAAACACACGTAAATGTCTTACTATAATTATAATTTCGTTCAGCTGTCAGCAGCTGAGC
Organism: Lordiphosa magnipectinata; assembly: GCA_037044535.1. Lineage (NCBI taxonomy): Eukaryota > Metazoa > Arthropoda > Insecta > Diptera > Drosophilidae > Lordiphosa > Lordiphosa magnipectinata. Next base: position 787,775 of record JBAMBO010001890.1, read on the forward strand.
ATAAGCATGGAGAATGAGTATTAGAGAACAAATTTGCGCTGCCTCTCAATTTTGATGGTGCTAAACGATAGTGCCCCAAAAGATACTTTACAGAGTCAGTAGGAAAACACAGTGATAAGAACGAGACGGACATATTCCCAAATGCATCCAGAGAGCGTAAGTGAGAGCGAACAGCGGACCAAATGTATCCAGAGAGCGAAAATGAGAGCGAACAGCTGACTAATTTCTGACAGTAGCGGTGTCGACTGCGCAATCGTTCAGTCTAGATCAGAGATGGGCGCGTCGCGACGTTCTAATGCACACGAGGCAGCGCGCTGCCTGCGTGTGCATAGGACTCTGCCGCGGCCGACTGCACAAAATCACACGTACGCTATAAGCATTGAAAGCTATTTATAGAACACGAATGCGGCGCACGCAAATTGTGCTTGTATGCGTGTGAAAAGTGTGACGATATGTGTGCATGCCCATCTCTGGTCTAGATATCTTAGTCTATGGCATAAGCAACTGAGCAAATCGAGCCAAGTGTCAGTGCAAAGTGTCTTTTTGTTCTTGTGTTACACACTCACCCAGGCCTACTAGGATTAAAATCTTTTTGAAAATATGCAAAATTCGATGTCTAATCATTTATATGGTTAATTTAAGCATTATATAGGTAGTACAGTAAATAAAGTTTGATTAGCCGGTTACCTAAAAATCTGATCCAGATCGATGGCATGTTACTGGATAATCTCCATGATTTATTTTTTAAGTACTGGATCATCCTAAGAGTTTTCACGACAATCTTAGTCCTTAACAACGTCGAATAAATTAATTGCAAATTAATTCCTTGGACTGACTTCCCCAGTCTGGTCGCCACATCAATTTTAAGCGATATGAGCTTGCGTTTAACCAAACCTTTATGTCCTCTTTTATGGACAGTTCTTTTACTCGGACATGTTCCATAATATTTCCCGAGGTTATTGTAGCCATTTGCAGGGCATTATATATTGGGTTTAAAATTTCGCGAAACACTTTGCAGTCTAACAGTAAAAATAGTCAGCCGTCAGTGGTAAACAATTTTCATGATAGACGCAATTGTTGTCTCTTCATTGGCCTCGTAGGCTATTTACCTTTGCTTTGCATTTTTTTCCACACCGATGTTCTCGTTGACCTCATTAAATGATTCGAGTACTTTCAGGTGTTTAGCCGTCAAATGCCGCCTCTAATTTGTAATTTGGTGACCAGATAATTTATACCACAAACGATGCATAGCGATTGATTTAAGGTATTGTCAAATTTAAAAAGAAAATGCACTTTATTATTTATTTGACGACTCAAAATTGAAGACCTTTGCACTTTATAGACTACAATCAACCAAGAAGCACACAAACATGCATACACACTTACAGTTAACTGAGGCATACACACATAACTGAAAAGGGAACACATTTTGGGAGCTCTGCTGTATAGACAATATTGCATTTAATACATGTCCAAACCATCTCCAATGCAATGCGAATTTGAGTGAATTAAAGTATAAATAATATTTATTCATTTTTATTAAATTTATCATTATATTGACTATATGTTACCATTATCTTTGATAGGATTTCTACTGTTAAACCTTGTCTGTGAGAATCCTTTTAAATGCCGAAAAACTTCTCTCAACATCGCAGGACTTCAGCGGAGCATATTTATACTGTAAAATAAAGTCGGCCGAAAAACCATCAATTGTGTAGGACCCATTGACGCCGATAATTGTTTCGTTCACGTTACACAAGGCAACAAAATTAGACTTTTTCCAGTATATTGAAGGGTTGGTGGTAATTCTAGATGATATTTCTGTGCTGAACACGAATCTGTTTTTAGAAATGGTTCATCACGTCGAGATTTTTACTAATTTGAGCTTAAAGTTGCAAAAAGTGCCTATTTTTACCCTTTTTAGACGCGTTTTGTGCCGAACGTCTACTCTGTTTTTACTTTTTTTGATATTATCGTAAATAGCTATTTCTTAACTTTAAAATACACTACCCCAAAGAATTGTACGATTGCAACTTTAAGCTCAAGTTGCTAAAAATCTCGACGTGATAAACTGTTTCTAAAAACAGATTCGTGTTCAGCACACGAAAATCATTTAGAATCGCCACCAAACCTTTAATATACTGGAAAAAGTCAAATTTTGTTGCCTTGCACTATTAACTTAACACTTTCAATTAAGTTGAAAATATTTCAACTCTGATACGAAGTGTTGCTTTCAGAAATGCAAATCAGAGTCTCCGCAGAATGTTCACTATTTTGCTGGGACTTTGGATAAATTTTTTTAAATAATTGAAAATATAAGTTTCTTTGCTTACATTAAACTAAGGCTGCATTCCTTTAAAATTCTTCGAACCCCTCATTAAGTTTAAAGTTGTGTTCCTTGGTTCATAGCTTCTTAAGTTGTTAAAAAATATTCCACCTATTTTCGCTAAATTTGAACGAGTGGATAGAATTCTCATCTTAATTTTTATTTGATGCTTTAATCAATAGTCAAATAAATCAAGTTCATTATTTACGAATACTTCCAAAAAAGTCTGATTTCAGAAATTGGAAGATTGCGTCCACCATCCTAATATGCGACGTTCGTAGCAAATTTCACAAATGGACGATTGCTTAATTTTCCATCTTGAACTCATGATATTTCGAATTAAGATATAAAATTATAAAATTTCTTATAAAAGTGACTCAAGTCGTTTTTTAAACCGAATCCTTTACTAAAAAGATGAGGTCCGGTTCGGGTTCAGGTTCAAGAAGGCATAACTCTGGGACGTTCGTTTCATGGGCCGGTTCGTGGGACCCAAAGAAACTAAACTAAAGTAAATTAATATTAATAAAATTAATATTCTTTTGAACCCGATGAAAAAATTAAATCAAGAAAAATGATTCTAAGTTTTAAGGAAATTCTAAAAATAAATATCTTTTTATTAGATGTTCCGACGCGGGATAGTACCCACGCCACCTGGAAATACTAGCAACGCAATTTCTTAATTTATATCAAATTTCGCCATTAAATTTTAAACTAATATTGGAAATTTTAAGAAAATCTTGAAGTAATATTTAGAAATGGAATTTCGAATTTCAAAAATTAAAGGGTCTAGTCCCGGGGTGATTTTTAGTGTTGAACCATTTTAAGCAAAAATTTAAGCGAAAAGAGTGTGTAGAAGGATTTAATTAAATTGGATAGTGATAGGTTATCAGTGATAACAGTTTCCTAGATTCTGTATGTTTGCTGAGATGTAGGAAATAACTCGAAAACAGGAAAGACTAACAAAACTAATCATATGTATGAGTCTGAAAACGAGATCGTAGACCAGTGGTACTCAAGCCCATTCCGCAAGCCGCGCATTCGTTGTTGTCCTACGCAAAGGAATGGCAGCTTGCTCTCTTACGATGCGCGTGTTCGGCTTTTTGTTCTCTCACGAGGCATTTGTCGTTTGCTTGCTGCTCATGTTGAAATGTTTCGCTGCTACGCACACAAGCGCAATGCTTGATTGTGTGAGTTTGGGTACCCCTGATCTGGAGCAACAACAACTTTTAATGTGTTCTCTCTTCTCGTTCTCTCCGAGCGAAGGCTTTATTGTTGGCTACGTGCGCATCAGACAGCAACAAAAATCCGGCTTCTCTTTCAATTTCTTGTGGTTCTGTGGTATATTTTCTTCATTTGTATTGGTGGTCCGTAAGCTCATACCCGACTTCGATGTACCCGATACTCAGGGGATGAAATGTTAAATAGCCTTTCCTTATGTTGTTAACATTATGTTAGCAGACAGAGCAGGCTTAAGAAAAAGCCGAAGAGTATATGCAACGTTTTTTTATTAACTTCGCTATTTATTAGCCGATCTTAATGAAAACTTCAAAGATTATAGATTTTGGCCATATAAATATGAGCTTAAAATTTAAGACAATTGTGAGAGTTGTTTGTGCAAACCATAGAAGTCTACATTTAAAATTTGGTTGCTCTAGCTCTTGTAGTCTCTGTGATCGTGGTGTTCATAGAAAGGGTCTGATGCAGTGCCGGCCAAATGGAGAGGACAAACAAGTGTGCTTGTGTTGGTGAGCAAGAGAGCACTCTCCAGACTACAGCCGTTTTACTTGCAATTCAATGTTCACCGATTCACACAATCATGAATTCGGCTCGCGTTTGCGTAAAATCACGACTGATTTTCGGCTCGTGGTAGCTATGGCTGGCCGGGTCTGGTCTGATGGAAGGACAAACGCACAGGGCTATATCGACTCGACTGTTGCCGCTGATTAGGAATATATATACTTTATGGGTCGGTAAATGTTCCCTTCTGCCTGTTACATACATTTGCACCACTTTAGTAAACCCTTTTTACTCTTCGAGTAACGGATATAATTAGTACAGTGTTTTTTAGTCAATGACAGTACTTAGACGTAAATTATAAATGTGACATCTCTCTAAAACGGGTACTGGTTGATCTAATGGGCCGAGTGCAAAAACTTAAATTATGTTAAAGTCGTCCAAATATTTTAAGCACCTTATTACAAACTCTTTTCGAAAATTTGTAAAACCCTTTTGAAACCGATTGAGTACGCCGACAAGCATCTTTGTTAAGAAACCCTCAAAATTTGTCATATTTCTGCAACTGTTTGAAGCAGATGGAGTACATTTGGTTATAGGCAACGACAGCTTTCCTCTAAAAATCAATATTTATAACTCAAAACTGGCACAGCTTACCTGTTTCACCACCTGACAGACAGACAGACAGACATTTGACATCCATCTCAGAAGAAGCTGCTGCTGCCGCCATTCAAAATCAAATTAGAGCAAATTCGTGGTACTTGGCAGGAAATGCGCCTGCAAGCGCAGGAAACAGGAAGAACCCCTAGAAGAGCTGAGGCAACGACTAAATCAAATAACAAAATTTCTGATTGAATTGAGCGAGAGAGCGAGCTGAAGGAAAGCGCGAACTGATTTATTGATTCTCAAATCAAATGATATGATGCAACAGTGCAGCATTTGACAAAGAAGAAATTTTAGGCACCCAAAATGTTATTTACAGCACATTTACGGATTTTTTTTTATTCTATTTTGTTTTGTCTTTATGTTATTTATATTTATTTTATTTTATTTTTTGTCGTCGTCGTCGCCGTTTGTTGTTTGCTTTTGGCGTTGAGTAGCGGAAATAGTAAAAGTTTTCTAATGAGAAAAGTTTCCACACAGAGAAAGAGTCTCACAGCGAGAGAACGAGAGCGAGAAATAGAGACACCGTCGCCTGTAAGATGACAACAAGGCCAAGCACAACCAAACCCAACCCAACCCTTACCCAACCGTCTCGTTGTCCTGTCCACATTGGCGACGAATTTAATCATTTGCCATGGCGTTGCGTTGCTGCCTCCTACCACTCTCCCCTTTGCCTTTTGCCCTGCAAATGTGCACATCAAAAACTAAACACGTCAAAGTAAGCAACGGAAATGAGAAAAAAGTGCGCTTATTTATTTTTGTATTTTTTTTTTGTCACTTCTATTTGACTTGAGGAAGGGATGCATTGCCCTTGCCTCGTCGTGTGCTTACGCCTTTCCTTTCCTTTCGCTTCACGCGGCTACAACATCAAAGCGTGTTATAATTTCGAAATTATGCAAAAGCTGAGCAAAACGTACGACGGTATTGTGGCATTTTGGCAAGCGACAAATAATGGTAAAACAAAGCCAACAAGCGCTATAAAGTAATCTCTGTTTTTGTCATAAAAATGGGGAAATTGATATACCTTAGCTAGGTGGATATTTGAAACGCAATTGTTAGAGGAGGTAAGCTTACTGAGTAGCATGATAAAGAGGGATAACAGCGCTTTTTAAAAGGGAAAACCACCATGGACACTGGCAGGCGGAAGTGGGAGAAGTGGTTGATTGCGAAAGCAAAGATTGCTACGAAAATATTAACTATCTACCTTCTACTGTGGGCAAAAGAAACAACACTGTCACTGACATCTGTGCCAAATTACACGTCAAAATATTCATTAGTGTTTGAGATAGCACGCGTTTTTTGTAAACAACTAAAGGCTTGTACTCAGAACACAGTATTTCACATAAATAGAAACACTTTCTAACACCACAAGAGCATCAAAGCAAAGCCAAGGTGTTTCTAAATATATGAAATACTGTGACGAAAGGAATTTTCTGTCGTTCTAAGTACGGGGCTTAAAAGTGCATTTTTCGTTTTATACAATGGGTGAAACTATTCAACAACGCAGTTTAATCCCACCTAGCATTTGGAAGATCATTAGATGATTCCTCACCTTGGTGAGTCTTTTTCGAGCTTATTTGATGATTAAAAAGAGATTAGACTCGAAAATGTCTCATGCATTTGCTTAAAATGTGATTCATTAAAAAGCTACTCCAAAAATACTCGCAAATGACTCGAAAAGAGTCGAAACTGATCAGAAAAACGGGTTAAAATCGAGAAATCATGAAGAGTCGCGGCTAGGGTACCATTTTCTACCGACAGTACCATTTTCTCTGACTATTTTAAACAGATTGAGGACTCGAAAAAGACTCGAGAGTGATCAGAAATTTCACAAAATGTTTGCTGGGATAACATTTTTTGTGCGGAATAAAATTTCTGCTGACGAAACGTTGAAAATGTTGCAGAAGTCCTTCGCTGAGCAAGCTCTATCGAAAACAAAATGCTCAAAGAGGGTCGATAAAGCTCTAAAGACTAGGCACGGCCAGGACGACCATCAACATCAACTGATGAGCTACACGTGAACAAAATTAAAAAATTGGTGCTCCAAAATCGATTGTCAATCCGAGACTTTACTAACCGTGTTGAAATGTCGGAAGGATCAGTGAAAACCATTTTCAGTGAGCATTTGGGCCTCAGAAAACTGAAATCTTGAATGGTGCCAAAAACGCTCAATTTAATGGAAAAACAAAAGAAGTAATTCGTAATCATTTCGCCGAAAACTGCATCCACTCATACACTCAAAAGACCTCTCCGTGGACACCGTTTTGAATCGATCGAGAGATAGAAACCGAAACGAAGAAGAAATTGAAGGCTATACCAGAAGAGGACTTTACAGCATGTTTTGAAAATTGGAAAAATCTTTGGCACAAGTGTATTGCATCCGGGGGGGATTAATTTAAGGGGGATGAAAAGAATTTACAATAATAAAGAGAGATTTTTTGATTTATAAACAAATTCCCGGTAGTAAATTATTTAAGCAATTGAAATTTAAGAGCTGAGCCCTTTGGAAGATTTATGGACTTTTAAAAGTTAACTGTATAAGCCCTATGGAGACACTAACCTAGCCAAGTTCTGAGTAGGAAGTCCCAAAGAAACATGGATGAGGATTGTCGGTAGAGAAGCGAAAAGCTTAGGGAAAAGTTGGGGAGACCTTAAAGCGAAAGTTTACAGCAGAGTTCGTTGGGAGCGAGGAGTAGTTGATGCCCAATGGCCCAAACTTATTAAGAAGAGGAAGATTAAAATATATTTAGTTACAATTTTTAGTGTTTTGGAGCTTCGATCTCTAGATTTGAACGCAGTCAAAATGTAGTTTTTAAAAATCACCAAATTACACCCTAATTACCTCAATAGACCTGCTTTTTGTAAAGGCGTCTATTTTTATACCCTTGCAAAGGGTATTATAATTTTGCCCAGAAGTTTGCAACGCATAGAAATATTCATTTCCGACCCCATAAACTATATATATTATTCGATCAGGGCGACGAGCTGAGTCGATTGAGCTTTGTCCGTCCGTCTGTCTGCCGTCTGTCGTCCGCTGTCGTCTGTCCGCTGTTTCTACGCAAACTAGTCTCTCAGTTTTAAAGCTACCGAGCTGAAATTTTGCACAGAGTCTTCTTTTTACTGCACGCTGCTAATATGTCGGAACCGACCGGATCGGATGACTATATCTTATAGCTGCCATAGGAACCATCGGTCAAAAAATGGGTCTTAGTGAGAAAAACTTTTTTGTTTTCAATGTTAGCGGCCTTAAACTCCATCATTATTAATATTATATGCTTTCAAACAAATTTGCAAATTTTGGTGAAAATCGGATGACTATATCTTATAGCTGTCATAGGAACCATCGGTCGGAAAATGGGTTTTAGTCAAGAAAAACTTTTTTGTTTTCAATGTTAGCGTCCTAAAACTCGGCCGTTATTAATATTATATGCTTTCAAACAGATTTGCAAATTTTGGTCAAAATCGGATGACTATAACATATAGCTGCCATAGAACCGATCGGTCGAAAAATGGGTCTTAGTGAAAAAAACTTTTTTGTTTTCAAGTAAATCGTTCTTAAAGTCGGTGGTTCTTAATATTAAACGCTTTGCAACTAATTTGAAAAAGTTTATCGACATCGGGTGACTATATCTTATGGTTGCCATAGGACCGATCGGTCGGAAAATGAGTCTTAGTGAGAAAAAACTTTTCTGTTTTAAATTTTATCTTTCTTAAACTCCTCGATTGTTAATTTGATATATTTTCAAAAGGATTCGCGAAATTTGGTCGAAATCAGATGTTTATCTGTCGGTAAATGGGTTTTTGTTAAACAATTTTTAGATTTTTATGTAAGCGTTCTTAGACTCTGACATTTCAAAAACAGCATTTGCAAGGGTATAAAAACTTCGGCACAGACGAAGTTAACTTGGCCTTCTCGTTTTTTATTTATTGATTACTTCGCTTTTTTACAACAAAAAATCCATTTCGATACTATATTTTTTCAATTTCGAAAAATATTTTGATTTAGATAGTGATGGAATATGCTGCACTGGACTTTCTTTAATAACTTTTCAATGGGGCTTTAAAGGCCTCAAAAAATATATCGATGTTTCTTGTGTTTCCGAATTTTTTTATTCGACAATCCTGAACTACAGCCTATTGAGACTTACATATTAAAAATAATTCCCTTTTGCTAATATTTAAAAAAAAAACAACATAGTTTTTTCTCTAGATTTCCATATCCTCAACTGTAGTTTAAGAGGCTGCCGTTTCTCTCATCAGCAGACTTATTTGCAATGTAAAGCTAAAATACTCGAGAGTTTAGCACCGAAAAGTATGCAAAGCATTGCGATTCTGCTTAACTCCTAAAAGTAAGCCCTTAAAATATTCATTCCATTCTGGGGGCAAACAATTTTATGATGATAAAAACGTAAAGTTAATGAATATTTTGTGAAAGCTTTCATAATGTAATTAAATCAATTGATATTTAAATCACAAGAATGAAAATGCTTTAATGCCCGGATATATATTATGCATTCTGCTGCGCTCGCACTCCCCCCTCCCACTCTCCCCGCTCACGCAGTGGCCATCGTATATGTAGTATTTCATTATTTTTTTGTTAATAAAAATTTGCCGCGGCATATTTATGCGCTTTTAAACGTTGTAATTAATCATAAATAAAGCGTCCGGCATTAATGGTGCAAAAATGAAGTTGGACCGTACATACTACGTACTCCACTCCGTGCACTCGCACACACACACAGCACACTCCGTTCGCAGTGAAAACGTAAAAAGTTACTGCGGAATTCACAAGGCAAATTGATGAAGTTTTAGTTGCGGCAACTTTGCTACGTGACGTGTGCGTGGCCCTTGACCACGCCCACGTTTTTGTGTCATCGCTGTCGCCTGGCTCTTTGTACCCGTTCGTTAAGTTTTTCCTTTGCTTTCTCTTACTTTTCTCCACCTTTCTTCTTTTTTTTTTGGGAATGGCAAGCAACAACAAAGCCAATGCAATTACAACGCAACGTGCACAAATTTTTTGCACTCACTGTGTGTGAGCCAAGGTAAATTGGTCTGGCAAATGCCTTTTTTGCACGGCTTACCTTGCGGCAGTATTTTTATAATTTTGTGTATGTACTCGTTATTTCGGTGCGTTAAACGCTTCATTGCCACCGCGAAAGGTTTGCCTCGAAAATGAGAAGGCGAACAAAATAGGTAGGCTGGGGTATGTAGTTAGAATCAAAAATAAGAAAAAAGGACGACAGCTTGTTAAGAAGCGATGGAATAAGGACTAGTGGATGCTCTCTATTTAAAGAAAATATTAAATAAAAACAGTAAATAAGTGGTATCAGAACCAGACCGCCTTTGCAAAACTAACTGCACCAAAGGTGCGCAGAGTATATTCACTTTTTGTAAATGAATGTAACAGCCAGAAGGAATTCTTGATCAGCATCATCAGCCGAGTTATTGTTTACTATGGTTTTAATAGTGTCTTATTCTTTTCAATATAACTTGGAATTTTCCTATCGAAAGTCATATCAAAAGATGTAAAAAACGAGAAGGCCAAGCTAACTTCGTCTGTGCCGAAGTTTTTATACCCTTGCAAACGCTGTTTTTGAAATGTCAGAGTTTAAGAACGCTTAGATAAAAATCAAAAACTTTTGTAACTAAAATCCATTTTCCGTCAGATGAACATCTGATTTCGACCAAATTTCGCGAATCTTTTTGAAAACATATCAAATTAACAATCGCCAAGTTTAAGAACGATAAAATTGAAAACAAAAAAGTTTTTCTTACTAAGACCCATTTTCCGACCGATAAGTCCTATGGCAGCCTGAAGATATAGTCATCAGATTTCGACCAAATTTATCAAATTAGTTTGAAAGCGTTTAATATTAATAATCACCTACCTTAAGAACGATTTACTTGAAAACAAAAAAAAATTTTTCACTAAGACCCATTTTCCGACCGATCGGTTCTATGGCAGCTATAAGATATGGTCATCCGATTTTGACCAAAGTTTGCAAATCTGTTTGAAAGCATATAATATTAATAATGACCGTGTTTGGGAACGCTAACATTAGGAACAAAAAAGTGTTTCTCACTAAGACCCATTTTTTGACCGATGGTTCCTATGGCAGCTATAAGATATAGTCATCCGATCCGGTCGGTTCCTACATATTAGCAGCGTGCAGTAAAAAGAAGACTCTGTGCCAAATTTCAGCTCGATAGCTTAATAACTGAGAGACTAGTTTGCGTAGAAACAGACGGACAGACAGACAGACGGACAGACAGACGGACAGACAGACAGACAGACGGACGGACAAAGCTCATTCGACCCAGCTCGTCGCCCTGATCAAGAATATATATAGTTTATGGGGTCGGAAATGAATATTTCTATGCGTTGCAAACTTCTGTACTCTGAAATACGCGAATAACTTCGTCAAACAGTATCCAAATTCATTGGGACATGGGTTCTTATAATCAACTTTAAGGAAAAATCGATGAGAATAAAATAGTTAAACCAGTTGTATCCAAAGGAGAATTTTCGAAAAAAAAAATTGGAAAATTCCGTATCTATAAGCCGCATTTTTCAACCATCGCGTTAAATCAGTTAAACCATTGATTAAAATATATTAGATTGCTCTCGTCGCTATTGAAATTGACAAGGTTATAAACAATCAGACGGTCAAAGCGAGAGATATATCAATTTAATTGTGGCAAAATAGCAAAAAGCGGTTATTGGGCCATAAATTCAGATTTTGAGGGTTTTAGGAAAAAAACCAAGTATGAGGAAATCCTATTCTCAATATGCTCTTCAGCGTATGCTAGGTCATTTCGAAAGTATATTTTCGCTGTAAAACTGTGTTATTTTAATAATATAATATATACAGATGTTGTATAATTGTGAGTTTTAACTTAGAGATTGATATCTTTAAAATTGTGCGATTTGTTCAACATTTTGTTTATGCACAATAAGAGTCCACATTTCAATTTCGGTTGCTTTAGCTCTTCTATTCTCTGAGATCTAGGTGTTCACACAGACAGGCGAACGGACCGTTAAATTCTAATCAAGAATATATATCAGTTATATAGTCGGAAATGTTTCCTTCTGCCAGCTACATACATTTACATGACTTTAGTACACCCTTTTTAGCAAACGAGTTACGTGTATAAGAATGAAAATTAATTTTAAAATTTTCGGTAAATAGCGGTAAAAGTTTTAAAATAGTATTGTTGGAAATTAGGATAATTTTTGTATTTTTCGACTTTTGTTTATTTGTTTTATCTCAAATATTTCTACGATTTTTTTCAATGATTGTATACCATTTTTAGTAATTGTATACGTTTCCACAAAAAATCGAATATATGGTTGGTTGTCATACTGTTTTTGCAAGGCATAGCTTTGGGCAGTAGGCAATTTTGGTATTTTATTATATGTATTCTCTTAAGGTAATCGTACAATTCTTTGGAATAGTTTATTTTAAAGTTTAGAAATAGTAACTTATGATAATATCAAAAAAAAAAGTAAAAACTAAAGTAGAGGTTCCCCACAAAACGCGTCTAAAAAGGGTGAAAAAGGCCATTTTTTGCAACCTTAAGCTCAAATTACTAAAAATGCCGACGTGATGGACCATTTCTGAAAACAGATTCGTGTTCAGCACTCGAAAATCATCTAGAATCCCGACCAACCCTTCAATATACTGGACCTTGTTGCCTAGTGCAACCATATCTCAAAAGTTATTTTAAGCCTAGTACTGAGGGCGTTCGAATTTTTCTTTCGTCACAGTATTTCATATAATTAGAAACACCTTGGCTTTGCTTTGATGCTCATGTGCTTTTAGAAAGTGTTTCTATTTATGTGAAATTCTGTGACGAAAGGAAAATTCGAAAGCCCTCAGTACTAGGCTGAGACTATGAACTTGAAATCTTATCTGTAGGCTGGTAATATGGAGTTCAACATTTTACTGGATCAGGACTGGTATCGAATCGGTTTTGAACCGGTTCAAAATTGGTTCAGAGCCACATGCCAGAAGTTATTTAAGCGATGATCCTGAAATCTTGTCTGTAGGTTGCAAATATGGAGTTTCATATATTACTAGATCAGAACTGGTATCCAACCGGATTCGAACCGGTTAAAAAGTGTTTCTGAGCCTTTTGTCAGTAACTATTTAAGTTATGAAGGCTGGTACTATGAAGTTACCAGCCAGCTGAACCAGTTGAAAAGTGGTTCAAGTCCACATATCAGAAATTATTTAGGCTGTGATCTAGAAAATTGTAAGTGTAAGACATTGAACATATCTCACAAATTGTTTAAGCTATGAACTGGAAGTTTGATATGTTGGAACTTTCCAAGATTTCAAGTTCAAAAACAAAAAAATAGAGGAAAGCTAACTTCGGCTCGACCGAAGTTTTTATACCCTTGTAGCTTGTATGATTTATATAAATTAGTAGACACAAACATGTACATTCGGCCAAATGTACACATTTGTGACAAGGCCTCCTATATACATTTTCTACACCCAATTTCAATGCCAGCTATACTATATAGTTGTCCTATCAAACTTGGTGGAATTATGTGAAAGCATAGAAAACTTATAAAGAAGACAAAAAAGTTTTTATCACTAAAACAACATACTCGGCCGATGGTTCCTATGGCAGCTATATGTTATAGTCATCCGATCTGGCCGGTTCCGACAAATGTGCAGCGTATTTGTACCAAAAGACTTCGTGCAAAGTTTGGTTAAGATAGCTTTAAAACTGACGGAGGAGATAGCATTGAAACAGACGGACAGACGGACGGACGGACATGGCTATATCAACTCAGCTCGTCATGCTGATCAAGAATATGTATACTTTATGTGGTCGGAGATGCTTCCTTCTATGCGTTACAAACATCTCGACAATTTTAATATACCCTCTACAAGGATATTAAAAACCTCTGAGATATAGCCCTTATCCTCTTTTGGAGCGTTTTCAACCGGTTTCGAAACGGTTCACAGACTTGGGACATAACCTATGACTCTTTTATGATCGACATGAACATACTGAGAAAATTTCCTACCTATAAGGAACAAACATTCAAACATACTTCCACTTTTATATATATGTATAAATTGTATGTAAAAAGGGAAAAGGGTTCATGCAGCCGATTTGCAGCGGAGTTTGGCAGCAGAAACAGTGGGTTAACAGCAGACTAACAACAGAGAACTAACAGCGGACCAAAAGCAGAGAATTAACAGTAGACTTCCAGCAGTACAGCAGACACAGCAGAGAAGCAGCCGAGAAAAGAAGTAAAGAATCAGCAGGTCGAGCAGAAGAGTCGAGAAGCTGCAGACGAAAATAAAACCATTAAAACGCGTTGTATCAAATATAAAGTTGACCTATTTTAATCACTTATTATTGTTACCTGTAATCCTAATTATACATTTTCAAAAAGAACCGTAAATAAAAGGAGCAGATTTGTCCAATCAGCTCACAGGTATAGATTCGAAGTGGTTTTCCTTATTTTCGTTATTGACCTAATATGCTAAAATAATTTGAAAGTCATCAGTAGAATGTTTGCATCTCTGCAAATACGAGTTTATTGGTATTTTTCGATATGTTGGCATATTTCAGAATTTCATGTTTTTTTCATGTTTCAATATTCCTAGTGTATAAGTAATTCGACAATTATTTAGGGCAGAATGCTCTTCTTCCAAATTACTGCTATGTGTCAGATAAACGTACAAATTACTCTGGTATTTGTAAGTTTATGTAACAGATAACTCTAAGTAGAAGATGTAAATTCGGCCCTTATGGATCTTAAATCAGACAATTTTTACCTGATCCTAAACTTAAGTTTACCGACCATATGAACCCGCTCCGTGAACTTGAACCCTAAAAGTTTCGCGGGTTCTGTGAGGTTTCATATCTGAAAGTAAATTTGATTTCCGCATCGCTTTCAGCGTATTTAGTTCAAAAATTTAATTTGCTTTCCAAAAAGTCGTCCAACTCCTAATTAATCTACACAGATCCTTAAGTAGTTGTATCGACACTCCCTACAGCTTTAGTGCCAAACTTGCTGACAAAGTCGTCTTATCCTTGGGGCAAATGAGTCTCAAACCGTAGCCTGTTACACACGTTCAGACGCTTAATGCACGACACGTCTCGAGCTTTGGGGCGTGCCCGTACCCAAGCCCGTGTCCCAAGTCCCCGCCGAGTTGGTTGCATATTTTTGCACACTGTTTGCTGCTCCTGGCAGGGCGAGAGAGTGCCAGGCAAGTGTCATAAATATTCTTTTGCCGCTGCTTTATTTCTTGCGACGGCAACAACGACGACGACGACGAACAGCAGTTTATCAATAATGCAAAACATTTCGCTCCTCCAGCACCCGGGCTCCTTCAAGCGGCATAAGCTGCTTGGGCCACATCCTACAGCACCTCGGCCTTCGATTTGCAATCCCAAATGACAGGCAAGGAGCTGGTAGATGGTAGCAGACACTGCACTTTGTGTGTGTGCATGTTTGCCGATTTGACTACGATTGCGGAAACGTATACAGTTCGTTGATCATTATCCGGTTCGTGATGCTCTAGTTTGGCAGGGAACGTGATGCAGTCATCGGGCGCTATGAAACTTATTACTGGGGAGGGGTTTAGGCTCTGCAACATTGGACATCGAGCGTTCCCCTGGTTTATGTTTAGCATTAGCGCAATGTATAGAAATTGCATCCGTCCTGGATTCTTGGGGGCACTTTGGCAATTGGCAGCTGAGCATTAATTTCACTAGCTACTTATGGCGCATTAAAATGTTTCGCATTGAATTCGATTTCCATTGAAGCACAACTAATGATGCATGTGGTAAAAGCAGCTTAAATAAGTTTTTTGTATATTAAATGAGTATAAATTTAAGGAAAAGATGGCAAATATTGGCAAGCATTTAGTTTTATTCGAGATACAAAAAAAGGCAGATGTGTTGGAACACAAATCGATCGTCGCTTAAAAAGGTTATATGAAGTGCATACTCCAGGGCCAAGAAAAAGTTTGTTGTGGGCAAACTTTGAGAGAGCTTTGCGTCGATAAGAAAAAGCTTTTTGACATTGAACTTGAATTAAACCTATTTATATACAAATTTTCATTTCATAAATTGCCGTTCAATGGCCCACTTGGCGTCTCTTTCTTTGTGTTTCATCTGGCTGGGCGTAACTTTGAGCCAAGCGTTCAAGGTGCCGGATGCTCAAATTCGTGTCTTTTATCCCAAGGGATTTGAGGTCTCCATACCCCACGAGCCTGGCATTTCATTGTTTGCCTTCCATGGCAAGTTGAATGAGGAATTCGATGGTCTCGAGGCTGGTCGTTGGGCACGAGATATACCTAGCGCCAAGCGTGGACGTTGGACATTTCGGGATCGTGAAACTGTTTTGAATTTTGGGGATACCTTATACTTCTGGACGTATGTTATATACAATGGCCTAGGCTACCGTCAGGATGATGGAGCCTTTGTGGTGAACAGCTATGACAGACAATAGAAATAAACTTGGATGATGTACATATATTTGATTGATAAATAATAAAAAAGATTTGTACTAAGCTTTGATTGATTGAGCGCTTTTCAGAGCTTTGTCTATTTTCAAATAATTATTAAAAAACAAAAAATTAAGTCGATCAAGCCCGACTCTGTACCTGCGAAAGGGCTTATATTTATTTTGCAGCTGGCGGATCATTAAATAATGCGAATTACTCTAGTCCAAAAAATTTATAGTACTGGTTAATGTACCTCGAGTGGATTTTGTTTGCCACTTGTTGTTAGCTTTGTTTGCCACTTGTTGTGAACTTTGTGTTGAGATCGAGAACTTGTAGGTAGACTCAGGCTGGCATCCATTGCAAAGAAAACAAAAAGCGTTTCGAGATGTAGCAGGTTGGTTGTGGTCATGAACATCGGCGATGATGAAAGATGCAATGAAGATCCATATTCAGTTGCGCGACGTTCTTTCACAAGTAGGAACGATGGTCCGGCAGGCTGCGTACAATGAGAGATCTGAAAAATTGGTCGGATGCTACACCAACGTAAAATCGGTTACATTTAGATGCAGAGTCAGCTGAGTGCAGTGTGAAATCGTGTAAATTGGTCTGCAGCAGGGCGTGGAATGTTTTCGGTACGGGAACAGCGTGGGCAGCGGTTGGTGGACAGCTCTACGTGTAAGGGGGCTACAGTCGACTGAAAGCGAGCTTATGGTCGGTGTCATTGGGTGATGGAAATTAGACCACGTGAATTAAGACCGCGGTCGACGGTCTAATTGCATTCTGAAAAATGAATTTAGGCCGCGATAACAAAATGAAATTAAACCGCGCGGTCTAATTTCATTTTACAAAAAGAATTTAGACCGCCATCACAAAATGAAATTAGACCGCGCGGTCTAGTCTTTCAATATTTGTTGTTTGAACGGATTATGGATAGATACTTTTAAACTCTTTTCCAAACCCGCCGTAGACAAAATTTTACAAGAAAGAAAGTCGGTTATCGGTTAGCCCGACTATAACATACTCAGTATCCTTAACGTCGGAGCTCGCATTTGCTCACGAGTTATACGCGCTCATCTCTAAGTTTCACTCTCTCTCTCTCTCTCTCTCTCTCTCTCTCACTAAGATTGCCGTTCAATAGGAATGCTGTGGTGATGGGTGGGGGGGTGGGGGGTGTTTATTGACCGTTTTTTGCTCATAACTTGAGTATCGTTCATCCGATCTTTATCATTCCTTCAGCAAATCGATAAATAATTTTGTGTAAGGTATCTCTAGAAGGTACGAACGATCTATCTTCAAAACTGTAGGAGATATGACGTTTTTTCCAAATTGCGGGGCTGAAGGGGGCGTGGCAAAAATTGAAAATAAACTTGATCTGCCTGCAAGTATAAGAAATATATGCCCCATACATGTCAAACCTCTATCTCTTACCATCTCTGAGATCTCTTCGTTCATACGGAAGGACGGACAGACGGACAGACAGACAGACGGACAGACGGACAATACGGAAGGACGGACAGACGGACAGACAGACAGACGGACAGACGGACATGGCTATATCGAACCGGCTGTTGATGCTGATCAAGAATATATATACTTTATAGGGTCGGAAACGATTCCTTCTCCCTGTTACACCCGTCAACAGAATCGTATTTCGGTACCGGTTCCGGTTCTGGTACGTACCGAAACTTATGTTTCTGTAAAAGGTTCGGTTTTGGCACTAACACTATTTCGGTTCTGTATTGGTACCTGGATTTGTATCACGGTATACCGGTACGTACCGGTATAAACCGGTAAAATATAAAGAAAGATCGGTCATTGGATTTCCGATGGGATTTCTTAGCGCAGACATAATAATTACACCCTGGAAAATAAACGTTCAACGCTTACTGTCCCCTCTCAAAGGCATTCATTCAATTGTGCAAACTTTGTCGAGTTTTCTGACACTACTTTATTTTGTAAACGTTTTAAGCTCTGGAAAATTGATAATGATTTCATGCCATTAAACTTTTATGTGAAAATTTATTAAGCGCTGGTCGATGAAATTTGACGATCCCTGTACGACGAAGATTCTGTACTCTTCTCTTGTCCGTTCGATTCTGGATTACGGATCATCTCCGCAATATACGACCCATCAAGATAAAATTGAATCAGTGCAAAAACAATTCTTATTGTTCGCTCTTCGTGGTTAACTTCTTTTAATTCACCTTTTAATTAACCTTTCCTTCCTAATTAACCATAGAGTTATGCTTGGGGTAATCTTTATAGATAGACTAATAAATTGTGGAATCGACTCTTCTGAGTTGGTTGCCCAAATTAACCTCAACGTTCCTATTAGACTGACTCGTAATTATATCCCCTTATCACTGAATCGTTGGCTATACTTTGATGCTCATGTGCTTGTAGAAAGTGTTTCAATATATGTGAAATACTGTGACGAAATGAAAATTCGAACGCCCTCAGTACTAGGCTTTATCACTGAATCGTTGCACTACTAACTTCACGTAACTATGCCTTGCATGAATCGTTTCGTGTCCTCTGTTCTGATTACAATTACCTACCGACTCAAACTTCTCTTCCTGCTTTAAAAACTACTAATTTAACTTATTTAAGATTACTTTATGTTTTTTCTTCGCGTTTTCGTGTCGCACGTTAGCCGGCTGCGCCTTTCGGTCGGTTGGACGGGAGGTGGCCTGCTATTTTGCCTGGGGTTCGCCTTGTCTACCGTTTTTATTATTTTACAATACAAAAGCTTTGCTAAGCCAGACTCTAAGTAAATGCAAATTGCGTAAGAATCCGCAAAAACTAAGAGGCAGCTATGCAGTTTAGTTATTGCACTCAGAACCGAAATAGTGCCGGTACAATGTTTAGGTTCTTTTCGGTTCTTTCGTTTCCAAGAACATCGGTTCTCGGATACCAGTATACAAAAAATTAAAAATATCGGTTCCGGTTCAGGTTCCGGTTCTGAGTTTTAGTCAGTTCTTTTCGGTATACGGTTCCGGTTCTGGTTCCGGTTTGATTCCCTGGTAAATACACATTTTTGGCAACTTTAAGCTAAAATTACCAAAATTCTCGACGTGATGGACCACTTCAGAAAACAGATTCGTGTTCAGCACACGAAAATCATCTAGCATCACCACCAGCCCTTCAATATAATAGACCTTGTGTAATTTGTATAGAAATCACTTCATAAAAAAAGACATTGAATAGTAAAGGAGTTTCAAAAGATTTAATGATATTTCGTTGTAGGTCCTTAATGATGAGAATTAATTTATTTAAATTGTCTGCCACATTAATATACTTTACGCTAAAGCCCTCCTTACAGGACATCGATGTTTCGTGGTCAGGAGAGTACGTAGACCAGTTAATTAATGTTACATTTCTATGTTCACTTCTTTACCACTTTACTTACCATGTTAAAGTGTCCCAGATAATGGAAATCCTATGATTTGGACTTCGAATGCCGTATTATATGAGATGGCAACCTTCACAGCTAGAGTGGGGCTTACAGTGTTTTTTCTTTCTCATATCTCACTTCTCAGTAGAAGTTAAAACCATTTGGATTATCCAAATTTAAGGGATTTTCCAATATGGGGAGATGGCTATCGCTTCAGTCAAAGCTATCAAAAGTCTGCTTCAAAAATAGACAAAATAAACAAGACAAATATTTCAATTTCAATTATTCAACTATTGATAATTTTATCGATCGGAGTTAAAATAAAAAAACGCTTCCTTGCATTTGTTAAACTTTATAAAAACAGGTACAAACAGGCTTTTAATTCTTAAAGTTACAATTTTTTCAACTACACTTGTGGCTCGAATTCAAAGGGCAAGCTTCAAAGCTGGAGCATAAAGATGTCAAGGTCACCCTTTAAAGTAAAACGCAGGCTATTTTGTCTTTAATGAGCTGTCCTCAAAGCATGAATTAAACTACGACAGAGTCTCTCCACTGGGAAAGTTCTTTTAGTAACATCAAACAGTTCATAGACTTCTATTAAGATAATTTCACTCTTCTTTATTACCTTTCAATTTTCCTAAATGCATTTTCGTTCGCACATTTTACTTGAAAACAGTTCATCAGTCGACAGTTAATTAACATATAGCCCCGCAAATGTTACTTCTAAGTACATTTACTGTCTAAATATAAATTTAATTTATAATTCAACCTTAAATTACCTTGTTTATGTATGCTAAAAATTTGACGAAAACGAGTTTCCAAAAGCTTCATTAAAGTAAGCAATTCGTTAAAAGCTAAAGCGAGACCAGTTTTTTGGTATTCTACGAACGAAGCTCGCTTCTTCCCATTCAGTTAGCAAACGCAGCTTAAGCCATGAAGCAGTCAATCATCATATTGGTAAGTCGATTGAATTGTGGTAGTTGACATTTCCTGCTCATAATAGTTTCTCAGGCCATTTGTATTTTTGGTCTTACCAAAGCCCGTCCAGATGTCTCACATCTGGCTACGCCTGAACCACATGCTCCGGCCAGTCCTTATGTGTTCAGCTATCAGGCTGGACGTGTTCCTGGTCATGTTGATCGTCAGCATACTGAAGTCTCAGATGGCTCCGGTGTAATCCGTGGTGCCTTCTCCTATGTGGATCCCAGAAATGAAGTGCGCACTGTGCAATATGTGGCCGACAAGAATGGTTTCCATCCCCAGTTGAGTCATCAGCTAGAAGACAGTGCCGCGGTTAAGGCAGCTAAGCGTAAACATTTCGCAGCTTACAATCGCATTGCGCAAGAGCATGCCAGCCAGACGGCAGGCCAATCGGTGAGTAAAGCTGGTGGATGTGAAGACTAGCCAAGTTTTACTCAAATGTTTTGTTTTAGTCTCTGGCAGCGGCACCCCATGCTAGTGCTGCAGTGGCGCATGCCACTCAAAAGCATTTGAGCGCATTTGAACGGATAGCGGCAGAACATGTGGCAATCGGAGCACAGCATGAGGCACAACGTCTCGCATTGGCCGCCCAATCGCCATATAATGGGGTGGAGGATGGACAATATCATCCTTAAGAATGGAAAAACAATAAAATAATAAATGATACAAAATGGTAAAAAAAAAAAATTACTGAAAACAAGTAAGAAAGTCGGTAAAGCCCGACTTAATTATACTCTGTACCTGGAGTAGCAGCTAAAATCAGCGCTGCTGAACAATAGATGGCGCCACTACTTGCATTGAACAATGAGGGATTTCAAAACTGACCAATAGATGAAGCCACTACTGCCAAGGCGGGGGAAGTAACTTTCTTTTGGTCATAACTTACAATCAAGCATAGCGCTTGTGTGCGTAGCAGCAAATCACGAAGTAAACATGTTGACATTTCAACATGAGCAACAAGCAAACGAAACAATTGCCTAGTGAGAGAACAAAAAGCCAAACTCGCGCATCGTAAGAGAGCAACACGTGTGTCGGTTACGGTTACACGGTTACACGTGTGTCGGTTACGACGCCTGCAGAATTATGAGTACCTATCCCATGGGATAGGCTTTTGGCATTTTGGACACCACTGATACTTCAGTATTCAATTTTCTCACATGACTTCTTAAAAAATAATTTGTGAGTGTCGTTAACACTCACGAGGCTTTGATGTGAAACATGATGCTAAAATTAAGGGCTTAATTTCAAAATCACAAGCTCCCTCAATAGTATATAAATCAGCAATGGCAATCTTTCAAAAGAAGAAAACTTATAGGGCGTAGAAACACCAGCAACAAGATCACTTGCTAAGCCCTTTAACTAAACAATACAACCTCTCTCCTTGGTATATAATTCAGCAATGGCAATTTGTCAAAAAAAAACAAAAACCATGATACAACTAATACGGTAAACGCTGCTCTTAGTAGCACTCACTCTCCTTTCTTTCCCTCGCTTTCAGCAAAAGCTATATTAGTTGTATTATGCTCACGAAATAATGCGGGAGTACACTCTCTATTACTCTCTCGTTGTTGCTGAGAGTATCTAAGTGTCTTTTTTGTTTTTGTGGCTATGGGTGTGTGTGTGCTCTTGAACTGATTCATCGTTTTTATATACCTGACGTCAGCGTCACGTGACGCTGAAATCAAATTTCACTCCTACTAAAATCTTCCGCACCGAAATTAAAGATGTTTCACATCAAAAATTTTCCACGAAGCATACGAAATATTCCATATCATTGAAAACAAAAAAATTTTTCCTACTAAGACTTTTTTTCAGAACTATATTTTGTATGACAGCTATACTATATAGTTGACCGATTCCCATCAAACTTGGTGGAATTGTGTAAAAGCATAGAAAACTTACAAATACGATGTTTGGGCACGTTCGCGTTGAAGACAAAAAAGTTTTTCTCACCAAAATTACTTTTTCGACCGATAGTTCCTATGGCAGCTATATGATATAGTCATCCGATCCGGCCGGTTCCGTCAAATGTGCAACAATACTTTTGTCGGAAGAAAATGGTACCCTAGCCGCGACTCACTAATCTCTTTTTAATCATCAAATGGGCTCGAAAAAAACTCATCAAGGTTAGGAATCACCTAATGATCTTCCAATGACACAAATTGACACAAATTTGAACTTAAGCCTTTTAGACAGTCCCCTACCACATATCAAAAATCTGGCTGGTCAATATTTCATACAATTTAATGGCATCAATCATTATAAATTTTCCAGAGCTTAAGACGTTTACAAAAAAAGAAGATGTACCTAAACGGTGGATAGAAAACAGAACAAAGTTTCCGTAATTGTATGTATGCCTTTGAGAAGGTAAAGTAAGTAAGCGTAGAACGTTTATTTTCCAGGGTGTAATTATTATGTCTTCGCTATGGAAGGAATGGAATTCAATGACTCATCTTTCTTTATATTTTATCGGTTCATACCGGTACGTACAGGTATACCGAAATAATGTTCTAACCAATACAGAACCTTTTAACGAAACATAAGTCTTGGTACGTACCAGAACCGGAACCTAAATACGCTTCGGTTTGATTCCCTGGTTCAGATGTACCTCAAGCTTTGATAGTTGGCAATTGTCGAAAGGTAAATAGGACGCTTTGGCCCTTAGAAGAATTAGAATTGATATGAAAATTTAATATTTTGTAACTGTCGACGGGTAAAAAGGGGTCGTAGTTCAATCGGTAAAAAAAAAGTCTTCTTGGCACCGACAAAACTAAAATTAATGGTCTGATAGAAATACTGTTCGTCGACTAGCTCTTAATGGAGGATACATAACAAAGTAAGTTAATACTACAATTTCGTTTGATGACAGTTGTTTAATGATAATGACAATAAGCACACGGCAAATTATTAAAATGTGGCATAAAGTTTGGAACAACTATATGTCATGAAGTCATCAATCCTCAAGCAAAATATTACAAAGTTGTGGAGTCGGGCAAAATGCTCGAACTTTGTTCCAAATGCTAGATACCAGAAGTTCGTCAAGAAAATGAGTGGCACATTATGATACATTCTGAATATACTTAATACCAAATATTAAATCATTTTATCCGGGCTGCAGGCACCAAAAATTTTGCAGAGTGAATTTTGAAAAATTGATGTTTTATTTTTTTTTAACGAAGGTTTTGCTTTGAGCTTTATTTCAACCAACATCGCGGATATATCCTTTACACCATATAATACTCTGAATATAGACAAAGGCATGTTTGGAACACTATTTAAGTTTTGCAGTCAATGACAAATTTTACAAAGAGGTTGTTTGGCTTCGAGCTTTTAAGAATCTTGATAAGAATTTGAAATCGATAACACAGTGCACCACAAAATTTTGATACCAACGAGACCAACAAAATTTTAAAGGTATTTAGTAGTTAAAAAACCCTGGCTGGATTTGGTCTGATTGGCTAAGGTTTTCTTGTAATAGACTCTTCCAGATTTCAGGTTTTTTGAAAAAATGATTTGTTGTTCAAGTCCATATCTCATAAACCATTTGAAATTTTACTTTACTATCTATAGCAATTTTGTAGCTCTTAACTACGCCTACAGAACACTTCTTTGGACCAGCTTAAAAAAAACCGTCTTCATTAACAAAACCACGAAAATGTAAAAATATCAACATTTTCCACTGCTTTTGTTAAGGGTTTTGCTTTTATCTTTAAAACCGCCATCATTTCAATATAGTGTTTATTCCTAGAATGTAGATACGAAATATGCGATTATTTCTTATGAATATAACAATTTCATTAGATTTATATAATTATAAAATTTTAAATAAAACTCGTAAAATTAATTATTTAGATTTGCGTTGAGACAATCCCAGATTGGCGACAACGTTACTGTTTCAGCTTGTGTTACGAGCTCTGGTCCATTGTCTTCTTTATCCGGCCCAAACATTGTGTCGTTGGGATCGTTCAGCTCTGTGATTACCGTTACTGCATCCGGACTCAGACACCAAAAGGTGGTGGATCTGCATCCTAATGTTGCTGTGGAAGTGAGGCATAGAAACCACGAACGTAAATTGTCTTTTACATTTTTTTTCTGTTTATCCCAATTATGAAATGTATGCACCCGTGAAGTGCTCTCTCTTTAGCATGTCCATTTGGATCTGTCTAAATAGCATTCTTTCTAGTTTTTTGTTCAACCAGCTTAAAATATAACAGTGGCAACGTCTGCATACTGTATATGGCCTCCACGAACTAATAAAAATAAATATTTTTATGCTTTTGAGGTTGGATGCACGTTTGGGAACATAAAAGCCACAAACATAACAAAATAAATCCAGCTTCCAACACTTTTCCGTATTCAAGAATCTTCCGATTCTATCTTCAGTAAGCTGTTCGCTAAAGAATTCATGAGATATAGACTTGAAACACCTAAAACCTTAGCCAAGCAGACCAGACGACTCAGTCAGGGCTTTTTAACTACCCTAAGTACCTTTCAAATTTTGTTGATCTCGTTGGTATCAAAATTTTTCTGTTGAAAAATGTATCGCAGTGTAATCAAACGTATGAACGTTTTTCTAGACTTTACGGTATGGAACAGAATCTACTTTTTTCAGACATGGTGTGGTACATAGTAAAAAATTTATAGAATTTTGGTTTTCGAATCGGTTTCGCTTAGAACTATGCTAGAGCAAACTTGGAAACAGCCTCTAAAACAAAATTTCCAACTCAAATTAGTTAAAACTTCAAATTAAATCATATAATTTATATATGTTTCGGTTTATCCTTAAGAACTCTAGCTTTAAATTAACTTTAGAATATTCTTAAAATGTAGAGAACAATATTTTCTTCTTAATATTATTATTTCACATAATTAGGAACTAGAATTTAAATTTAATTCAACTCTTTAATTGTCTGGGCTATCCAATCATTGTACTCCGCCACTCTGGTATAGATTCCCGGATACACAGCATTGGCACAACCCAATCCCCAAGAAACAATGCCAAATAGTTTCAACCGTCCTCCTATGCTGGTGATCAAAGGTCCTCCGGAATCTCCCTGACAGCTATCACGTCCACCGAATGGACTGCCAGCACAGAGCATCGTTGATGTCACCGCGCCAGCTAGAAAATAGTTACGCGCACACTGGTTTTGATCCCTCTGAATAAGGGCAGTATAACGTAAACTTTTCTCTGGTTGTACTTGAGGCAACGCCTTTGTGCCCCAACCGCTGACAAAGAGTTGGGCGGCCATTTCGACTCGATCCTGCTTGGTGACCAAGGCTATGGGCTGTATATACCGACTATATACCAGATTCTGCTCCAATTGAATAAGGGCTATGTCATTATTCATTCTTGTAGGCTCATTAAACTTGGGATGTGGTATAATCCTTTCTACACGAACATAGCTACCACCACTGGCCCACTCGTTGGTGCCCGCTCTTATGGCGTACGAGTTTGGTTGACTGTAATCCAGAACGCAATGAGCTGCCGTTAGAATGTGTTTGGTGGTCACTATTGCACCACCGCAGGCATGGCCAGGGCTTCGCTGTAAAGAGATCTGATGAGGGAACTGGATAATGGAAGTCTCCCAGCCTCCCACAATACGTCCATCCTGCTGCTGCTGTGTGATGTTTAAGGCGTGGCTAGTGCAGAGAAGTACCAGTAGGACGCCAATTTGATATTTGAACATGTTGATGATGCTTTCAAACTGTGGCCCAGAGCCCTCGACGATGGGCTCTTTTATAGTCAGCCAGAATCTTGCGGTTTATCTTATCTGCTGACTAAGTCACAGGCCTGTTGTGTCTTGACCCTCATTCGGGGGGGGCTATAGAACTTAACCTTGTCCTAGGCTATCTTTTGGGTAATTATGATAAAAGAGCGGGTGAGATGGGGAGGTGGGGCTTCTAATGTCTAGGCTTTTGCTCTTCCAATCATCTTTCCATGGCCGTCACTTGCTCCTTGAGATAATCCAAATGATTTACACTATCCTGCATCACATCATATTGATAGCCCACGTGTTGGAGTATTAGAGTCATCTTTTGTAGATTCTGATGGCTGTAGTCCGATACTACATCCACTTGCGTAAAGTTTTTAAGAGTTTGATGCATGATCTGAGGAGGAGAGGGGTAAGATTAGTTAATCGGAGATAAATCCAAAGAAAATTGCATGCTTACCTCATTTGTTTTAGAGCCACGCACCACCTGCCTGGCCACGGATCCTGAGGATGGCAAAATTTGGATTTAAAAAAATTATTGAAACCGAAATAACATTTCTGTTGATTTCAATCAATGGTTAATAACAAATGGGTGCATTTGAACTAATGATGTCAGATGTTAAATGTGCTCAGAATTCATTATAAATTTAATAATTAAGTACAATTTTTTCAATATAAATCAGGCGAAATAACCTGATTGTGATTAGCTCGATGCGGTTAGGCATTTTCGAATTCATTAAGAAGTCTGGATGCTAGATCCATTAATTATTGATATTTTGTTATCCATATTTGGATTCCAATTTTTAAAATTTTTTTTAAGGAAATTATCAGCCATGCTCCTATTTTCGCATTCGCAAAAATTTTACGATTTCGAGTCCAAATTTGGTCTAAAAACCGGTTTGAAATCGCAAAATATTTGCGAAAGCGAAAATGGGAGCATGGGTGTGTGTACGAAAAAAAAGCTATAGCCAAATGGGCAGCCACTTTTTTAGCCGGAAAAAGGCCAAATTGTCAGCACTGCTTTTTCACCCTTTTTTTGCACTTTTTTTTCAGAGATGAGTTGCACTGGCAAGCAGTGTTGCCAGTTCAGCTTTTTTCACACCAAATTACAAAATTTGCAATAGAAAGAACTTCGCCAACCCTGGACTATCGATAACGATAGTTCACTCCCAAGCGCAAAAAAAAAAAAATAAATAAAAAGAAAACGCTCACCCAAATTATTGACATTGACGCCAACCCGAGCACACAGACGCTTCTTGGAGTCATCAAAGAGATGGCGAGCACTTGAACTGGATGCAGAAGCCATTTTTTCCTTTTATAATCAATTTAATTGTGCAAAAAATTCTCCTCCTGCACTTAGTATGACCGCAAATGGCTAAGGGAAAAATACCTGACTCCGGACTCATGGGCTCGATAAGCGATAGGTTTAGTTCGATAAGAACTGCTACCGACGCGGCAAGTAATTGATATTTGAATTGAATACAAATAGTGGTTACTTTTTTTTTTCTTTCTTATTTAATAAGTAACTGTAATTTTATCATTATCCTATGACTTAATGCTTTCCAATTCAGAATCCAGATTTATGCATCAACCTCATGATTAGGCTCAAACTCAATCTCAAATAGATCCCTTTCAAAGATGTCTTTGTCAGTTTCTTCGTTAAAGGAAAGTTTCAAATTGGGATGCTGCAAATGTTTAATACCCTACGAAAACCAAAGAATTAATTTAAAAACACCAAAAACTAAATACTATTTACTCACCCAATTCCATGGGTGGGAAACATCGTTAATATGCAAAGTAATCGGCTCTTTGCGTCCTTGCAGCGCCCTCTCCATGCGTTCCTTGCTGAAACTCGATTTATCGCACATATCAACATATACATTCAACACTTTCAAGTGTGGCGCCATGACAACCAGTTCCCAAAGTTTGTCGAATTTTTCCCAATAGACCTCTCTGCTCAAATGAAGATTTTTTAGCCAAGGCAAACGAGAAAGAGGCTTTCGAAAAGACCCAATTTCAAAATAAAGATTTTCATCGTTAAATATAATTTTTAATGTTCGTAGATTCGGTAATTTTAACCATGTTAGAGTTCTGACTGGCTCAAGTTCTTCAAATGATGCCGTGACCACTTCCTGACCACGTATTTCGGCCATTTCTTCCAGATACCCATCTTCCGGCAAGTTGGATAGTAAAAGCTTGCGCAACTTGGGCAGACCAATCATTAGATTTCTTATATGAACACTTCGAAGTGTATCTATTTCCCATTTTAGCTCAGTCAGTTGATCCAATTTGATAAGGCTTGCAGTCACATATTCTACATCACATGGAAACGCTGAAAGTCCAAGCTTCTTTAGATTTTTGAGGCTCTTACATATATCACCAATGCACTCCATTTCTGGCTTATACAAATGCACATAAAGTTCTTGCAGCTGCGTCCAATTGGCAACAAATTCTCCACTTATCTTGCAGTGCAGAATGAGCTTGGTTAAGGACGGGAACCGATCCGACATCATTTTTATTTCATTCCAATGACGAATGTTATCCAGAATAGTCAATTCCTTTACATGTCTCCAGGCAATTTCGACAGCTGAGTGCAGACGAGTTCCGTGTTTTGTTGCCCGGCGAAGTGTCGCCTGATCATAGAATTCCAAAAACTCGACGATTTTACTGAGGAGGATTAAAGAGTGATTTAAGAGCAAACAGGACAAAAGCAGATGGAGACACATTGGCCAATCTCTGAGCGTCTCCTTCTTATTATTACCATAATCACTTACACAAGGCAATCATCATTAAGGTCACAAATTGTAGTCATCGCAAATATTTATTTTCAAATCAAAATTATAATTGTTAATGCCGCACAGGTTTTGTTTTTGGCATTAATCAACACACAGGGTTGATTTGTTTGTTGGTCGCATCTTTGCTAGTGCATTGAAAGCTATCGATTTCGAAAGAACGCGCGGAACTATTGAAGCATACGGAGATAACACTCTTAATTTGGTGCAAATATATTAGTGGTATTCCTGAAAGTGATTTGCATTTGATTTGATTTAGATTTCGTCGAACAGCTGTTCATAGCTGCTCCATACAAAACGTTCAGTGTGTCCAGAAAATGTAAGGAAAATATGGTCATAACCCTGTGACACATTTTTGAACTCAAAAAAGTTGATAACGTCGAGACCAAAAAATTCTGAAATGGTATGATGTTAGTATAAAAACTCTGTCTGGATTTAGTCTGATTAGCTGCCGTTTTCTTTTTATTGCACTTTGAACTTTTTCGCTTCAGAGTAGGACTTACGATTCCATGTCTCGTAAACAATTTTGAATTTTGCTTTTATTTCTTTGGCAAAGTTGTTGCTCTTGGTTTGACCTACAAAGCATTTCGTTGTAGCAAATCAAAAAAATTACATCCTCATACTTAAAATTACAAAAATTTTTCAAAAAAACCAAGTTTTTACCACTTTTTTACAGTTTTTCAACTTCATCTTGAAACCCGTTACAAATTTGGACAAGTAATATAACACAAAGTTGTAACTTAGACCTAAATAAAAAAAACTGTTAGAACGAACCAACTTCATTTAATTACTCTTTCACATAGTTATAGGCCAACAGGCATGTAAAACTGTCATAAAAACTTGAAAAAAACCGAATAGTTTCGGTAAAAAAGTAAACAAATTAAATTTTTTAATTATTATTTTTAAGTTATGTTTTTTTACTATTTTATTGATTTAACACAAAACAATCGAAATTTTTGACTGTGTAAGCCAATTGGTACCAAAAATCGCCATTTTTCGAGTTTTGGTTCCAATTCTACATGCTTAAGTTGGTATGTTCCAATCGTTTGTTTATTTAAGTCTTAGCTAAGTTTTTGTCCTGCATTGCTTAGTCAAATTCGTTACAGTTTTCAAGACAAATTCGAAAAACAGTACAACATGTGGGAAAACAAGAAGATTTTACGAAGTTTTTGTAATTTTGAGTATACAGATGTGACTTTTTTGACTTGCTACTTAGAAATGCAAGTCCCAATCAGAAGCTGAAAACTTTAAAGTTCAATAAAAAGAAAATGGCAGCTAACCAGACCAAACCCAGCGAAGATTTTTGTACTTGTTCTTTGTTACTTTTTTTTGTACTTGTACTTTGTTCGACTCGATCAACTTTTTAGTGTTACACAATCACCCTTCAGGCTGATTTCATTTTGATTTCGTTTTAGTGTGAGCGTTCTCTCGGAAGAAAATTGCGACGCGCGCTTTGTGTTTGTTTAAATTTTTGTAATTTAAAAATAAAGAACGTTGTAATGTATCTCGCATCTCATATTTTAGTAATTTAACGATTATGTATTGCATTTGAGACAGCATACGAACATTTTGAAAAAAAAAAATGACCTGCTGCCTAAAGTGGGCGGAGTCATAAGTGCTCAAGTTTTTGGAGTTTGTGCATAACTCTATTAAAGATATTCAGGGTTCAGGGCACAGTTCTCCTAGAAAGTTGGAAGTCACAAATTCTTCCACATTTTTATCCTGCCATCTTTCTCTGTAGATCTGCCAAATTGCAAAAGCCACTTTCCGTAACCATAAACAAATACATAATTCATTAAATTCACCTTATTAAAGTTTGCAACATTTTAAAACTACATATTCTGCCCAAAACTATTATTAAAGAAGTTTAGAAAGATTGAATTTTCAACGTTTTTCGGCATTTTTTGCTTTCGCGCCAATTGTCTATTGCGACAATTGTCTATAAGCGAAAGCAAATCAAAATGAAAGCAGAGTCGTTCCACCAACTGATATAGATTTGCTTTCACGAAATCAAAATCAAATCTAAAACGCTTTCAGAAATACCACTATTATTTCATAGGTGCGCCCCGTGAGGAGTACGTTAATTAACTTTTATGTCTCTACACCCAGAAAAAAGAATTTCCTTAAATTTTAGGAAAATGGATTTTATTACATAAAATGTGATATTCAGGCAATAATTTCTTAAAATAAAATTTTTTATTGGAAATGCTTAAAAAATATGCCATTTTCCTAAAGTTAATAAAATTATTTCAAATATAATACAAGTAAGAAAGTCGGTCAAGTTCGACTGTAATAGACTGTTTACCAAATACTTATATTCCATAAAAAAGTGTCGAAGCCAAAAATGTCTTTGCTATTAAAACTTTTGTTTGGGTGGGCAAAAATTGTTGACTAAGTCTTAGTTTTCCGTATGTTTTTTCTATTGCATTATTTAAATTATCGTCCCAGGATAATGTATTGTTAAAAGTAAATCCAAAATTGTAGGCTCTCTGTACATATTCGATGGGACTATCGTCAATTTGGAGTTTCTGTATACAGTTCGTTCGGAGAGGCTTTTTGTATATAAGCAAACATTTTGACTTTGTGCTAATTAATTTATGTTCATTCTATTTTGATGTTACTGACAGATAAACATCTGATTTCGACCAGATTTCGCGAATCTTTTTTAACACATATCAAATTAACAATCGTTGAATTTAAAAACGATAAAATTTAAAAGAAAAAAGTTATTCTCACTAAAACTCATTTTCCGACCGATCGGTCCTATGGCAGCCTTTAGATATAGTCTTCCGATTTCACCAAATTTTGCGAATATATAATATTTGAAAGCATACAGAACTAGTAATTAGACGCTAACATTAAAAACAAAACAAATTTCTTACTAAGAACTATTTTCGACCAATCGGTCCTATGGCAACCATAAGATATAGTCACCCGATGTCGATCAACTTTTTCAAATTAACCAACAACACCAACAACTTCTTTTTCAAATTAGTTTGAAAGCGAGTAATATTAAGAATCACCGACCTTAAGAACGATTTACTTGAAAACAAAAAGTTATTTTCCCTAAGACCCATTTTTCGACCGATCGGTCCTAAGGCAGCTATAAGATATAGTCATCCGATTTTAACCAAAGTTTGCAAATCTGTTTGAAAGCCTATTATATTAATAATGGCCGAGCTTAAGAACGCTAACATTGAAAACAACAAAGTTTTTCTCGCTAAGACCCATTTTTTGACTGATGGTTCCTATGGCAGCTATAAGATATAGTCATCCGATCTTGACCAAAATTGGCAAATCTTTCTGAAAGCCTATAATATTCATAATAGCCGAGTTTAAGAACGCTAACATTGAAAACAAAAAAGTTTTTCTCACTAAGACCCATTTTTTGACTGATGGTTCCTATGGCAGCTATAAGATGTGGAGATCCGATCCGGTCGGCTCCGACATATTAGCAACGTGCAGTAAAAAGAAGACTCTGTGCAAAATTTCAGCTCGATAGCTTTAAAACTGAGAGACTAGTTTGCGTAGAAACAGACGGACAGACGGGCAGACAGACAGATGGACGGACAAAGCTCAATCGACTCAGCTCGTCGCCCTGATCAAGAATATATATAGTTTATGGGGTCAGAAATGAATATTTCTATGCGTTGCAAACTTCTGGGCAAAATTATAATACCCTTTGCAAGGGTATAAATATGCTATAACTAATGTTGAACAATTTAGGAGAAAAGGGCGGTGTGGTGGTCATAATGTCGAAGTCATGTTTTTTTGTCTGTTTATAACCTAGAAAAAAGTAAATGCCAAAATGTTAAGTGACAAAGAGAAAATGTATTGCCTAGAAATACTTTGTTAATTGAGGCCAAAAATTAATTCCAAGATTCCTTGGCTGTATTTTATATTTTTTCTGAGTGTAGCCTTCCATTCGGGATGCGCCTGCCATGGCTTTTCTGTTATATTTGTTTTCTTTTTAGAGATTGTTCCAGCATTTTATTGACTCTTTCCTTATCATGCTGATCCACAAAATCACAGCAAACCAGTATCAGGAATTTTAGAATTATAAATTAAAAAATGTAGAAAAGTTATTGCCCCTTTTCCATTGGTCAACCGTTTCGAAAATTCCAAATAAATTTATTAATTTGAATTTTTCTATACTGAAACTATAAAAAATAACCTTCATATGATTTTCAACAAGGCAGGTAAGAAAAACTTTTCCAATGTATTTCGAGCAGGGTTGCAAACCAGTCTAGAATCAAACCCCATAGCATCGGTTCTATTCAAGAGTGGGCCAGTAGTTTGATACCCATTGGAAGGAAAATACTTTGAAAATTGGTTTATTTAATATCACATTTAGTGCCGCACACTTTAAAGAACTCAACCCGAGGTCCTGTATCGCCGTTTAAAACAATGATTAAGATTCGGTTTCACACCTTGACAGCGATTATTCCAAGCCACCCATGCGGAGAATCCTTGCTGCCTGCGGATATATCTGGCACAGGCAATTGAATACCTAATATCATCACTTAATAGCAGACGACAGGGTAAACGACACAAATCTGCTGATGGACGTCCATCGGAGGGTTTGCACCAGTATCTATCGTTAATCTGAAATAGACCCCAATCCACAGAGCCGTCCACATTCGAAGGATTTATGGCCTTGGAGTTGAATGAGCTTTCTCCCTCTACCAGGCACAACCAATCTGGGAGTTCTTGATGAGGTACACCATAGCGATGAAGTTGTCGGGCCAGACTGCAGCGGCCCACCTGGCGAGCCTGGATGCTGGAGAATAAGACCAAGAGAATAATAAGCCCAAGCCACAGCATGATCTTCTTTAACAACTGTGTGGGGTTTGAGATATTGAAGCAGGCTTTTATAGTTTAATTCTGAATAACCAATCTAATTTGTTAAAATGTAAGCACACACTTGGACAGCTCTCAAGTGGCAGGCCCACACTTGAGCATAAATTTGGACAAAAACACTAAGCAACAAAATTTGAAATGAAAAATGAAATTATGTAAAAATAAAAATTCAAAACAAGATAATTAATTTCAAATGATAAAAAGTCGAGCTAGAGTAAATGTAAAATTACGAGAGCAGTTCAATAAGTCAATGGCTTGTTGAATAAAGTATATTTCGTTAGGTAAGAAGGTATTCAGTATACAGACCTATTCCCAATTCCACTTCTGCAAAATTTATGTGATTTACTGTCGGTTTTGGACAAGACTTGGTCTCTAAGCTACAAAGCTTTTGCCGATGTGGAATTGTTAACAACTTAGTAGTTTCTTTGAGCCATGTATTCCTTTATCAATTTGTATATAATATGTATATGGGGTTTAGTGACCTGTTTTTGATTTTTAGTCAAAGTTACATCTGGCTAGCTCGAGGTCTATGGTTATATATAATAGGTTATCTCAAGGTCCTCAAACCGAGTCCCGCCGAATCGGTTCGGTTTGGTATTTTAGAGTTCCTCAAGCCGAACCTTCTGTATTTATTACTTAAGTAAAATGCTGGCCAGAAAAATCGTCATTGTAGAGCTATACCTGTAGCTGATATCTAAACTCAGAATATCATGATTTCGAGTAGAAAACCTCCCATATTTAGGTATAATTGCGTGGTGGAAGCCCAGTGTCCAAAACGCTCGTAAATAATGTCGCTTATGGATAACAAGCCCGAAAACTAATGAAAATTTTAACATCTCACGCTCACTTTGTGAATGATTTTGCTAACGACTAAAATTATTATAAACGCTCGTTTCCAAGCACGTTGGTGAATATTGAATTAGCGAAGCTTCACTTCAAGCTTATTTTTTTGGTTCGCATAAGACTTTAAGTAAGGTAAGTTCTATAGGGGCTGAAGCCCCCCCTTCAGAAATAACGAACTGTAACGAAACACAGTCTGCCAAAAGAAGATGAAAGAAGATAAAATGGAATCTGAAGCTCCGGTGAAAGAAACTTACTGACGAAATGGGACTTGAGTTGAAAATTCCTCGCTTAAATGGTCGCCAAAAAAACAGCAACAACATGAAGCTTTTGGGATGCTTTCGCTAATTTGTCTCACATTGTACACTTTCGATGTACGATGGAACAGGCTCTTAATGACATATTGAACCTTTTTACTACACTTTTGTGGATTTCATAATTTTTTTTTGGTTAAAATTTCTTGACATTCTGGCTCTAGAGCAGGCATGCCCAAAAGCAGCATACGACAGAGCACTCACCAATACTCACAAAGAGTTTGCTCAGTCAGTTTGCTTGCGAGCGCAAACACCAATCAAAGAAGAGAACAAAACCGGTTTTTGGTCTACGCGACGCACACAGACGAAATCGTTTGCATGTGTGTCGTTTTGCATACGTCGCGCCCTGCATGTATACGATCATTGATTTCCTATCTTCGGATTTTTTGTACAAAAACAAAACGTACTCAAAGAGCATACGGCTGGGCATCGCTGCTCTAGAGGGTTTGATTCCAGCACATCGTGCCAAGCACACAGTTCAAAAAATTTTAGAAGCTGCAAAAGTTTATGAGGTCTTGAATAATTGCAGCGAAACCGAGCTGACACAAGAAATTATTTTGTGGCACAACAGATTGCCATCAGTTTTCCCAAATAGGAGAAAAACTTTGTAAAAGCGATAGCCCCTGGGGCACGAACATTCTCGCCAATTCACACCGAATGCTTGCCGAAGTCATGCATCACTGTGTGTTAGAGAGAGACACAGTCACATTTTCGCGCTCTCTGCTTGGGGAATCCTGGATTAGAATTCTCGCAACACCATATTGAAAAAGTTATTCGTTTTAAAAAGCATTGCTTGTTGGTCGGTGGATGAAAAGTAATTGCCACATTACGCACTCGTTCAGCTGCTAGATGTACATAAAGTGAAATTTCCTCAATTCTGTGATCAATTTTGAAAATGTTAGTGAATTTCCATTGTCTTTTATTGATATGCAAAGCATTTTTTTGTTAATGTGTCCAAAATTTGGTAGTGCGAGCCAAAACGAAAAAGTCAGCCTCTCTCCGTTCCGTTTTCGATCGTTTCGCTTGAACTTGTGGTTGCTCTCTTATGTATAGTATCTAGTGCCAATCTCTTTTGGACCGGTGGCTTGCAGCAAGTGAAAAGAGGCAATTTCATTCGAAATTAAGATTTACTTTTCAAAAAGTAGTGGATTTGAGAACATGGTTGTATGCTTCGTTCAGGTATTAAAATGGCCGTTGAACATCGTCAGACACTCATTTGAAGTGGTCACACGGCTAAGCTTTCGGTGTCTGCAACCGCGGCACCCATCACGCAAACATCTGTTTTAAAATGTAATGCACCTGCATTTCACTTTTATTCTTTGATCGTACCATTTCATTTCATTTCATGGATTTTCCCTACGATTTGTGGCGTTACATATGCTTGTACGAAATCAGTAACCTTCTTAACTATTTAATTTCAAGCCTTATAAAAAGGAGGTCCACATTGAAAATTTTCCTCACATTCAGTTTTATAGTAGTAACTTATATTTGTGAGTTCTAGAGTCTTTGGTTTCGGTAAAAGCTTTTTACTCAAATATATATGCCTGATGAGCGCAAGAAAATTATTTCTTTCCATTTTCATAGAAATTCAATAGGTTGTCTGTAAGTACAAAAAAGATTTGAATATGGAAATGTTCTTAATTTAAGTATTCATATACTTACTCGTTTATAAATTTAAGTAGCAGCAATTCCATTTGTATTTATTAAATATCTAGACCAAAACTAACTAAGCTTCCACTTATGTTGTTTAGTGTGTTTTGAAGTTGAACTTTCAATTTTAAGCCAGTTTCGTTGATATATGGAGTGGGAATTGTGCGCCATTTAAAAAACGCCGCCACCATCGCATCTGCCTAGCCAATTGATATTGATCAATCGACGCACCCAGATGGTTTCACTTTCAATCGATTCTTTTGTGCCCATAAAAACAGTTGCCTCATTTTAAGTATTACATATTTATATATATAAAGCCCCCTTTCAAGCACTCGAGAACACTTCAAAGCAGTCGCGTGTGCTCCAAAAATGGAATCAATTCGTTTATGTCATTCAACTTTAAAACAAAAAGTCGGTATAAAAATATGCAACAATACAAAATATTTTACTTAAAATCTATCTACATCTTAACTATATCTATGTTATAGATACCATTTCCTTGACATCCTGCTCTGGTGAATTTTTAAGCTCCTCCGGTGGTTGGTAGCCAGTTTTGGGCAAATATTGTTGCTTTCTTGAGGTGGGACGTATGACTATATGAGCCACACAAGTGCAAATGGCGCCTATGGCAAAATATTTGAAACTCTCACGTCCACCCAAACGTTTGAACATTATACCGCCGATGAGAGAGCCAATGGAGAAGCCCAGACCATCATCAATGCCCGCCATTAGGCCCTGAACAGTAGCGGAGGTACCGGGTGGCGCTACAGCTGAGGCATACGCCACTATGCAAGTGTAACAGAGAGCATAGGTCACACCCTGGAAGAAAAGTTCGACACCCACCAGATACCAGGGATTTGGTATCCAAGCAATAAGGGATAAACGTACCGCATAGAAGAAGAAACACATGCTCATGCAGTGAATATAACCTAAAAAGGGATAGAGGGAAAGTACAGAAGGTGGGATTTCATCAATAAAGTAAAGATAACAAAAATTAAATTTTCATTTTAGTAGGACTGAATTCAAAGATTTGGGGCCGATTTCTCATCTTCTACATAGAGCTATCTGACGTATAAACTACCAAATAACAGAGTAAATTGTAATTTTATCTGACGCATAGAAGCTATTTGGAG
Source organism: Lordiphosa magnipectinata (assembly GCA_037044535.1). Lineage (NCBI taxonomy): Eukaryota > Metazoa > Arthropoda > Insecta > Diptera > Drosophilidae > Lordiphosa > Lordiphosa magnipectinata. Next base: position 825,653 of record JBAMBO010001890.1, read on the forward strand.
CTCATCTTCTAGATAGAAAATCACAATTTACTCTGTTATTTGTAAGTTTATGTGACAGAAAGGCCTATCTAGAAGATGAATTCGACTTTTACTGTATAATTAAATGGGCGTGTTCAGCAGAATCATTGATCCCTGAGCAGGTATCAAAAAAAATAGTTTCCATCAAATAGATTCTGCTGTTGGACTTTAAAGTAGCGTACTATTCCTTTGATATATGCTCCTGTATCATGATACCTCAAATTGGCTATTATGATGCCGCATCACTCGATTTCAGTAGGAAGAATATTGCAAATTTATATTTGATCAGGGAGCAAGTTGTTCTGCTGAACACGGCCGATTTCATTTAAAATCATGACGAAATATGATTTCGACTTATGGTAAAATATGATTCTTGTTGGTTATTAGGATTTAATATGATAAATTCATATAATTTAGTATTATGTTATAAAATTTTAATCTAAGATTTTCTGCGATTTCATTTTAAATCAGGATTGGAAATATTCTGTTGTGAGTCGAGTATGATTTAGTAATATATAAAAAGATATACAGGCCTGTTCCGGTTTTCACTTTCACTTAATTTGCTCGAATTCGATTTGGTTACCTGTTCCGGTTTTCACAATTCGATAGATTTACTCGATTTGAATATACGTTGCTCGGAGTCGATGAATTCAAAAGTAAATTCGTTTTTTTTCTTAATGGTGTCAAAATAATGGCTTAAAATTATTTTTGTAGCAATGTTTAGTGTATTTAGATTCTTTCTGCAATCTCACATACTTTTAAAAAAATTTGATAAAAAAAATAAATAATTTTTATGAAAAGCTTTAATTTTGTTCTGTGCCGGCCAAATCGAATTCACATTTTTTGTTCAACCTGTTCCGGCTTTCACTTTTTTATGGAACGCTTAAAAAAATCGAATAAGCTTCTATTAAAAATAAAAACGACATCTTAAACAGCTTTATTAAAATACTATTAACTTCTTCGACATTTCCGTGTGTTTTTTTTTTATGTTTGCAGCATATTGAGGCGAAGAAGTAGTCAAAGGGAACATTTTGGAAATGACACATTCGAATTGCAAATCGAATGCAAATCGTTAGAATACCAGAACATCTTAAATCAAATCGTTCGATTTTGTTTGCATTTGAAATCGAAAAAATATCTGAAAACCGGATCAGGCCTGATAACTAATTGGAAATAATGATTCAATATGTATTAGTTTGGATTGATGTTTGGAATCAAAATAATTTAGTGTAACTTTCATGTTTTTGTATAGTAATAGCATTTAGGAATGTTTGAAAGTCTTAGAGCCGATTTCTCTTCTTCCAGATAGCTGCTATGTGTCCAATAACCTTACAATTTACTCTGTTATATGTTAGTATGTGACAGATGGTGCTATGTAGGAGATATAAAATCGGCCTTTAATTATTATAATAATTTATTAATTATGATGATATATTTTAATATAATGTGATTAGAAAATGTAACCCAATCAGCATGGCAATTGCAATTTAGTGTGATTCATTTAACTAATTAAATTTATCTTTAAATCATGATTAAATGTGACAAAAATCAAACTGATTCAATTTTTACTGAATTTAAATTTAAACAAAGTTTCCTTTTAGCTGGCTCAAGGTCGATGGTTAATTATTATTCAATATAATCAACCGCCAACAATCAAAACTAATATACACTTAAATGTAAACATTAAAATTGTGGCTTTTAAATTAAATATAAAATATATCTTATTAGGACTCAGAGTGCTTTTAGATAACTCAATATGGGTTCAAAGAGTAGAAGGACTTTCAGTTCCGATAGACATATTTTTTAATATTTAGAATCGCACATTCAACCTCTAACAGCTTCCCGTAATATAACCTCAACCGATGTATATCTATTAGTCTATTCACACCGATTTTGTTTTAATAGAAAACACGTAGGCTGGGTACTCATTCAAAAGTCGCAAAATTCAAGCTCCAGTACAGCTTTCATTGCACGTATTTGGTTATCGTTTTCGAGTGCTTTTGACAATTCTTTGCAACCACACTATGTAGTTGGAGCTGCTATCTGTTTTAGAAGCTGCAGTTTTTCGCAGCTTCGACAATGCTGCGCCCAGTGTGGAATAGGCTATATCGCTCAAAATAGCAACCTTGACCAAAAACTAGCTTTCAACAGCTTCGTTATTTTGATAATTTTGCTCGGCCGCTGTCAACGCAACCAGCAAAGGCAGATAATATATTGCTTAAAAGCTCATTGGTTGAATAAGCTCAACCAGATGTCAATTCTGAGTGTGCAGTCGTCACTTGATGTGTGAGGTTTATTGGACAAGCTTTCAGTAAAAGTTCTCAGTTGTCAATTTAAGGTAGAACACAATACCTTATTTTGTCACGAGTTTTTTATGCATAGAAGAATCTAGACCAGAATTCAGCTCGTCGGTATCTACTGTGCATACAAAACTGCTCATCGGCAGCGATGCTTCGACAACAATGCCGCAGAGCAAAGTGAACTTTGTGTGAGTGGCTACACACAATAGTGCCCACCCCTGATCTAGACGCATTGTGCATTTGATGTTTACTGTCAACTCATGCCGTGCGACAACAACCACATCAATATTTTAATGCATTTTCTTATACCCTTGCAATGGGTATTATAATTTTGCCCTGAAGTTTACAACTCATAGAAATATTCATTTATATACTTACTAACTAAATACTTCTTTTGGAAATATCGAGCTAAAATTAATACTGTGAGGTCTATGATGAGTTAAAACTGTACTGTAATAAGCAATAACGGGCGTGGTTGGACATGTCCACGCCCACTTCGCTGCGACAGCGCTGCAGCACCGAACATTCTTTTGCTCATAATTTGATTATCGCTCATCCGATCTCTATCATTTCTTCCGCAAATCGATAAAAAATCTTGATAACTAAATATTTCTAAAAGGTACGAACTATCTATCTACTAAATTGAGGGAGAAATGATGTTTTTTCAAAATTGCGGGGGCGGGAGGGGGCGTGGCAAAAATGGAAAATAAACTTGTTCTACCTGCATGTATAAGAAGCTTATGTCCCATACATGTCGAACCTCCATCTATTACCATCTCTGAGATAACCGTAAGATAAGTACGGACTGACAACTCAAAAAAGTGCATTACTTTATGGAATACTACACATGCAGCAGCAGGTGGCCGCAGCAAAACTAAATATTTGTTTAATTTGAAAGTATTAAGAAATAAGATGTAAAAAAAAATAGCGAGGGCAAAGCAGGGCAAAACACTTAAAACTTTAACTAAACATTTGATACACGAACCAAAAGCAAACACAAAAACTTACTTATCTAAAACGTCGATTTACACAAAAGTAAACACTGAACACTATTGATGAGTTTAATTGTAGAAACAAAGTCCTTTATGTACAATATTCATTTAACTTCATTCGATAAAACTTTTTTACCAAAAATTAATTTGACAAAATTAACATGCTGCTGCTCGCGCTGTACAAAACAAATGAACAAGTGGTCACACTTTCGATGGTATTTTTAGAAAGCATCGTTAGAATCAAAGCAAACCCAGTATGGCATTGTGAAGTTTGCTCAAATAGCTGTTATTTAAAGCAGTTATGGTTAAAAATTTTGACATTAATTTTTTGATTTTTGGCCTATGGCAGCAACCACTGTGCATCGGTCGAAAAGTGGGTCTTAGTGAGAATAGCTTTTTAGTTTTCAATGTTAACTTCCTTTGGGACGCCATTATTAATATTATATGCTTTCACACTGATTTGCATATTTTGGTAAAAATCGGATGACTATATCCTACAGCTGCAATAGGAACGATCGATCGGAAAATGGGTCTTAGTGAGAAGAAATTGTTTGGTTTAAATTTTATCGTTCTTTAAATCGACGATTGTTAGTTTTATACGTTTTTAAAACGATTAGCGAAATTTGGTCGAAATCACTAAATGTAGAAAAATGGTTTTTAGTTAAAAAAATTTTTATATATTTTATAGTTTTTTTTGGAGCATATTGACCTTTGAGCCAGCACAAACAAAAACTTTGACTAAATCAAAAACAGGTCGCAAAAACCCATTATAAGTTTTGTATTTGTATATTTCAGGTAAAAAGTGTTAAGTGAAGTGAAGTATTTATTTAAATAATATAATATAATAATCCAGTCTGAATTATAGGTGAATTCATCAATGAATTTTGCAGTAGATCTCATTGGCGAATCATTGACGACTTGTGAGTGTGATTCAGCTATGAAGAGTCATGGATGAACATCTAGAAAATCTCTAAGTTCACCTTTCGAGATTAAAGGAGTCGAACGATGATTAACCAACTTATTATAATTTAATTTAATTTAATTTAAAATTTATCATGATTTAATGTGGCTTAAATGATTTAATTCCATCATTATTTGTTATTATTTAGTCTTATATAACTTGTCTCAAAGTAATTCAAAATAATTTTAATTTATGACTCAATGTGATTGATTTTATGTTATTCTTATTGATTCCTAACAGTTTCACATTAAATATGACTCCATTTAAGACTAAGAAAGACTTCTATTAATTATAATTTCTAAAAGCATTTTGTAGCATGATTCGAAGTCATTCACTGTTAAAATGATATATTTCAATTGGAGTCTTTTCGATGTGAGATCCTCAATTTTAAGTTACGATTCAGTTCTATTCTATTGATTTCAAAAACGGAAAATTATTTAGACGATTTAAAAGCCAGTTTTAGTTGGATTATTGTATTATGAGTAATTAGGCTGACATGAGTAAAAAAATCCAAATATCATGTGATTCAGAATGATTATGATTTTAAAATAGTTTTAAATAATACGATATCACTTTGCCAAGCTAATTGGATTTTTTGAATACCTCAAAAAGATTTAGTATGCCTAAATGTGATTCGATTTGGTGAAACTTTGTAAGACTTTCTGCTTGACATGATTTAAAATGATTTAGTGTGATTCGAAATGGTTTAGTACTCAATAATTTACCCATTTTTTTAATTATCTTGCCACTGTAGAAAAAAAATGGCACCTCCCCGGCCAAGCATTCAGCAGCCACCACCAGTCCTTCAATAAGCTTAATCTGTTCCGTATAACCCGTCTCAGCGGCCACCTCCTCCACATGCCAGAACATGAAGTAGATGATGAATGAATCGATAATACCCGCTATGCAGGCAAACACCAGGAACACTATTATAGGTGGTTGACGCACCAATTGCCAGACATCCGTCCATATAGACTCAGATCCACCCAATTTGGGTAACTTCAATTTCGACACACTCATCAGATCCAACGCACTGAACACACACATGATCAGCAGGGCAGGTGTAAAGCTTTTCACTGCATCGGCGGTCCATAGATTAACCACAATTCCGGCCAGCAAGGCGGTTGCTCCGAATCCAATGGTACCCCACACTCTTTGTGCTCCATATTTGCCCTGCTCCTCTGCGCCTAGCAAATCAAAGCAACAGGCATCTGATATGGAGTTGGTCACATTGAATCCTATGGTTCCTATGAACAGCAGACATACGAACAGCCAAAAGTTACTATCGCCATAAAGACAACTATAGATGGCTTGAAGCTGACACAGGGCCGTGTCATTGTTCCAATCTGTGGGCGGATTTTGGGTCAGGCAAATGTGATAACTCACATTACCATGTTCTAGATTTTGGGTGAAATTGAGTGACTGTGACACAATTACTGCTTGGAAACTGAAGTTCTGCTGACTGCAGGACGCTTGATGTGCTGCCTGACAATAAGCAGGAGAGGAATATATCTCCTCAGAGCATTCCACAGGCGGTTTAAGGAGCAACACCTCCCACTGGGCATTGCCCTCATTCAATTCGATGGCATGAGACGTTGTGGGCAGGAAATAGAATCCAGCATAGGCCACTGTCATGATTAAAATCAAGGTCATGAATATAAATTTACGTAGACTCTGTAAATGGAGAAAAAGAGGAATGGATTAAATTGGATTGGAAGGTAAAAAGTCTAACTTACCGTAAAGTAATCAGCTAGAAAACCGACCATGGGCTTGGCCAGTACATACAGTATGGGTAGGACGGCGGTTATGTAACCCATCATATCAGGTGGTACACCAATTTGTTTGCCAATCACCGAAAGTTGCGGCAGAATGGGACCCATAGCTAAGTGAATGGAAATTATTATTTGGAATTAAAAGATGATTCGTTGTTTGAAAATAAAGATAAAGTCCAAAGACTTATAGAGACATCCTATACATTACACTGGAACTGTTTTCAAATCGTATATTATTCAAAATTTATACCGATTTGTACTATAAATTTCAAGTATGTACTTAAATTAAGTACGAATCAAAGAACTGTAGCGAGCAAGCTCTCTCACCCATACTACAAATGCGATAAAGTTAACGCTCAAAGCTCGTTGAGCTCGTTCAAGAAGCACACACAAAAGAAACAATTAAGAGTGCTGCAGTGAAGTGCCCCGACTGCAAAATATATATGCTTCTCATATTTTGAATTTACTATTTTTGATAGGCCTGCTTTTAGTTTTAAAGTAATATCAATGTAGCCGGCGTGCGTTGCTACGCCCCTTTAGAATTTTAAACACAAAACGAAGTTGTGAAGCTTCCTTGACAATTGCCATCTATCAAATCTTCATCTAGCAAAATTCACGATTTTTTGACCTTTTGATCTTCACCATCCGTCTACTCGAATTCATAATAAACAAATTATAAACGTATAAAATTTTGCAAATTTTGCAATTTTGTGGTCCGTTTTATCAACATCTCCCATTTACCCCGTCTATTTACCCGTCTTCATGTCAATCAAAACTCATGTACGAATGGTTGCAAATTTCTAATATTTTTAAACCGATTGATCGACACCTCCTATTTACCCGTCTTCAATTGCCAACCAAACCAATTGCCAATCTAAACTCTTTATAAAATTTTGCAAATTTGGCGAATTCTTGGTCCGTCTGATCTACGTAACAGTCTATTCACCCATCTTCATGAGAATCTAAACTCCTCTAAGAATTTTTGTAAATTTCGCTATTTTTTTTAAACCGATTGACCGACACGTTCTAAATCGACACGACATTAAATCTTCATGATAGTCCAGGGCTGCAAACAGGTTTTGAACTGAACCGGTTCGAACCCGGAATTCCGGTTTTTTTAACTGTGAACCAAACCCTGAACCGATCCACTAGGACGAAAATAGATGAACCCGAACCCGTTCCGAACCCAAAATTTATTTGGGTACCCTTCTATGTACATAAGTAACAGTAGAGTCGACAATTAGAAGTATAACAATACTGAAAGTCAGTCAAGCCAGACTATGATATACTTTGTCATGCGAAAGTGAATATATGTATACACTTTATAGGGTCAGAGATGCTTTGTTCTGACGGTTACATACATTTGCCCAAATATTCTTTGTACCTTTGGTACAGAATATAAACAGACACTAAATCAGATAAACCTGGCACAAATTTTTCATTTTATACATATACATATCGAAAAACTTCATTGCCAGCTTTCCAAGAAGCTTTACCTGCTTCGGCTGCCCCCCTACACCTCTTCCCAACAAACAAAAACTTCATGAAGTGTGCTTCACCGTGTAAATGCTGACTAACAATGTATCTAGGCGTCAAGTGTATACCTATTGTATTGTTCTTTTATTATTTGAGCTTGATCTGTTTGGAGCTTGATCTATTTAAGCTTTCTTTGAAGTCACTGGGAATTTGAGCTGACTACCTCGAACCAAAAAATTTTTTTGATTTACATGAACCTTTTTTTTAAAACATGAATCAAAGAGCACTTTGACTCCAGTCATGCAGGGCTCTATCAGGTATACTATTGCTACCTATCAAATCTTTAAGATAATCTGAGCTCATTATACAGTTCTGAAAATTTCTCGATTTTTTTAACAGTTTCGTCTACCCGTTTAATCTCCACCTCCTATTTACCAACCAGTTTTCCCCTTCTTCTTTATTAATCTAAACTCATCAGCTAAACCATTAAAGATATGGAGTTTCTATAACCAGATTCGGGTTCAGCGCGACAAACTGGTCTAGAATCAAAAATTTATTTTCCATTTAAGCTCCTGTGCTGACATTTTGTCAAAACACTCTTGACACTTTAAAATTTTGTATTATTTTTGTTTTATATTTTTTTTAATGTTAAAACTACTTGGATTTGGCTACTTTCTTTTGCATACTAGTTCTAGGAACGATACAGAATCAGAATAGAATAAGAACTAAATGTCACCATTTATAGAAAGCCCCCTTTTTTGGCAAATTAAGTGAAATACATATGTCAATTTTTTCCTGTGTAAAAACTATGTCTTGACATCAAGACTGCAAATTGGTCCGGAACCGAACCCCTGAGAACCGGTTCGGTTCGGCTGTTTTGGGGTTCGCGAACCAGGCGCTCTATATTTTTGACTCCTCGATCCTGAACCCGAAACGGATCACTTTATCGAAAAATGAGGATCGGTTCACCAATTTTATTAATTTATTCAACGATACATATTGGAAATCTCTGGAGACTTTACTATCAACGAATGCATTTCTAACTAAGCGTGAATAACTATACCCGTTACTCGTAGAGTAAAAGGGTATACTAAAGTCGTGCAAATGTATGTAACAGGCAGAAGGAATCATTTCCGACCATATAAAGTATATATAATATATTCTTGATCAGCATCAAAAGCCGAGTCGACATAGTCATGTCCGTCTGTCCGTCCGTCTGTGCGTCTCTCCGTCTGTCTGTATGAACACCTAGATCTCAGAGACTAGAAGAGCTAGAGCAACCAAATTTGAAATCTAGACTCCTATTGTCTGCACGCAGATCAAGCTTATTTCACATTTTTGACACGCCCACCCCCGCTCCCACAATAAAAAATGTTGAATAACTCCCACAATTTTTAAGATATCGATCTGAAATTTAAAACGTACATTTATATTCGCAAGCCTTGAAATCAAGATCGGATGATAAATAGCCGAGTTAAAAAAATGTTTCATACTTTTCGGCTGTCCCGCCTCAGACACACAGAAAGGCAATTAAACGTTTCTTTCCATGAGTAACGGGTATTTCGAAGTCGGTTAGAGCCGACTTTAACTTACGCTCTCGTTTTTGATATAAAGTGACAAGATAAAGTATGATGATGATGATAGATTATACGAAAAGAAACCGTTTGACCATATGATGAATCAACTTGGCTTTGAACGGACAGTAGAGATCACAATTACTACCAAGTGATTTATTATTCTACTATGAGTTCAGTACCAGTTTTAACTGCAGTATTCTCAGACCCGAAATTTCATCTTTTCCTTGCAAAAAACAGTTGCAAAGCAACTGACTCAACGTCTGATTGTGAAGAAGAGTAGTTTATGAAAGCAATAGAAAGCAATAAAAAATATCAAAGATAAACGCTGTGAATGATGTTATAGATTTCTTTAGAAATTGTCAAAGAGCGCATACATTACATACATCGACAAATGTTTTAAAATTGTGGTAAAGTCAAAAAAACGACGACTTACAAAATATTGCCTTTACTATAATAGCTGGTTCCAGCAACTCAGGTATCAGTTGAAGGAGCATTTTCAACACTTAAGCCATCTACGAAGTTGTGAAGTAACCAGAAGTCATGTAAAATTTTCATGTACAAATTTTGACAGGAGAGAAGACGTGAAATTTTTTGTATTAGATTTTTACTTTACTTCTCGTTACTTCACAACTGCGTAGAGGGCTTAGAGTTTGTTTTTTCTGATTTAAGAGCTAGTATAGATGAACAGCTCCTGGAAAATATAATGCTTAAACTAAGCAGTTCCCAAAAATTGTTAATTTCAGCTAATGGATTTGATAATTACAATAACTTAAGTATTGAATATTATGATTAAGTATATGAATAGAGAGGTATATTAATTTCATTATCAACGTAGAATTAATAAATCGAAAGTCAAACTATTCTTTTTTTTTTCAAGCAAACCAAGGTTCGAACCAAACCCTTGGGTTCAGGGGTTCCAGGAACCGGTCCGCGAACCGATCCTAGGACTTTACAATGGGTTCGAACCCCCGGACCGAACTTTCTGCAGATTTTTAGAGGTTTGCAGCATTGCTTGACACACTGTATATTTCTCGTGAGGAAAAAGAGCTTGCTTGTTCTGGCTCAATGTGCTTGCGATCATTACGTTTGTGTTGAACCGAAGACCCTAGAACTCACAAGAAGTAATGCCCATACAAATAAATGTCAGAAAGGACCTGCGATTTTACATACTTATGTACTTCTTCGCACTGTGCTTTATGTACTTCACACACGCACTGCATACACTTGTAAAATCGAAGTACCGCATTGAAATTTCCCCTTGCCACTTGTATGGCCGTTACTCATCGCTGTGAGTTCTAGAGTCTTTGGTCGAATCAACGCCGGGAGCACAAACGGGCTGAGTAAATGCTGAAGTGTGATCGAAAATTAGGTGCTCGTTGCGGGTCTCTGGTACGAATCATTCTAAAATCACAAACGTATGTTAATTTTTTTGAAGTCGCCCGAAAATTGTTAGAGAAAGTACAAAATCACAAAATATCTTCTCAAATGAGAATTATTATAAAACGAATCTGTTCTTAAAAATTCCAACTGGTTCTTACACTTTGCTTATGGAGTGATGGTAAATTACTGACCTACAGTATTACAATTTGGGTCTTTGGCTAATTCATTGTTCTATTTAATTAAATACAGGGACCTCGATTCAAAAACAAATTGGGAATAGCTTTAATACACACACGCATACAAAAATGTATTGGAGTTCCTTAAAAATTTTTTAATGTCATTAACCGGATCATAGACCGGACGAAGGATAAAAATGTCAGAAAAGATTACCCATTTTACAGTTCATGACTGATTTCAGTATCAGTTCTTCTTATGAAACTCTAGTCCTAGTCTTAAATTCATGATCAAAAACCGTGCTAGGAAAGTCATTTCAAATTAGAGCTGATTTGTAGGTGAAATGTAGGTAAGGTTAAGAAGTTGTCTTCTGTAAATAGCCGGCTTTTATGTGAAATTGATTAACTTTTCAAAACAAAATCGCACGAAATTATAGATACACTACCAAGGTAAATATCCAAGGTCCAATTCTACAATTGAAAATCATTTTATAGGCCATTGCAATACGTTTATAAACTAGATTTTAAGTTACTTACCCGCCATAAAGAAGAAGAAATGCGCCTTAATGGGCAGCAGGCGTCTATTAAGTCGCACCATTGTCAGACCTTTTCTGTACTTTATAATGTATCACAGTTAGAACTGGTTGGACACCTCTACGCCTCCATGCACTGGTAATCTTTATTTACTTTCTATTGTCGTCTACTGATAAGACCATAATTTCTTGCATCGTCTGTCTGGAATCTGCAAATAGCAAAGTGTAATATGGTTAATTAAGATCTCATCATATCTTATCTTGTTGTTGAGCGACCGATAAGAAGACAATGAAAAACTGTAATCGACAACATAAACTAGTGATAACGTTGCGAAGGTCTAGTTAAGTAAGGTAAGGACAATACCATATACATACATAAATTTTAAGTTCTAATCTAGACCCATTCAGATCCATGTAGTTTTTGTTTTAACTTTCTTTGTAGACACAATCACCACTCACTTGTCAGCTAAATTTATTATTATGTAAACTCAAGACCGGTTTAAATGTATATAAATATATTTTAGCTTACTCTTGACACACAAATAAATAAACACAAAGCCGGCAAATAAATTAACTCAAAAACTTGTATAAAAACTTTTTAGCAATCATAATTAATCAAATTTAATTCAAGACAACAAATAAAATCACTACAATCCACAATTGAACTTGCAATAATCACAATCAGGGGAAGCCTTACAAATGCTCAGACTTGATTAAGCCATCCAAAATTGTTTCATATATTTAAATACAATGGAAATACTTCTCACAATTTGTATAATTAAATTGACAATAATTATTGCATATTAAGTAGATTCACAACACGCGACTCACACCCACCCACGGGATCAAGTTGAAGGCGTTTAGACCGATCAAAGCAAGCCAAAGTCTCCGCACCGACTGAAGAAGTCGAGTGTAGAATCGCGTGCAGTTTGTGAAAACTGATAAGCTTGGTTGATAAGCAAAATCAGTCAATTATTGATAGCAACAACATTTTTATTATTGACATATCTTTGTAAAATCTTCTTCTGGTGCTAAGTAGTTGGGTTATTCCCCAGTTCAGATTTAGTAATTATCTCTGAGATTCCCAAAACCTCAGCTTGAGTCATCAGCTGTGCGTTTCAATTTGTTTTTCAATTTTATTTTATATATGAATTAAACCTGTTTTACTTGGCCGCCTGGGCTTAATGCCATCTCTCAGTTGCCGTTGATCAATCGTCGTGAGTGGTTGAGTGCGGGCTTTAAAGCTCTGAAACTCGGAACGAAGCTGAGAGATACTCGTAATATTTTTATAGTATTTATGTGTTTGCGTAGATAATAAGTGGGCGTTTCGTCTCAGCTTGAGTGCCGTTGACAGTTGCGAATGATTAACTTAAATATTGTTTTAAAGTGAAAATGCAACATTTTTATAGTATCAAGATGCAGTTGATTACCTTCAGTTTTCAATGCCTGATTGCCTTCTTGTTCTTATCAATGTGCTTGGCTGTCGAGCCGCCAGATGATGGAAAATGTAAGTCGCTCGTTTAAATGCATTTACATATATTTATGTGTACACATTTGGTATATGTTGATAATACATAATCGATAAGTGACAAACAAACAATTAAACTAACAAACTGAACAATTTATAAATCTCATAAATAAAAAGTCTCATGAATATTATGGTAAAGGTTAAGTTTAACAGTATATTTTCCGCAATATGATATTTCGTATCTTCCAAAATACTCCAGTTAGGTGAAAGATACTTGATTTAAGATAGCTTTAGGTAAATATAAAATACAATGATTTCTCTCCACTGAAATGTCTTTCCGCCAGCCATTTGTTTAAATTTGGAAAATTATAATAGTCACAAAGGTCTTAGTCCGGAGATTATGGTGAGTGCGGAACTAATTTGGCCCATTCGTAGCCCAACTCATAAAATTTTGATGTCATTTTCGCTAGGTTGTTTGATATTAAAGGCCTGTATCCAGCACTGCGGAAAATTCCTGCCAGGAATTTGCTAGTTATTTCTTGTGTGTGTGGAACATAACTTAAGCAGGGTGACCATGCACCTAAGAGAAGCAAGGTCACTCTGATTAATCAGCTGTTAAGCACTGTTAAATATTTGAATTTAAATAAATGTAAAGAAAATAAAAATTATACACATAAACATTAACATACATAAACATAAACATTAATGTAGCATGTTGTTATCATCTTCAAAGTAGTATAACTTCTCGGTTGGTCGCTAATTAAATGAAGTCTTTCATGGTCGAATACAAGATTAGCTAAATTCATTCGCATTAATATTAAGGATTTTGTCAACTCAGTGGCCGGATAAGTACCTTGGCTTTGGTCGATGGGCAAACCGCTGGAACATAGCCGTTAATCCTTCAAAGAATCCTTCGAAATCGCTATGAGACCCGGATAAGTTGCTCGAGTGCGACTCTGGACCACCGCTTGACCAGGAAAGTCCATGTGACTCAACAGCTACGGTTGCAGCTAAGGCGTAGGAGCTCGATTGGCTCCTCAAGCCTCTTAGCTGTATTTCGTTGCGATCCAAAATCCTTGATCATCATGTCTTACTGGAACAGGGGATCCCGGTATGGGGTACGTCGTGCTCGACTAACCTCAATACTCTAGACTCTAGACAACTAAATACAGCGGTTTGGGCGCTTTGTCATTAAGAGCCCAAATCAATATGTTTGCACACCAGGCAGGTATCATGACCAACTGGTGGCCCACTCCCATAGACTTGCCTCCGATCTGGCGACAAACAGTCTCAGAAGTCGTCTCAAACTCCGACATTCCACCGACCTTTCAGTCAGTGGAGGGCATCTCTCGGGCCGCCTCAGCACTTGGCATAAGTGTCCCCTTGGCACCATCCCCTACCAACCTTTGCACGCTGCTGGTTCCCCAGCAAGATAGCTTATAACAAAAACAAAAAAGCATTTCCCCCAACTTCTAGCTCATCACGTCCAAAATAATTGTCAACAATATATTCCTGAGCTGTGTATCAGCTGTTCTCTCGATCCACACGCGCTATCGATAGGCCAACTATCGATAAGAAACTGTGGGTTTCGTTCATGTTGCTGGATACTCAAGCAACGAAAAGGTAAACTAAAAATTCCTGGCACAGTTTTTTTTATATGAAGTTTGTCAGGAATTTTTAGTTTCCGCGGTGCTGGATACCCGGCTTAACCAAATATGAATTTGGAAGAAATTGTTTGAATCTAGTACTTCCTGAATGTTATTGTACATTTGATTGACAATTAATGTAAGTTCTATGTTAGATCACGTAGACTTTTAGTATTTCCTATACACATTTTATGTATCAATCTAATTGTCCTGCCATAAATTTTAATTTATTTTTTCGGGACTAACCGGCTGTAACTTTGTCCATGCAGCTGATTTAAGTGCAACAAAATTTGTGGAAATAGAAGAGCCCTTAGGCTTTATGCTAAAGTGGTTGTAATTAAAATCCAACCACCGCAATGGCTTGTACACGACGATTAAGTTTTAAAAATTTGCCATGATTTGATGAAAATCACTCTTCAATGGCCTATTTCGACGCTTTTAGGTTTGCTGACGCTGCTCCTATGATTTTTATACTCTGTACCAAAGGTACACAGAGTATATTAAGTTTGTGCAAAAGTATGTAACAGCCAGAAGGAATCATCTCCGACCCTATAAAGTATATATATTCTTGATCAACATCAACAGCCGAGTCGATATAGCCATGTCCGTCTGTCTGTCTGTCCGTCTGTCCGTCCGTCCGTATGAACGAAGAGATCTCAGAGATAGTAAGAGATAGAGGTTTGACATGTATGGGACATATATTTCTTATACTTGCAGATCAAGTTTATTTTCAATTTTTGCCACGCCCCCTCTCGCCCCCGCAATTTGGAAAAAACGTCATATCTCCCACAGTTTTGATGATAGATTATTCGTACCTTCTAAATATCTAGTAATTAAAATTATTTATCGATTTGCTGAAGGAATGATAAAGATCGGATGAACGATACTCAAGTTATGAGCATAAAACGGCCAGTTAACACACCCCACCCATAACCACAGCATTCCGCTCAACAGAGGCAATCTTACTGAAAGAGAGAGAGAGAGAAACTTAGAGATCTCTCGTGAGAAAATGCGAGCTGCGACATTAAGGGTACAGAGTATGTTATAGTCGGGCTTGACCGACTTTCTTTCTTGTTTTAGGCTGCATTAATATGTATACTGTCGCTTAATACTCATAAATACAGATATTTTTGCACGGTGTAACCTCCATAATTTTTTGAAAGCCAAAAATACTGCAAAATGGATTTTCCGCAATATCTTGAAAACAAGAGCTGATGGAGAAAAATGATGGAGGTCATTTTGTTGGCCTGTGTTATCTTATTTTTATATTTTTTTAAAAGTTTTTCGATTCGATTATTTTTTCAATATTGTGTAAAGCAATGCACAATGGTCCAAGAGTCGATTTGGATTGGCATAAGCAAGAAGAAAGCACCCTAACACATTAACGTTGCCTCATCTAATTCCCATATAAGTCCAATCTGAGTTAATATACTTTTTGCGAATATGAAATAAAAATGTGAAAAGCACCAATTCCTATATTTAAAGATTCTGTTTAGTACGTCGGGACTTACACGATGAAAAGAATCAAAAGAATTCAATCAGATTTGCTGAGCAAAATGTATAGAATCACACTTGTTTGTCTTTATGAAGTTTGCTTCGTCGCACAGTGGTCCAGAATCGTTTTGCCTTGGACAAAACTCTGTAACTCTGTAACAGCTCAAAATTTTGAATTCATTTTTTTTTTGCTTGATCAAAAATTGTTCAAGTTCTTATATAGTTAAGAAATATTAGAAGTATTAAAATTGTAGTAGTAGTCCTGGAGCTAAAGAGCGCCAAAGTCAAAAATCCGTAAACTATGTTTCCTTTCAAGCACCTGTAATTATTAATAAAGCTAGGGTGCTGATTTTTAGTCAGAATCTATACAAGGTAATGCTCAGCTGTTTTTTCAAAACTACAAGTTAATCGGTCAAGCTTTAGGTGCATTTCTTATATTATTAAAATTTTTAACACCTGATGTTACCATTATTGCACCTGAAATCTGCAAAAACTAGTGTAGGGTTCCAAATTTGTATCAAACTTATTTTTTTTAGTTGTTTCCAGATATTTTTGAAAATAATTATTTTTGTTTTTGTATATTAGGTTTTCAATTATTTTTTTAATTGTTTCCATATTTCTACCAAGTTAAACGCCAATCGGACATCATTTATTTCATCATTACAAAATCCAAGCATTTTTCGGATTGCGAAAAATTTACTAAGTTTAGGCGGCTGTAACATTTATATTCGAAAACATATCAAAGCAATATTTTGGCTATCTTTATTTGTGTATTTAAACTGTCGATTTATGTAAAAAAAAAAACTTTAACTTTTCAATAAAAATGAAATTAGGGTTTTGTCCAAGACGGGGCGCGGCTGTGCGTTGTGTAAATCCCGTCTAAGTTATCGAGTAAGTCAGCTCAGGAAATGTTTTCGATTCAAGTAGCTTGATTTGCTGGAAATAAAACAGCTCATGTGTGAATATATGAATCTCCGATTGAATCTCCGAAATGTCTTTTTCTTAGGCAATTTTCAAGCATAGCAGTCCACGATTGAGATTTCTTCTTTATTTTATTTATTTCCGACAATCTTCATCTCAAGAATTCTCAGTTTAATATATGGGCAGTAATATATATGCTTTGAGCAACTTTAGATGAAGAATTCATGGCTCAATAAAATTTGGAGTTTTCTTGTAAATAGTAGCTCAATAGTTTTTAATAGCTAGGGCAATGTTTAACCATCTTCAATTGAAGAATTCGCTGTCCAATTGGTCCGGAAAGAAGAAAAACATTTTATCTTATTAAAATAACTTGGACTTAAACTGAAGTCAAGCAGTTAAACTTTGCCATGTAAAACAAAAAATATTTAATAAATTATATCGTTTTATTTCCTATTCAGTTGAACTTGATTATTTCAGTTGATTTGTTTAAACGAACCGATTGAGCTGTACTGGTTTAAACAAATCTTGTTTTCCTGTTTTAAACGAAATGTCGAATGTGTCGCACAGAATCAAGTTCGAACTGATTTTAGAAATTTCAATTTATTCACCTTCTTTTAGAAACAAGGAAGATCTTGGTGAAGGACCTATCTCACCATCAGAATTGTCACCCCAATCCAATTCTTCAGTTGCTTTTAAAACAACATTAATTTGAAATTGTTATAAAAAAAACCGACAAGCGAAATTAATTACACATTAATCTGTACATTTTTGCTAATAAGTTTTAGTTGTGATCACTTACAGTAATATTCCACGAATCACGACAACCATTGTTGGTATTATATAGTATTTAATTGTTGGCTAAAATTGTACACCAACAAAAATCGTGCATTAATATATAAGGTTACCCAAGTCGTACCAGGAAGTAAGGATAATGAACTTTAAACACTTAAACATTTTAAACATAAGCATTGATTGGCAATGCCTTGTTGATCTATTCCATTTTTTCGCATTTAGGTTTAACGTCCACAGTTGGTTAATATGTGTCTTAAAGAATTTAACCCCAAATTCATACGCAAACTACTTTTTATAAAGCTTTGTGCAACACTAAAAACTTGATCGAGTCGAGTCCAAAACAAGCAAGAAAGTCGGTCAAGCCCGACTGTAATATACTCTGTACCTGGAGTAGCAGCTGAAAGCTGCGCTACTGAACAATAGCTGGCGCCACTCCTTGCATTGAACAATGAGGGATTTTCAAAACTGACCAATAGTTGATGGCACTACTGCCATGGCGGGGGAAGTAACTATCTTTTGGTCATAACTAGAGTATCGTTCATCCGATCTTTATCATTTCTGCGGCAAATTGATAAATAATCTTGATTACTAAATATCTCTAGAAGATACAAACCACCTATCTACAAAACTGTGGGAGATATGACGTTTTATCCAATTTTCGGGGGCGGGAGGGGGCGTGGAAAAAATTGAAAATAAACTTCATCTGCCTCCAAGTATAAGAAGTATATGTCCCATACAGGTCAAACCTCTGCACTGAGAAAAAAAATCAATCTAAAATCTAGATTGAAAATCTCGTTTTCGAGAATCTTGCAATCTTATAAAAACAAGATTGAAAAACCTTTCAATAGGCTTAGAAATCTTAAAAACAAGATTTATCACCTCTCAACTTACCAAACATCCTACAGTTTTCTGTAAAGGTTCAGTTGAAAAATTTTATGATATATATATACTTGGTCGAACTGTTAAAAAAAAAACAAAATAAACACTTTTCGGTTGCAATGCAACCCACTCCTCCTAGGACTCGAACCACGACCTCTTCGTTCTAAGACACATAGGTGAAGTTTTTGGCACGGCCGCTTAGCTGACTTTACCGTCGGGTGTCAATTGTTAAAGGCAACCAGTTGCAGTATAAGAACTCAGCCTGCAAAAATCTCGTCTCGTATGCTGCAACTGGAGTAGAGAGAAATCGAACGAACTAGTTTTTTCTTAGGGTTTGCATATTTTAGTCCAAGCTAAAGTTTTGCTCTGTATTACTTGTTCGAACTCGAAACTGTTTTTCAAAATATTGTAGAAAAACTCAAAAAAGAACGGAAAAGCTTCATGTTTTATCCACATTTTTGTCATTTAGAGTATAAAGATGAAATTTTTTGGACTTGCAATGTATAAATGATTGATAGGCCATATTAAGAGCTATATTTTCGCCGAAGACTTTAAGCAAATGTTCCAAATTGTTAAAGAAAATTTTGAGTTCAAATTAGAAGCTGAAAACTTCAAAATGCTATGACATTTCGCTGTCATAACTCAACTGCTCAATGTATTTTCCCAATTTCGAAAAAAAAACCAAGCAAACCTCTTATTCAGGGGTGAACAATTGCACTTGGTCTACTTTATTTTTGAAGTGACAAGAATAAGACTGGCTACTAGATCATATGGAAGAAAAATCGTACGCATTAAATCATTAAATCCTTGACTCTGAGCAGGCGGTTTCACATCGCTCAACTTTTGTCAACTAATCTAGTAGCTCGTCTAATTTGTGCCCCTTCACATATAAAGTCAAACAGCTTTAATTTGATATGCTAATTTGATAACACACGTTTATAGACACACCCGATTATAATTATTTAAGTAATAACATTTTCATTTACTTCTGCGCCATCCGTTTAAGCTTCAAGCTTTGGCAGTACGTGAAATTTGCAAAACTTAATAATTAAAAATATTAACTGTCTGTGTTGCGGCTGTCATATATTATGAGCGTTAAAAAACTAAGTGCCGATTTCTCATCTTATTCAAAGCTTACAAATTTGCAAAAAAAAAAAACCAATATACAGTAACATATTACAGAGTACATTGTAAGTTAATGTGACACATAGAAGATGAGAAATCGGCTTTTAAATTTGTATCAAACTAGTCAATGAAATACTCTAAACCGTTTTGCTTCAAGGTTCTTAAAAACGGATACTTATTGAAATTAACTTTGGACAAGCCGACATGATTCCGATACCATCCGAAATTCTAAATTCCACATCAGTAGAATTTTTGATAGTCTCTGCACACTAAGCACTTTTTAGAGGAACGCATAGAATTTGATGTTGAAGTGAAATGGAAATTTTCACTGGCCACATCAAACATCTTACATCTGTCAGTCAATGCTGTCAAATATGTGTTGTATCAAAAATTATACAAAAATATATTGAGAGAAAATAAATTGGAATCAAATTTATTTAACATTTAGGGCCGATTTCTCATCTTTTTGACAAGTAACGCTATGCAACAGTCCCACATAACCAAATTGGATTACAAAACATATGTATAAACTTATTTAAAACTTTTACATATAAATGACAACTTCTCTAATAAGGTGGAAACATTTCCAGTGAAAATCTGGTAGGTAAAACAGATGATTTGCTGTGACATTTTATTTTGGTTAAAAGTTTGTCTGTCATCTGAAAATATGGAAAACACAACAAAAAGGCAAAGTGACGATGAGGAATGGGAACTTGTAGCTTTAGTTGAGGATAACCAGAATGTCATCGAGAACAAGAAGTCAGATGCGGTCACTTGGAAACAAAACGATCAAGCATGGGCAAAACTGTGGACAGTCTCCTGGACTTTTATTAAAAATATTGCTATCATGGGGAGAACCATGCAACCACATCTTGCAAAAATAACTTTGCGATAGATACTGCTTGTACTATGTACATTTATAGAGAAATATCCATTTCTGGCATGGTTACCGCCTCGCAATTGAATCTGTGCATGGGTGCTCCCATAACCTTCGGAAATTTACCAATTTTATAAAAGTCTCGAATGACTTCATTAGGAAATTCTTTCACTACGCGACATGATGTAGCTATTATGCTTACTCCACAAAAGTCCACAATAGGAAATTACCACAAGCATAGAATCCCAATGCTTTTAGCTGCAAAGTTTCTAAAAGGAGTAGACATGAAGACTTTGAAAGCTGGAATTTTTATTTAATACGGAATTTGGAATTCGGCCTTGGGTCGTATACTCTCTTTCTATAAATTGTCACAATGTTTTCATCAGAATATTCCAGTGAGTGCTCGGATCAAATTCACTTTACAAATTGTTTTGCCCACCCCAAATATTATGTCAATTTACAGTGAATGGCAAAAAGTCAAATGCCTATCTAACACATAGTGACTATCCGGAGGTCGAAGTGGCTGATAGCTTATTAGCACTTAGTAGGCAAGGAAATCGAAATTTTACCATTTGTTGGATTATCTGATACATAGCAGCTACCTGGAAGAAGAGAAAACGCCCCTAAATCAACAATGTCAGGTTTAAAAATCTAATGGTGGTGATTGAAAGGCGGTGATTGAAAAATGCTTTTCCCACTAGAGCTACTTTTCGACCGATCTTTCCTATGGCCGCTATATTCTTTAGTCATCCGACTTGGATAAAACTTGGCAGAATTGTGTGAAAGCATATAATATTGATCAGTAAGAAGTTTGGGATCGATAGCATCGAAAACAAAAAAGTTTTGCCTACTAAGACTTTTTTTCAGACATATCTTTTGTATGGCAGCTATACGATATAGTTGACCGATTTTAATAAAACTTGGGGAAATTATGTAAAAGCATATGTAACTGATAAATTCGAGATTTGGGGTCGTTTGCGTTAAATACAAAAAAGTTTTTCTAACTAAAACTACTTTTTCGACCGATAGTTCCTATGGCAGCTATATGCTATAGTCATCCGATCCGGCCGGTTCCGTTAAATGTGCAGCGTCTTTAAAACTGACTGAGGAGATAGCTTAGAAACAGACGGACGGACAGACGGATATGGCTATATCCACTCAGCTCGTCATGCTGATCAATATTATATATACACTGCTCGCCACTTGAATAGGACACCCTGTATGCTCTCTTTAAAACTGCTCGTAACTCGAAAACGAAATGTTAGAATAACGGTATTTTTTGCATCTTCTTTGTGCAAGCATTCTTCGCTCTTTCTGGTATATTCCAAGTTTTGGAATAGAACCGTTATAAAGTTGTTTGCACTTTATGTGAGCATTCGCAAAAATTCAACGGAATTTTTGCGCCACTTGAATAGAACATGCATTTTATTTGGTCGGTATCGTTGACACGTGCACACAAATTTTGGTTTACTTAAACTTTTTGCTTTAATTGAAGTGTATATAAAATTTAAAAAAAATTAAAATGGGGCGTGGCACTTCATTATCTGAGTCGGAGAAAGGAAAAATCCAAGCTTACAAGGATTCTGGCCTTCCTATTGCCAAAATAGCAAAAAAAAAGTCGACAGGAGCCGTCACGCCATAACAAATTTTTTTTAATAATGAGGCTAATTATGGTAAAAACATGAAGGGCCGCACCCACAGTGTGCTTACCATCGCGGACAAGCGACTTATATTAAGAGAAGCTTCCAATTCGCACGACTCTTTGGCCAAAATAAGGGAAAAATGCAACGTTAAAGCAAGTTTGACAACCATGCGTCGTGTTATTAATAATGCTACACACCTGAAGAGACTAAAAATCAAGAAGAAGCCACCTCTTAACCCGGCTCGGAAGTTACAACGCCTTGATTTCGCGCGCGCACATGTCACCTGGACTTCGGAGTGGCAACGTGTTGTCTTTTCGGACGAAAAAAAGTTTAATTTGGAGGGCCCCGATGGCTACAGCTAGTATTTTCATGATCTTCTAAAAGAACCACACCATCTTGATAAGTTGCACAGCAGTGCTGGAGGTATTATGGTATGGGGGGCCATTTCCTATTATGGCACCTGTGAGCTTAAACTTATTCCAACCACCATGAATGCGTTGTGTTATAATGGTATATTGAAAGAGGCCTTTCCACACTTCCAAACTCTTTTTGCAAATCTAAAATGGATTTATCAACATGATAATGCCCCTATACATACGGCCCGGATTGTTAAATCGTATATAGCGAGCCAAAACGTGGAGTTATTAAACTGGCCACCCTATTCACCGGACTTGAATATCATTGAGAATGTGTGGGGATGGCTAACACGTGAAGTATATGGATCAGGTCATCAATATTCAAGCGTTCCCGAACTAATTGCAGCTATCAAATTAGCATGGGGCTCGATATCGTTGAATTATTTGGGAAAATTGTATGCATCCCTTCCAGACCGAATGTGTGAGGTTTTGGAGAAAAAAGGAGGCTCAACACACTATTAAAAACTTTTTTTGGTTTAAAAACATGTTAGTAATTTCTTATTTAAGTAATATTGTTATTTGAAAAGGATTGAAATATTGTTAAATGGTTTTTAGATAAAGTGTCCTATTCAAGTATTCTTGGTTAACAATGTTTTTTGTATACTTACAACTTTTGAATAATTTTGTAATTTTCGTCTAATTACTACATTTAAATAAACTTTATAAGAAAACAAATATTATTTTCCTAGATGGCTTGGTTTAGCAGCAATTAACTATAGAAAATCGACTTTAGAGGTGTCCTATTCAAGTGGCGAGCAGTGTACGTTATGTGGTCGGAGATGCTTCATTCTATGCGTTACAAAGATCTGGACAATTTTAATATACCCTCTACAAGGGTATAAAATCGAATATGTAGAAATATACATATATCATCGATAGTTGACTTGTTTGAAAGAAAATGCTTTAACCTAATACCCTAATAAATAAAAGTTAGCATTTTGATATGATTCAGAAAGGATTTAATAGGAAACATGTTTTCTAAGAATTTTCCTAGCGTACATATCTCTATCTTAACACCTGGCTAATATATTAACAAACTTACGTACCCACACCTTTATTAATACAAAATATAAAAAGTTAAACATGTTTATGTTTTTCAAGCAATTGGATGTATCCAAGTCATTAGCTTTAGTTTTCCAATTTGTTGATTCATTATGGCTAATGGATACCTTTTACTTACAAAACTAAAAGGAAATATTCATCGCAAAGCAACCATATTTTAACTTCCTTCTTACTTTTAAGTCACTTAACAATTTCCAAAATAAAAGGCATTAAGCGAGCAGCTCACCTTCAGAGAGATATAAAAATCCGCTATGAATTTTTACAACCAACCGAGGATAAGTAGCCGGAGAGGCTAAAGTGCCTCTCCCCAAAAAAACTAAAAACCTGTCTACCATTGCTGCACACAAGCTGACCTTGACTTAATCATTTGCTCTACTGCCAAAAAAAAAAAAAGAAACTACTTAGTAGAGAGAAATACCTTGACTTCACTTAACATTAATATGCCAATTCTTGTTAAAACGTACAAATTCCCCCATGACGTATGTAGCCCAAGAAACCGGCTCTAAAAAACCTGAGGGGAATTTTTAAACTTTACCTTCAACGCAATTTCCTAAAAACTGCATAAAAATTATTATTAAACGGGTTTTTCTTTTCTGCCTTATTTTTAGTGCGTGTTTGTGTGGTGGAATCTCGCGGAGTTTACCGAAAAACTCCCAAATTTTGTCCCCTACTGGAGGCCACCAGTAATATTGAGTGTGTGATTGGTGTGGATCGATTGGATTGTGTGCGACGCATACATAAAGGAACAGCTCATTTTGGTGTCTTAACTTCGGAGGACTTGGTGGCTGCTCGTTGGGCTAGCGTGGAGATTTTGGTGGCCAGTGAACTGAGATCACACGAGTCACCATTTGAGTATGAAATTGTGGCTGTGGTGGATAATCAGGCGAACATACATACAGTGCATGATTTACGTGGAGCCAAACTATGCCATCCGGGCTATGGATTGGGCAATCATTGGACTGAGGTGTTGGCCAATGTGAGTATTGTGGATAATTTTAAAGCATATTTGAATATGAGTTAGAAAAATTCAAACATTTCAATAAATGTTCTCTAACTTTTATACCCTATATCAAAGGTGCCCAGAGCCAGCTTACGGCGGAGCAGACACAAATAAATATATAAGGAAAATCATTTTTGTAAACTATTTTTTAAACGATATCATTTGACGCCAACAACAAATTCTACGTTGAAGTTTTCTGTAGCGAATCAGTCACGCAAACTTGTTGTTTCGACTTTTCCGCAAAATTTAGGAGAGAGAGAGAGAGAAGAAAGAAACACAAACAGAATCAAATGTGGTCTGCGTGCTCTGGCCCTGAGCACCCCTGACCTACACCAAAGATTCGAAGAGTATACTTAGTGCAAATATATGTACTACTCAAACCGAATTATTTTCCGACAATGTAAGCTCAACTTTGGTAACTCAAAAACTCTGTAGAAGATTCGGTCCAAAGTTCTAGTTTTGGGTTTGCCGAACAGTTTCTAGAAACATTGAAATTTGAAAACTGCTGAATTGTACAAAAAATAATTGTAATTTGAATTATTTTCATACCCATCCTATCTAAAATTACAAGAGAGAACGGTAAATCGGCCCACTTTAAAGTCTGCATCGTATGTTTACATTCAAATCTTCCTAGTGATATCTTATCGTTAACCTTAGTTAAAGATTTATGAGATTTCGAATATAATTAAAAAGCTAAGGTAAAATAATTTGTCTAACTTTTGACAGAAATTTGGTAAAACAGCCGTGGTTGCAGCGTTTTCAAAGTTTGCTTAAGCCGAGGGTGCAAACAGGTCCAAAACCGAAAGAAACTCACGCAATTCTATACACGACTTTCCACAAATTAAATCAGGGTGGTGACAGGGTTCCTAAGAGGACAAAGTAGATGTACAAATCACGAATGCTGTGAGAACGCTGCAATTTCTGATCTCTTACCGTCCCTCCATCTTGCTGCTGTCAGAGGAAGTAATGTTCTGATTCAAAATACAAAATTTTGAAAAATCTTTCTTTGTGGTTTTCATTTGCGGTTTTCGATTCGTTTTGACAATTATAAAGGAGATTCGGCTTACGAGTGCTTCTCTTAGGATCAGAGCCTCAAGCCACACACTAACCTCTTTCTATATGCAAAAACTTATGAGAACCTCAAGGGAATTTATACCTTGGTCGATGCAAGGCAACTTTAAGAAACTTAAGATTAACAATAAATTAAATTTGATCAGGTTGAGAACTAGATTATAATTATAAATGATTTTTAAACATTTGTATTCCATTTCATTTCTAGTACTTTGAGGCTGTCTTGGTGTCCAAATCATGCAATCCAGAGTTGACGCTTACCGAAGATCGCATTGCAGCCTCGGCCAAGTATTTTGGTCCAAGCTGCAAGGCTGGTCCCTGGGTGCCGGATCCCAAACAGGATCGTTTGCTAAAGAGTCGTTATCCCTCGCTGTGCCAGATGTGCTATGATCCCTACAATTGTGATGAGCGCGATAAGCATTGGGGTCGACGTGGTGCACTGTATTGTCTGACCAGTGGTGGAGGAAGTGTATCCTGGGCACGTCTGGATGATGTCAGGAGTCATTTTGGTGTGAGTATAGAAGGGCGTTTATTGTTGACCATTGACTAATCTTTCGTTCCTTAACAGCTGACGGGCATAGCTACCCAGGCAAATCCCTCGGAATATAGTTATCTGTGCCCCGATGGTCACCTGCAGCCCATTAATGTCACCACTCCTTGTGTGTGGGTGGCCAAACCTTGGCCAGTGGTGGCCGCCCGTCGCTCGCATGCCGCTCAGATTCAGCGTCTGATAACAGGGATCAGTCATGATGAGCCGGATAGTTGGCAGAATGCTTTACTCAGTCTGCTGGAGACGTATCATGTGTTTACCGTCCCCTTGGACAATGTCATCTCCATCGATGATTATCTGGATCAAGCCATAGGTTTTCAATCGGCTTATAGTTTCCCGGAATGCAATCCTCCCAGATCAATTGTGTTGTGTACCACCTCGATTATACAGCACATCAAATGCAGTTGGCTGCAGGAGGCCTCCCAGGTGTATGGCATTGCGCCGAATATCCAGTGTGTGCGCACTTCAAATGTGGAACAGTGCATGGAAGATACGCAGTTTAAGAACACGGATGTGGTACTGGTGGATCAGGAGCAAAGGGTAACGGCTCAACGAGATTATCATTTGGTGCCGCTGCTCTATGAATTCTCTATGGATATGCATGAGCGTTATGTGACCATTGCCTTGGTGCATAAAAATTCCAAATATGAGAATTTCAAGGATTTACGTGGCGCCCGTGCGTGTCTGCCCTCTTTTGAGGGGGCGGCTCATCTTTCGGTCCAGGATACCATTGTGAATATCACTGGAAAAGTACACTCGCTCAGCTCCTACTTCCATCGCAACTCTTGTTTGTGGAAACCCCAGCATGGACGAGAGTGCCCTTTGCACTATCACGGCGATGAGGGTGCACTACGTTGCCTGGCCGAGGGCGGGGATGTGGCCTTTTTAAGTTCGGATGTGTACAAGAAATACGTGAGCGGTAACTTGACCTCGGATTGGCTGAAGCAGCAATCGAATCATAAATCATATCGTGTCCTGTGTCCATATGGTGGCATTGAAAAGCATTCAAAATTCGAGTATTGTTATCTGCATTGGACCACGCGAGGACATCTGATGACACACAACTCTTCACTGACACGACACAATGAAATATACAATTCCCTCAGGGATATGGATCAACTATTTGGACGCAAATACAAAAGCGAAACGCGTCCTTTCACTTTATATGGCATATTTGATAAGCGAAATAACATCATGTTTCGGGATGGCACGGATGGCCTGTTGGGTCGGCAGGAACTGCATCGGGATGAGGCCAAGAGAGTGATGGAGCATATCTTTGAACGATATGTTAACACGCCGTACTATCAGTCGCAGGACGAAGGAAGTAAAGCGTCTCGAAGAAGGCCGAGCGGTGGCTATCTAGTTCTGTTATTAGCCATTGCTGCAGTAGGCAAATACTTTTCTTAAATCAAAGCAGAAATCTTAAATTGATTTATTGTGATATTACTTTAAATGTGCGCACAATTTGCAATTAATAAAATGTAACTTAAGAAATATAATCAATTTAAATGGGATTTTAAATTCAATAGAAATGTCGATAGTCTTATCGGTAACAGCAACTACTCCTAACTTCACCATCCAACACTGTCAACATACTTACCAGTATTTATTTGTTTACCTCAAACGGTCATACTTGAAGCAAACGGTCAATAAAAAAAATTAAGTGGATTTTCTACTTTAAATTGGGGTGCAAAATGTCCAAGAATCGACTCAAAACAAACGTTAATGTAAGTGCCAGAACACGCAAAGATAACCAAGCACCTAGCACAATTAAACAATCACTTTTTACAGCTTTAATTGGGCACTTGAATTATTCACGCACCAGCAGTAGGGCAAGCGCAAGCGGCTTCACCTAGCACAGCAGCAAAGTACATTCTTGGCCGCAATAAAAGCCGAGACTGAGTTAAACAAGCACATTGATACAATTAAATGATTGTCAATTAATAGTAATAACAAATACACACACTCATATAATAAAAAAAAAACACACTTGCCTAGATGGTCGCTTAGAGATGGGCAATACTGCGATGTTGCAGTGTCACGTGACTATTACACGACTTACAGTACAAAAAATTCAGAGCGTCCAATAACATTATGTTAAAGTTGTAAAATCATAATTTATTACAAGCAGCAATCAATTTGATTATCATAGTAAAATGGTCCGATATAATTTGGAATTTTGTATGTTCTTAATGCGTTAAATTGTTGATTAATCACGAACGAAATTTACATTCCCAGCTACTTGCTAAGGGGTTTTCCGGAATAAGAATATAAACAAAAGTTCAAAAAACATTTGGAAGAAAGTGAAGTTTGGCAAAGACATCAAAACTAATATTTTCTCTCCAATATTCACTTAATACGGGGATATTGCAGAGTACGGCTTTTGAATTGGACATAGTCAGAACAAATCAAACTCTCATAGACTTCGATTACTACAAAATTTGAACTTCAAACACTATTGCTTGTGACAGAGAATCAGTCACAGTGAATCGCAGATATTTGAAAGTAACAGTCACTATTACCATTTCTCCCATCTCCAAGCGAAAGATCAGCTGTTGAGTGTTGTAAAATAGCCGCTCAAATTTACCCAGCCGTTACACTTTCAATTTTGAAATTTTAGACCAAATCTGAAGTGCCTCGAAAAATAACAAAATCGCCCGCAACAAGTGGTGCAGCCACAGGTGCAACCACCAACAAGGAAAAAATCAAAAGACCGCAGCTGGCCAAGCAACAGGAGAGCCGCGATGGCAAAAAACCATCTCCTCTACCGCCCACCAAGCTAAGCAATACTAAAGAGCTGCGCACTACCCCATCACCAGGTGCATTGCGTGCCCACAAACCACCACCACCAGCCCAAGTGCAGGTCAAAACCAAGCCGAAAGCCAAACCAAATGCAGTGCTGGATACTTATCATAGTGTGACGGTCACATCGCCACCGCAAAAGCGCAGAGGGCAAGGAAAACAAACAAATGAAACGGATTCACCCCCATCTACTGCTCCTGCAGTGCCCAGGGCACGGTCCTTAACACGCACCCTACAGCCCGAAGAGGTAATAGTACTCAAGCAGCAAAGCATGGCACCCAACGAAGTGGAAGTAAAGCCACCAGTAGCATTCGACGTGAACTTTGATGCGGAGAAAAAAGCAGAAAATGAATCTGATAACTATTCAGATGATTTTGAATCGTACGAATCAGATTTTGAAACGGGATCCAGCAGCACTCCTGAAGAAGAAGAAGAAGAGGAGGAGGAGGAGAAGGAAATTGAAAATGAGGAAGACGACTCAGAACCCACCCAGAATCCTATTACAGTCATACAACAGGAGCGTAAACTGGACTCGGGTCACTATGAGCTTACCCAGCGCCGACCTACCATACTCAGCACCCAATCCACGCTCCAGCCTTACGATAGCTTTGATACCAACTCTCTGGCCAACTCGGATCAGCTGGATTCAGGCATCAGCACCAGAGGATTGACTGAGAGTAGCTCCGCTAACGTGTATTACGGTGGCAACCAGCATTTCGTAACTCAACCCTCGTGCACTCAACGTGGTCTGGAGCTAATGCTGAAGCTGCGCTTTGATCAACTAAATTTCCAACATTTTGAGATGAAACCCCTTAGCTATGAGGGCTATATGCTAAGCTACGGCAAGCTAAATACCAGCCAAATGGCCAGCCAAACTCAGGATCAAAAAACAGACAGCGAATGCCAGACCCAGGAAGTACGTAGTAGTCACAGTTGGACCCAACATCCGCCACACTATGGCGGTCAAATGGTCATCAGCTGCAGTGGAGAGGCGGGCGAGCAAGAGCCTCACTTCTCCCAAGGAGTCAACGATGCATACGAAAACAGCTTGCAGCAGTTGGAGCAAGTGCATCATAGAGAACAGGAACGTGCTCTACAACTACAAAAGCAAAGGTTGAGTAAGCCTCTAGATATTGAACGTCTCAGTCAATTCCTACAGAAAACCTCACAGCTCATATTCCGGGTAATTAACGGGAAGGCCCACAAGATACCCCAAACTCCTCGAAAAGTGACACTACACACCAATCTACTAAATGCTTTACGCGTAACCCGCATCTTTGGTAATGGTGATCAATTGGTGGTCACTGTTCACGAGTGTCCACCACAGAGTAATGTTTACAGCGAAGATTTTGCTAATTTGCTAATGGTCTGGTCCCTCTCCGATCCGGGCAAGCCTATGCGTTTGTTATCCACCTGGGCGGAAGTAAGCCGTGTGGCCTTCTCCACTGAGGCAAGGGACATTATTGTGGCGGGTCTGCGTGATGGAAGTGTGGCGATGTGGGATCTCAGAGAGACTTACAGTTACTGCTCCAAGCTTGATGGTCATTTGACACACTTTGCGGCCACGCAATCGGTGGTGCCTAGCTTGGAGAAGATTACCAGCTGGGATTTGGGTGCCGTGGTGGATGTGCGTAGTTTTCGGGGTACCAGCAAAGTGGGAGGAAGCCAGCAGGATATACAGGTGAGTCTTATAGTAAAGGAAGCATCTACGATATTTGAAAGCAAAAGTCTGATTGTCGTCCGTATAAATGCACAGATCTCAGAGGTAATAAGAGTTAAAGACAATTCTTGGAAAAAAAAGTGGCTG
Organism: Lordiphosa magnipectinata; assembly: GCA_037044535.1. NCBI lineage: Eukaryota > Metazoa > Arthropoda > Insecta > Diptera > Drosophilidae > Lordiphosa > Lordiphosa magnipectinata. Next base: position 856,388 of record JBAMBO010001890.1, read on the forward strand.
AACATTCTTAAAAGAGAAAACATAGAGATCATTTGTCACGATGAAATGTCTATAATGTTATGTTAACTGGTATCAAACTTTGTTGGCATTGGGATAGAGAACAAGCCAACGAAATATGGCAAAAAATCTAAGGGCCGTTTTCTCATGTGCCTGTTTTTGCTGAAATCGAAATCCACCTAGATTTTGCAACTAGGAGATTTTTGTGCAATTGGTTGTCTCATGTAGGTTGATTAACAATTTGGTCATTTGCGCCACGGTCACAACGGGAGGGCTGAAAATGTATAATAGTACCCAGTAGGACCTGACACCATGAAAAATGGAAATCTTTACAACTTCTTTTTCACCGAAGAAGTAGTTCCCAAAACTGAAAAGTTCCATTCGCTTTTATTAAGGCGTGAAACCGTCAAATAATGCATCTTTGGGATGGTATTTCAGCGTGGGCTTTTGTTGTTGCCTTCAACTTCGTGAATCGTTCGGGTTTCCCTTCCAATTTCTCTTTCTCAAAGAACAGTTCCAGAAGTCCATCCGTCGAAAGGGAATATTCCATGCATGCGGCGTCTGCTGCGCAAAGAATGTATGATTAACATGTTCTTTTGGAACCCATTTTGGATGGCATGAAAAAGAGCATACTAAAGATGTGACTTTGGAACGGGGCAAAAAAAAAAATTAGAAAAATGTGTATTTTTTAGTTTCAATTGAAGTATTAAATTTGTTATTCCATTTTAAATTATAACATTCCATTCCATTCCATTTTTCTATTCCATTTTTAAATATAACAAGAAAGAAAGTCGGTCAAGCCCGACTATAACATACTCTGTACCCTTACACTCGCATTTGCTCAGGAGTCAAACGGCCAGTTAACACCCCGCGCACAACGCGGTGCGCTCTCTAAGTTTCTCTCTCTCTCTCTTTCTCTCTCGCACTAAGATTGCCTGTGTTAAACGGTTAGGGTATGTTGCTGTGGTTGCTTGTGTGGGGGTGGTTGGTGTTAACTGGCCGTTTTTTGCCCATAACTTGAGTATCGTTCATCCGATCTTTATCATTCCTTCAGCAAATCGATAAATAATTTTGTTTACAAGGTATCTCTAGAAGGAACGAACGATCCAAAACTGTAGGAGATATGAAGTTTTTTCCAAATTGCGGGGGCGGGAGGGGGCGTGGCAAAAATTGAAAATAAACTTGATCTGCCTGCAAGTATAAGAAATATATATCCCATACATGTCAAACCTCTATCTCTTACCATCTCTGAGATCTCTTCGTTCATACGGACAGACAGACGGACATGGCTATATCGACTCGGCTGTTGATGCTGATCAAGAATATATATACTTTATAGGGTCGGAAACGATTCCTTCTCCCTGTTACATACTTTTGCACAAACTTAATATACTCTATGTACCTTCGGTACAGAGTATAATAATACAATAAGTTTTTAAATTGGCTTTTAAAAGTTGTATATTATTGTTATTAATGTTATGATCGCTGTTTCCTGTTTTTTTTTTCATCTGTAGCCGCTTTGTATACTTTGTTTTTGGTTCTTTGAAACGCCTTTCTGTAATCTTTGAACGAATACCCTTCCTTCTTAAGTCACTGTGGAATTTTAAATTTTTTTTGACTCACCATATATTGCTGAGTTGAGTCTGTGGAAACTACTATATTATATTATTATTCCTCATTTCTTCTTCCCATTAATAGGCGCCAAAAGCACTGCCTACAGAAGGCAACGTCTCATGTTATGGTGACTTTTAGCCATCCAAACACATGAAAATGAACGTGTTAGAAAAAAACAGCGATCGGAAATCGTTCGGGTTTTTGTTTGCGTTCTTTCTTGTTACATACGCGTGACAAAAGCACAATCCAGAGAAGGCACGGTTTCATGTTATGTGAACTTTAGCCTTAGATACAATACAACAGAATTTTACATTTACTAAGAAACATATGAAAAATGGCATTCCTTTGGGAATCACGTTCTCCAAAGTCCGTTTGGGTAGTTTGGCAGCACCTCTGCACTCGGCTGTTTATTGTTATGTCTATTGGGCGCCAATTTTAAAAAATAAAGCAAACATTTTACAAAGGAGAACAAGGATTTTTTTTCGGATAAACTTGTTACTATGATGAAGATTAAGCAATAGGTCTTAAGCTAAGTCCACACAGGCAAATAATTTGTACAAATTTTGATGAAAATTTAGCTATTTAGGTCAAATTGCCGAACTTTCCTTCCATATAGTTTTAGTTTTAAATCCTGTAAAAACTTCAATCACGACTATTTTAATCAAAATTTTGACAATTTTTTTGCCTGTGTGAACTTAGCTTAAGCATTTAACGAGAGAAGTTAGTATGCGCATCTGTCTCTTCAGCAATGTATACAAAAGGCACATCCAATATTTTCAATTTTTGATTTACTTATTAAGATTTCAGACTTAACTTTTTTTTAGCAGCAGTTGGTTTTAGTTTTCAAATATTTTTCAGTATGACCATATGAACGCAAACATAAAAATACATAATTTGCATTAACATGTACATGGTTTTGAAATCAATGAGGATGAAGTTGATGGCTATGGAATTCCGTTTTCAAGAACTTGATTTGAGTTGGTATTGTTCCGTTATTAAGAACATTTTTAACTTAACTGGGAAACAAAATCTGATTTGATTTTAAAGGTCATAAGCGGATTCCTTTTGGTTCTGCGGAGGAATAGGGAAAGGCATATACCTCTTTGGATTGAAAGGGGAAGGGAGAGGGATGTCCGGCAACTTGTTGACTGGTGCAATAATTGCTAAAGCTGCCTTTACACTTGACATATATCTCTAAATAGTAGGTTGTCAAATTTCTCTAAAGAGAAACTTTTATCAAATAGAACCGGTCCTATAACATCAAAGAAGGCAACATTTTCTAAATACTTAGAGATATTTGATTTGCTAATACATTATTGTCAGAGAGTCTCTTTAGAGATATATGACAAGTGTAAAGGCAGCTTAAGTATATACTTGAAGCACTAGGAATTTTTGTCAAATAAATCCAAATCTATGAAACTATCAGTTCTATCTTCAGTAGGCTTTTCGCTAAAGATTGCATGTTTCCCCACCTGCCTCTCCTTACAATCATCACTTTAAGCGTTTGAGAACTATAAAAAGTATTTAATGCAAATGAAATATGGTGTATCAATTAAAATGCAAGAATTTAGGAAAAATATATTTTTGATTTATGTATTATCTGTACAAAAAAGTTTTAAAGAATTTTTCAAGTTTGACGCTTTGTTGGGAAAAATTTTTTACAAATTCATTTTTCAAAGTATTGTTAATCGCTAGACTCTTCTTTTTCTCATCTTTCTGGCAATTTTCGGATACCATCACGAAAAATTGATGAGTGTATAGACTTATACACTTTTAGTTGAGCACGGTTGTAAGATTTCATTTGTACTGACCCGCTCAGTGTGAGCGATCTATCTTTTACTAAGAATTTATCATCCCTTATCTTCTAACTTAACTAAGGCAGTATTTTTAAGATAGCTGCGTGTGTATAAATATGAAAATGCATTCGTGTGAGGAATACACATTGCCTCACACGATGCATATTAAGTGGTGAGGACCGGATGACCTTTTCAAGTGGTTTGTGTAATCCTTGAAAGCAACCCTAATTAAATTTAATGTTACAAATGACATATTTTATGATGTTGAGTTATGATAGGCTGTGTGATGTGAATGTGATATCTAATGCTACATGCGGTTTGAAGTCTCGTCATATGTTCAAGTGTTAACAATGCGTCTTTTGGTAATATCTACGAATCGATTCAATTTCGGAGTTCTTCAAAGAACGAAAGTGCTGGTCCTCAAGGGCATGCGTCATCGACGAAAACAAAAAGTAGTCGGAAGGCGCAATGTCTGGGTTAGGACTTTCCATTTCAGCGTTTCAAGGTATGTTTTGACCGTCCGCGCATTATGTGGGAAAATTATTTTCATGTTGCATAATTAGCTTGTCCTGTCTTTGCTCATACTCTGGCCGTTTTTACTTCAATCCTCAAACGCATCAATTGAATTCGGTAGAATTGCCGTGTGATGGTTTCACCTGCTTGTAGCAGCTCATAGTACACTACGCCCAATTGGTCCCACCAAATACAGAGCATGACCTTACCACCGTGAATATACGGCTTTGGCGTCGATTTTGTGTAATTATTTGCCTGTGTGAACTTAGCTTAACGTGTGTTTCAAAAAATAAAAAGTAAATTTAAAAAATTACGATTCAGAAATACCAAAATATTATATTTGTAGATATCTTTGAATATTCTTCATACATATACGAATCAATGTCGTCTTAACTTTTAGATAAAGAATTTCTTTCGGTCCCTGTTCTGGTTGTGAGTTTCATTTGATACTTTTCGGTAGACGGTTGCAGTTCTTGTTCAGGTTTGATCCAATTGAAGTGAGTTGTCTTTTATTTTCACTTAGGCTGCCAACTATAAGATTTGCTATGTATCGTCCAGTTTTGTCTGTTGTTTCGTTTACTGAAATCCAATTTAGACTGTTTCCTAAGACTGTGTAGAATAGGCTTTCAATATTATCATTTGAAGTACAAGCATCGGAGTTTGGTGCATTTAGATATATTTATTTAGTAATAAATTCATAAAAAATATAAGAGTAAGAGAAAGAGAGTGTTTTTACACAGACGCCAACCGAACTAAATCGGCTAAAAATTTTCGTGCTCACCAACACAAGCACACTTTTCCGTCCCCCCCATTTGCCCGGCCCAGTTCTAGTTAATCGAACTGCAAGGGTATACATTAGGGGGGGTCGATTTGTATGGGTGAAAAAATGTGAACGAAGCGTATAGAAAAAATTAAATCTACAGAAAATTCTACAAAAAATTTCACCAAGAACCCATAGGTCTAAAATGAATTCGTAGCCCGGGGAAATCGACCTCAAATTTTATGTCTCACCTACGGTATTTAGCCATAGATTTTCTTCACCAATACCTTATTTTCTTAGTAGAAGCAATTTCCAAGTAGAAACAACCAATATTTTTATAGCAGTCCAGTTGGAAAAGAGCTCCAACCCCCTCTAGTATACATATAACCTTTGGTCTGTACAAGGCAGAGCTTGACCCACTTCTTTTTTGTTTTGACGCCATCTTTAAACGTTTCTGTCTTCTTTTTCAGTATGTCTCCCTGAATGACTCCGGTTTGCTGACCATCTGGAGTTTGGTGGAGGGTCATTCCACTTCCTATCATACCAGTCACGAATATAGCTCACCCTGGGCTCGTGTTAAGCTAATACAAAGTGCATCCTGTTCTCTAAGAGACTATCTGGAGCAACGCCTCGTTAAAAGCCAGCAAAATTCGTTTGAGAAAAACAAATCCCTGTTCCAAGGAAATGTCTACAGTGATGCTTTGCTAAGAGAGCTAAATGAAACACAAACTTTAACACCAGGGGAGGGTCTACAGGGATTGCGCTTTACCAGCATCGATACGGGCAGTGATCTGGTCTACGTTTGCACCAATCGTAATTTCGTGCTTAGCTGCACGCGAAGCCTAAAGACCGAACGTTTCACACGAATTGTCGTGAACGAAAGTCGCTTTCTTTTCCCAACCTCACTGTGTGTGCTCACCAATGAACGATTTGTGGCCGTTGGTTTATCCAATGGATCGGTCATCATTCTCAACTGTAATCAGAGACATTCGTATAATAGACCTACAACATCCGCCCTACCACCAGCAACAGCTTCAACCACTGAAGTGCCTGTCAATGAAACGGGCAAATCTTGTGCCATTCAGAATATTATACTCAATGAACGTCGCTCTTTTGATCAGTTGGAGGAGACCACTTCGAGCTATGAACCGAGACCCGATACCGCTGTGGAAATGCTAAGAAAACCACGTCGTTCGTATGAAATGCGCATATTTGATCAACAATTACTTTTAAGTGGTACTGCCTTGCGTGAACATCTGGTCCAGGCTCTAGTCCTGTCCACTGATGGTTGGCGTCTCTTCGCTTTGGCCAATCGAACTGTGCGTGCATATGACTTTTATTTGGATAGTGAAGTCCAGCAGGGGCAGCTTGGAGTGGAGAGCAAGCTGAGAGCCAATGATATAACCGCTGCATGTAGTTCTAAAATGGAGCAGCATTTACTCATACTGGACGAGGCTGGACAAGTGCAAATGCATTCACTTAATTTGTAGTTTGTTATTGAACAAAAATAAAGTTTATCTTCTTATATACTAAAAATGTTGGCCTGGCCTTAGATGGCTTTTCTCTTCTTATTTTTGATTTATTCATGTTTCCAGGTTTTATGGAGCCGATACGCCTAATTGGGGTGAGTACATTAAACTGCGTTCATTCAAACAGCATCATGATACACCAATTACATAACAATTAAAAAAGTTAAATTTTAACTGGTGCGAGGGGGCTCTGTAGAGTTTACAGCAGAGGTTGACCATTGGAGCAGAGTCGTCGTCGAAATTAAAGTGGCTGCTATAGTATTTGTGAGTCAGTATCCTTCAATACGAATCATCTATGAATAACCAGAAAATCACACATAAATCTCACATGGTCATTGGTGAATCATAGATGAAATTCTTTGAACACAAAAGGTCCCAGGAGTTGATCGTTCGCTAATGAATCACTCATGAATTTATTATAAAGTCATTGATTTTCTTATAAACAGTTGACCTAAATCCAAAATTTCAACTCAATCCGGAAACAAACAAACATTTCCTTGTGATTTCTCATTTTTAATTTGAATTTAAAAATTTGCCATCGATTGAAGTGAACCATACAATTTGTTGTAAAAATTTTGATGAAGTTATACGTGTCGTTAAGTAATTTCTTAAGAAATTTGAACAACAGATTGCAAGCTTTTTTCCTCAAGCTACTGTATATTTTGATTCAGTGAAAACCTATAAAACGTAGGTTACTGCTTTGACTTAAACGACTTATTCCATATTTCAACGTAATAAAATATTTCAATTACACTTCACATCATTTTGAAGAGGTGGACAAACTTCACCGATACTTTGTTAAAAGGATTAAAAGGCTACCGGACAATACTCCTAATTACGCATTGGCGATTGAACTTGGCATGGAAGACAACCACTTTTTGACACTCAAGACCCACTTAAACTATATAGGCAGAACCTTATTTAATTACCAAGAGCATAGATTACTGAAGCTTTCCACATACATCATCCAAAATAACTTTTCTGGGCAAAGCGGTTAAAATTCCTAAAATAAGGCCACGATTTTGAAATGCAAAAGGGAAAACGAAACTAAAGAGTCATGTAGCTATAAATTTCTGGATCATATACAATGGAATCACTTATATCACAGAAGACATGAAGGTTGCCTGCATTACATGTATTTTTAAAGCCCGATGTGGTCTCTTGAAACTGAATGGCGATGGATTTTCCCCGACTCAATCGGGACTTTGCACAATGTGTAATTTAAACAAAAAGGAAACATTTAGCCATTTTCTCGGACGCTGCCCGGTTCTCAGAGAATTTAGGGTGATGCACCTAAGGAAGACCATACTAAAGGAGAATGAAATTATACTATTAAGTCATTGTTAAGCTGCCTTTACACTTGTCATATAAGTCCAAAGAGACTCTCTGACGATGCTGTAGCAGTAAATCAACTATCTCTAAATATTTTGAATATTTAGCCTTCTTTGATGAAATAGAACAGGTTCTATTAAATAACAGATTCTCTTTAGAGAAGATTGACAACCGACTATTTAGAGATATATGACAATCAATTTGTAATTTTTTCGAAACAATCTAAATAAAGACAAAATACATATATTCACTGAACAACAGCCAAAATGTTCCCAGCAAGAAATCTATTTTTTTCTGATTCATTAAAGGATCCAAATGTCGAAAAATAAAAAGTTTTACCACAGCATTGATACAACTATAGCTTGTTTGAAGCCAAAAAGTTAAATTTGATGATCATGAAAATAAACTGGCTAAAACCAACTTTTTTATCTTAATTCTCCTGAGTTTAGTATAGTATAAATATTATGAAAAATTTGTTCAAATAATCATTCATTTTCTGTAAACGAAATTCTATAAATACCAAACATTTAACTTTACCAAGATTTTTGTACACTCAGAAAAAAACGACAGAATTTAAGCCGTTCTGTTCTTACTTTTATTTATGATTTGTTCTAAATGGTAATTAAATAAAGTACGAAACATTATTGAAACACGACTGTTAATAAAGGATGATTTTTAAAGCTATTGTTTTTTGTAAATGTAAAAATAAACCTAAAATTTTTAATAATGAATAAAATATTTATTTGGAGCGATACATCAATGCCTGCCATTTACTTTTTAAAGATTATTTCATGTATGTATATGTGGCCCACAGCTACGCCTGAGGTGGTCCATCCGTAAGCTCCAATTTTGGCACACTTTTTTTTGAATTTCAGATCACCAATGGCAGCTGTAATGTTGTCTTCCAGGGCTTCAATTGTGGCTGGCTTGTCCCTGTACAAGAAAAAACTTCACGTAGCACCACAAAAAATAGTCTAGGGGGGTCTTATCACATGATCTTGTGGGCCAAAAGGTGAAATTAACTGCTCACCAAACTCGCCTCTCAATTGGTTCATGGTTTCGCGTGCCGTGTGGCATGTGGCACCGTCTTGTTGAAACCACATATCACCCAAGTCAAATTCTTCCATTTTGGGCAAAAAAGTCGGTAATCATCGCACAGTATTTTGATCCATTAATCAATGATGCATCCAATGCGGTCCAATGATGCCGCCGGCCTACAAACCCCACCAAACAGTGCATATTTCAGGGTGCATTGGTAGCTCTTGAGCTTCCTCTGGCTGCTCTTCAGACCAAATTAAGCAATTCTGTTTGTTGACGTACCCATTGAGCCAAAAATGAACTTTGTCGCTGAAGACAATTTTTTGATGAAACACATTTCTCACAGAGCACGAATTTTGATAATAAAATTCAATGATTTTCAAGCGCTGTTCGTTTGTTAGTCTATTCGTGGGGAAATGGCAAACCTTACTGAGCATTTTTGGCGTTGCTACATGTTACGAATCACGCAAAAAGTGGCAAAAAATGTACATAGAAAAACCTAATAGCATAAAAATCACCCTTTATGTGAACAAACGTTATTGAATCAAAAACTTTTCGTTCTATATCTATATATTAGAAATCGCGTTCTTAATTCAAGTATAAAATATCTTGGATTGAGTACATAATAGACTTACAATGCAAACTCCATAAAAGTGTGAAGAATTTTTAATTGAATCTGTTCTTAAAATTCCCTACTGGCTCTAAAACTTTGCTTATGGAATGAGGGTAGATTTCTGACCTACAGTAAAACCGTGAACTACACAACCAATAATTTGAAGCTCCCTCAAAGTTTCAGCATACTCGGTAGCTTGGTGTACTCAAAAAATCTTAAGATTTTAAGGAATCTGTTTACCGTGTTTCGAAAAATTGTAATCGCTTTAAATCAACACTGTGATGATAATTCACAAAAACTTTAGGTTGTATAGTCTACCAATCTGTTGATTTTCCCATCCGAAATCCCTTCTTTTTTTTGCTTACATGTTTATTTTCTTTTTTAACAAATAGATCACTTATTTGGACTACCATCATATATTTACATCCGTCTCGTTTCGCAATTCACATTTGCCTGGACATTAGGCCGCCGGCTGTCGCTGCTGTGGCTCCCAACAGTTGCCTCACGGTCTGCAATTCATCCCGAAGAGCTAAAATCTGTGCTCTGAGTATCGAGTTCTCCTGTTCCAACAGTGCAGCACGAAATGCTATTCGATCTTCACGAATTTTTCGTGCATCTCGGGATTTTTTGGCCGCCTCATTGTTGCGTTTACGCCTTTCATAATACTTGGCATCCTTTTGTGCATCTGGTATGGGTCGTTTCTCGCCACGGGCACGTCGTTGCAAGAAACCGGGAAACATGCTGACGCCCACGCGGTTTAGTTCCATTAGAGGAAACTCCAGACTCTGCAATGCATGATTCGGTGGGGCTATGTACTCAAAGGCGGGCAATGGACTCGTCTGGGCCATTAGACTGGGAAAACTCAGACGTAGATTAGGGCGTGCCATTAGGGAATAACCTGGCATTGGCGGCTCCGCTTCCATATCCAAATCGCCGCTATTTAGGGACAGCGTCTCGGTCACATCCAAAAGGGGGGACTTGGCGGGCGAGTGCATTGTTTTCTTTCGGGAACTACCGTACGCGCCAACGACCGCGAGGCTTCTGAGCCAACTCACCTGCCACCTGAGGGAACGGAATCTAAGCTATCTAACCCCCGTCGACTGATTCAACCAATCACGCAATGTTGACGGTAATTATTCGTCAAATACATGACACTTTGCCATGTTGAATGACATTTATTTTACCTGCCCCGGGTTATAAGGACTTCATATAACTGGTTAGCTAGATTACACACTCCCACGTTCTGATTTCTTTTTCGTGGGGGTGTAACCGCACGACAGACATACGACAGACCAACGAGGTCCGGTTGGGAGGGGGGCACTAACAGTTGACCAACTATTATGCAGCAAGCAGGAGCTATGGGGGTAGGGCTGAAAAGTTTTAGTGGTTAGCCAATGAAAATGTAGTTGAAGGGAGAAGCTTTTGGTCATGCTAGACAATGGAGGCGTGGTGGAAATTCCAGTCCAGAGTTATTAACGAATCGATTTTTAGCTAATCCTCTATTTAGTTTTTTTGTAAATAGGGGAACTCCAAATCGAGACCTCAAAAACTTCATAAATGCTTTGTCAGACCCCCATATAGAGCCATCAAAAACTCACTAACTCATACCTCATAGGCATGACTTTCGAAAATATTTGCATGTTATTAACCCTTTCGCAACGGTAGTTCTATTTTCCTGTGTCGTCTCCGTTAACCCGTTCCCCCCGTTACCAGGATTGTGGTTGAGAAAGTGTCACCTGTTTTGGTTGAGGGGGGGGAAATTGCACGTTTCGGTGCTAACCGGAAGTTAGCTACAAGCCGATGTCGCATCCTCATAAAATTTCATAATGCATGCGCTAATTTATTATCTGTTGGCAAAAGTTTAACCCTTTGACTGTCATGATTTGGTGGTGTATCATTAGAGAAGGAAGTAGAATAGCGTGCTAGGTTGATATGTCTAATGGGAAAGTTATTTAACGGCAAGTGAGGTTAGAGGAAGAAATTTGGGCAGAGCTAGAGTGATAAAGGTACGGCAGGAATTACTGATTTGTAAAGCGCATAGCCGGCGTACCGAACATTATTTAGCGATTTTATCATACTTCTAGTACAAACCCTATATTTTTAACAGCGATCTTTATCGATTCCATCAAAAGACTTTTTTGGACCTTTATCCATTAAAAAAAAATGTTTATGGCCAAAGCTGGTATGTCAATACTCCCCCAACATTTACCAATCTAGCATTTGTTGGATCATTTAAACATAAATAGCCGTGTTGAGTCTTTTTTGAGTCCTTTTTAAGAGACCTCCGTTCTCAGCTAACTTAGACACTGGGCCCTCAAGCAGCTTCATCAGCGAAAAGGTCGGCCAAAAATTAGCAACGGACAACAACATTCGCGAAGTACGCACAAAAATTACCCTAGCCGACGGCTCCCTGAAGTAGGTGTCTCAAGCTCTCGTGGCTCGGGTGTCTCTTGATCAACAGGGGACTAACCCACCCCTACCCACTATTCTGGACGAGATCATCTTAGGGGTTGACTTTCTATGTGGGATACAGGCAAGTCTACAATGTGGAAGGGCGTGTCTTCAATTGGACAGTCGAATACCGACCCCGATCAAAAGAAGCACCCCAACAGCTATACCCGGTAACCTCGTAGAGACCGCCCAGGTTAGCACAGACACATCGATACCACTCCAGAGCCCGACCCCGATCAAAGGTAACCCTACAAAAGCTATAACTGGCAATCTCTTAGAGACCGCTCAGGTTAGCACAGCCGCATCGACATCGACCCCAGGGCAGAAACACCAAGACCCCCACGCTTCGCCCTAGAACCCCTGCCTGATGCTATTACCGCTAAGAAAAATAACCCTTTCCGAAAGTCACCGAGGCACACTGCACTTTCGAACGAACCCGAGAGTAGGGCCCAACGATATACAACTACTAGCCAAGCACTTGTAAGATCGTCAGTTTCGCTACTGTAAACAGCGCCATACCGTCAGAAGGCTGCTGGGAGACCAAGGCGATTACAACCCTGGACCATCTCGAGCCACCGTTAGAGCCAAGGGTAACTCATTTCCTGGAAGAGGAACTTACTGCCTTTGAAAATTTGTCAGGAGTTTCGACCATCGCGGAACATACGATTGTAATGAAGAATGACAAGCCGATTAAACAACGTTACTTCCCAAAAAAACCGGCGATGCAGAAAATCATCAATGTACAACTTGATGAGCTCCTCAGAGATGACCGGATAGAACCCTCTATAAGTCCACACCGATTTTCGCATTCGTTTTCCCGATCTCGGCTGGAGTCTGACCCAGCGTTGCCGAGAAAGTATCCCACTACACAATTTGACATTATATTAGTTATTTTTATTGGATTTTTCAGACAGTTGGGAAATTTTTATACCGCGCCAAAACTGGGTCCCTAACTCAGTAGATCACGTCCTATTTAAAGATGACTTGAAAATGAGTCCCACAAATGCTCAAAATGTGATTTATTAATAAACGACTCGAAAAAGACTCGCAAATGATTTGAAATATGAGTCGAATCTGATCCGAAAAGCGGGCTATAAGCGACTCTTCAAGAACAAAAATATCAATTTATGACTATTTTAATCAGACAGAGGACTCGAAAAAGACTCGAATGTGATCAGAAATTTTATTAAATGCTTTATGGGTATGTACCTAGAAGGTAAGGGTTTCAAAATTCAAAGACCAAGCACTTTTGAAAGACTTTTTAGAGGACCTATGAATGATAACAATAACGAATGTGGCCCAGTTGACTTGACGAATGGACGCGTTCTCCTGAACAAATATTTGTCTAAACTTCGACGGAATGTAGAGTCAAAAATCTGTCAACTATTTAATAATCTATGAACCCAGACTCGAACCAAAACATTAGGTTCGATTAATAAAGGAACCGGTCCGCGAACCGAACCTTACACACGGGTTCGAACCTCCGGACCGAAACTTCACCAAAATTGTACAGGTTGGACGCATTGTTTGTAACCATTATTAACCAATAAACCCCATATACACATTATTTGAATATTTTAAGACTCTATTTGTACACTCAGAAAAAAACCAATATCCTTGTTCTTGAATCAAGTACAAACGGTGTCAATAGAACGGTAAAGTTGCCTTTACACTTATCATATATATCTAAAAAGTCGGCTCCCAAAATTCTTTAAAGAGAAACTCTTATCAAATAAAACCTGTCCTATTTTATCATAGAAGAAATATTTAGAGATATTTGATTTGCTATTACACTATCTTCAGAACGTCTCTTTAGACTTATATGACAAGTGTAAAGGCAGTTTAAGTACGAATATACTTGAATCAAGTACAAATATACACCCCAATATATCCTGAAACAGTTTTATGAAATATTTCGTCAAGGAAATCTCTAGAGAATTTGGACTCAGTTGGTTTGCAAAACGAACGAAAAATTCGTCGGTGTTACAAAACGATAGAATTAATTTTTGAATTTGAAAATCTAGTTAGGAGGTTTGTATCCAAGATAATGGTCCATCTCCACAAAAAGGGTTGCATTCCTCGGTAAAAAAAAATGTACCATTTTCGAGTTTTGAGTTAATATAAACGCCGAACCGAACCGAAAACCATAAAGAAAAAACGATTCGGTTCGGTTCACTTCATTAACGAGTTTAACCGCTTTTATCTATGGATAATGATACTTTTAAACTTGGGAATTTCAATCGATTCCCTTATATAAGTTTTGTCCTAATTTAGATTAAATTAAGTATTGCTGATGAACCTTCAGGGAACTCCCAATTTGTTTTTGAAACGATGTTTCTGTTCAAATAAAGCTGGGAAAACCCTAAGAAAATGAATTAACCTATGACCAAGATGGTATTAATGTAGTTCAGAAATCTAACCTTACATCATAGTCAAAGTGTTAGAACCATGTGGGAATTGTAAGAACAGATTCGTTTTAAAATAATTTTTTCGACTTGCGCCCTTGCACCTTTACACTGGATTCTTCATTTTTTTTCTTTCCTCGGTTTCCTGTTCACCCGTCGCTCATTGCGCCCTTACCTCCGCACCCTTAAATTAACTACCGGGTTAAGTGTCAAAAGTATGTTAAGTAGTAGACGAACCTGTGTGACATATGTTCGTCCACATAATGATGATGATATGATGATGAGTTTCCCTAAAGCCACCCCCCACATAAAGAAATCTATTTACCAACATTTGTCGACCTCGTTTAGCACTAAATTTGAGGGTCAAAAGGATTTCTATTACTACAGAATTTCGAAGAGTGTGTGCGTGTGTGTGAGTGGACTGGGACACGAATTTAAACTCTTAAAATGAACACAACTGGAACGCAACAAATCAAACTTTTGCTTCTTCTTCTAGGAACTGGAACCGCGTCGGGTGCAATGGCCACTGGAGCTGCCGCTCTCCAGACTGGGGCAAGTGACCTTCTGCAGTTCGGCTATACGCTGCCAGGTCAAATTAAAGTGACGCACCGAGCGTGCATTAGCCAGTTTGGCTATGGGACCCAGAGTGCGATAACCATTGTTAATGTATCGAACGAAACCCTTGGCCGTCAGATCCAGCAGTGCGGTCTTCACCTGAGCCTCCAGATCGCCACAGGCAAAGGGTCTATACGGTTTAAATCAACGTTAAGACTAATGCCTAATACAAAAACTGCCACTTACTCTTTCTCCAGCATCTCGAGTATATTTTCCTCCTGTATGCCATTGACATATTTGGGATGATCCTGAAACAGGCGCACCATATCCATTATGTACAGCGGCAAATGGATATGGTAGCTGTTGTACTGCAGAGTCGAGGTGGACGGCTCACAATCGCTAATGGGATTCTCGTCACACATTTTGAGAAATCTTTGGAAAATAAATTTACTTGTTTACTATTCGGTTTCGGTCTCTGGGGAGGGGCTATTTGTTTGTGAGTTAAGTGAGCAGAGTCTACTTAGTTCCTGTGCTAATGTCAACCAATTACAGGTGTCATTAACAGCATGTCTCTTTGAAGGTCCTTTGGGTTTACTCTTCAATTATGACCCACAGCCGAACAAATATGGTAACAATTACATGTTGGGGTTTTATTTTTTGTTTTTATTACCTGGTAATTTCACCTAATATATAAATAGCCACCCAATGCATTAGACAGGTTTTTGGATGGGCGACGCCTTGTTGTTGGTGAATAGACAATAATGAATGAAACTCGTCATTTCCGGAGAGATAAGGAAAAAACTTGTCGGTTCAAGGTTCTTTAAAGCTTTTATAAAGGAGGAAAGGCACAGTTAAGTAAAAGGAAGATAAATAAAAGTAAGTATAAAAGAAAATTAGGTAATAAGTTTTCATTTCAAAGATTTTGATTTAAATTCATCAGACGAGAAGGAAAATATAAAAATAGCTTTATAACGACAAATACATACTTGGCTTTACAGCTTTAAGTCGCTTTGAAATTCCCAAGCGGTTATGGCAGCACTGCCATCAGGAGGCATCTGCTGGTTGGCAGCAGGTAGACAACGCCCCATAGCCACCCCCTCGATCCGCTAAATAAAGGAGTAAATCCAGCGTCCTTTAAAATAAGTTTAGTTTTTCCCATTTTCAAAAAGGGTTGCAACGGATCCAGCAAATTATAGGGGCATCTCGTGTCTAAATTCAGTTTGAAAATCTTTTACTCTGCATCGGAGAATTTCGTGTGACAATATTCTTACATCATTCTACAATAGACAACATATACAGGTCCCAGCAAGAAATCTAACTGGTAAATACTTGTCAGTTAACTGTTATAGCTAACCGTTAAAATACGGAATGTTTCTGGTCAAACGCAAATGGGCGTCGGAAAGATGCTAACCGATTATCGACCTATCGGTGAGTGTTTTGGTTTGAGTATTTATATTAGGACTTTAACTGGTAGCTCTAACTGGTAAGCAAATTAGTCAGTACTAACCTATACAATACTTGTCGTTTACAATAATAATTTAATAATTATTATATAATTTACCATTTTATTTCGTATTTGGTTTTTCTTACATATCTATTTTTACAAGTTATTGTTTTTTGTGCTTTTGTTTGTGCCTGTTGTGAGGCAGCTCGATAGATTTTCTTATTTCCTTAAGAAAGTCGTCTTTGCCGAACAAATCTGAATAGAGATTAAATAAATGTGAGATAGAACTGTTATAAATAAAAAACAACGTAATATTTACCTGGGAATATTTTATTAAATATTAATAGTTCTTTTAATGCTCGCTTGCCGTGTCTTCCATCGTAATTTAAATCGGATGCACACTTGCCAGTGATGACACTTCGAAACACCTCATCGAAAGGTTTGGATAACTTCTGTTTTCTCGTTTTTAAAAATAATAGATGTTTATTATTTCATATCTATATTCATATATATATCAATTAATTAATTGAACTCACCAACCGTTCACTGCGACAACCACGCGAGAAATGGCCACAGTTCTTAAGAACTAAACAGCTGTTTATCGGCTTTCGTTATAGCATTCGTTAGGCCTAACTGCAACAATAACTAGAAGAGGAAGAATTTGCCAAGTCGTTAGGCGTCATTTTCGACCTACGTAAATTATACAGAAACCCATGTGTGATAGTATTTGTGAATTCAAAAAAAGTATAGTTGCATTGGTGGCTTTCGGTATCGATTTCTTGCTGGGGTAGGTACATGTACATGCACGGTTGCAACTAGGAAAAAATTAAATGCTCCAAAAAAATTCGAAAAGGCTCCATTGGAAAAACAACAACAGGCTCCAAAACATATTTGAAAAACAGCTACATTTCAATGAAAAAAATGCTGAACTACATTTTGTCAAAAAAATACAACGAATTATTGTTTTCTAATAATTGTTTTTATAATACCTGAAAAATAAACATATCAAAATTAATTTTTATAATCCAAACAAAGCAAATATATACCAATTTTTTTTTTTTTCGAAAGCTAGACATAACAATGTCCCTTCAATTTCTTATACTAATTCTTGTCTTATTAGAGATCAAAATGTTCTCCATTGAGTAATAATAGAAGTAAATAATTCAATCAATAATTTCATTTAGGTCATTTGTTAAACAAACATGAAAATCTTTATGTGAACAAAGCATTATGTTAGTCATAAACGGAAATTCAAGATTATTTTTGAGTTTTGTTTTAATTAAACTGCAGAAGCAGAGAAATGTGGCAGTGACATTATATTTCTTACAACAGAAACTAATTCTTTAAATTCTTGGGCAGGAAGTCCTCTTTTTACTTTCGACATTTCATTCCAAAATAAGGCTAGTTCATTTTCCCTTTTTATTATCTGATAAGTTAGTTGCAGCAGCTGTTTCGGGATCTGAGTCAGAAGAAATTTCTTTCTTTCGCGATTTTGGAATCTGGACAGCAAACTCGTAACAAATTGGCCAAGTTGTCCATTAATAAGAATGGCAGATTGTGGATTATAAGAAACATGATGAGGTCATACTCGGCGTTACGCACTTGCTCAATAAGCTTTGGTTTGTCTGTATTAATAATTTCCCTTTTCGCATGATTTCTCTGTTTGAACAAAAAAACTGAACTGAAATAAAATTTCTTCAAGTAACAAAAAATGGTCGACCATTTTAATTTTTCGTCCATGAAAACTTGTCCAGCCATTCTAGCCGGAAGTGCTAAAATAAAAACAAAGTAAATCATGTGGTTTCATATGTACATATTTTAAATAATCGTTATTGCTATAATATTGCATTTTTATCGATATTAACTTATCTAATGGTTCAATTCTATAAATTATAGTATTACTTAAAAACATTTTCAGTTTTCAATTTGTGCTTTTGAACTCATGAACAAATTGTTTGCTTTGATTAAAAAGCTCCATTTTCTCCAAAAGTGGCAACCGTGTGTACATGTTCTTGATTGATTTTTAAGCTGGCTTTGTAACAAAATCCCGAAGAAGCCTTTTTTATAAACTGAGCAATCTGGGGATGTCTAAAATAACAGAGTGGCTTGAAACTAATACAGAAGTCCAACAGGGCTGCATCTTTAGGACGCAGCGTTTTATCCCTCTTTATTGACGACATTACAAAAATTCTACCTGGAGGGAGCATTCATCTTCTATCCAACTATTGTCAGTAATGGAAGCTGCAAATAAATATAGCAAAGTCGAACGTTATGGCAGTACGAACATACAGATGCACATATGTACATGCTCGCTGAAAAGTGGACTTTAAATGAAACTGAAACAGAAAGAGTTACGTCCTATAAGTATTTGGGTGTTACATTAACAGCAAACATGAACACACTTGTAAAAGACCCTGCTTGTCACGTAAAAGGCCATAGGCCGTGTGCAGTGCGACTACGCGGCGCCAGCATGGACAGCAGCCATCAGTGACACACAATGGGAAAATCTCCAACGTGCCCAGAATGCTGCATTCCGCACCATCACCGGATGTCACACCATGGCTCAAGTGGACCACCTACACGAGGAAACCCACTTGCTCGGCGTCCGTGATCACTGCAACATGCTGACCAAGCAGTTCCTAGTCAATGGTTTACAGGACTTGAGGACCCACCTGCCGAATGTACTCACGTTCACCTCAAACTTTATCACCATCTCCGAATCCGTAGAAATTAATGCGAGAAATGCCATCCACCAGAGTACTGTGGCCGAAGCGATTAGCCAGTTGAAACCAAACATTGTCCTGGGAGGAAGACCTCACCCCATCAGCGATGCTGAAAAAACCCTGCCCAGAAGCACCCGGACAACATTGGCACAACTTCGCTCGGGGTACTCTGCGACGCTAAACAGCTACTTACCTAGGATAAACGAGGCAGTGATTGACGAGTGTCCCAAATGCGGGCAATCTCCGCATGACACTAATCACCTCTTCCACTGCCCAGCAGCCCCTACACAACACACCTCTGGACAAACCCGGTAAAAGCAGCAATATTCCTCGGGCTGGACCTGGACGACTCGAACTCGCTCACAACACCTTAACCCTCTACCCTACACACTCCCCCCTTCTACCTTCAAAAAATTTTTCCACTCTAATCTTTTCTTTCTATTTTTACCCACAACATATGCGTACCATTACTCTCATCCACAGGAGCCGCTACAACAACAACAACACTTGTAAAAGGTAAATTTAAGGAGACTAAAACGGCAATAAGCTCGACTTGAAAAATCTTTCTTAGCTGGGCATACGACCGCTTTGAAGATGCTGAACCTTCTTTGTTAAAAATCAGTTTAGACTACCGCCAAACTCACCAAATTATGCCATATAAATTGTAACCGGGCTTCCTAATCTACTCACAATCTGAGGCGTAACTTTACCTATATCACAACAATTATGCAAATGGCGGATTTTAGATTTCCGAAAGGAGAGAATCGCTTGAACAAATATTAAGTATAACCTGGGAAAATGAACGGCAACAGTTTATAGAAAAAGCTTCTCAATCTGTTGGTAGGTTAACTTTTGTCGCAGGATAACTGTGGCAATTCACATATAAAGGCAAAAGGTTTTAGCTCAAAATGCAAGCATTTATAAGAAAATCTCTTGGGATTTCTGGGACAACAGACGGTAATTAAACCATTGATTGAATAAATAAATGATTGCTGGATTTATTTTCTGGAAATTTTCATCAATAAGTAACGGGTGTAAAATCGGTTACGACCAGGGAGCATTTTAGCTGTGGCATAGTTTGAGTAATTTCAATGCTTTTGGGAGCCAACCAACAAAAACCAAAAATAGATCAAAGTCTCAATTTAAATCTACATGACTGAAATGAAGTCCTGAAGAAGCAAATTACCCTGGCATGCACAAATATCTTAACAGTTAGATTGACATAATCATTTCATCTCATTTCTTGCATAACAAAATCTTTACTAAAGGAATGGTAAACTGCATTTAAACACCTGTCCAGTTGTTATAATTCACAATGTCCGGGGCCCATCCCTGATGAGCCTTTTGTGACCCGTTTACCCTTTTCGGTCGAAACATTTAGTTTGTCAACACCGGGAAACCTGTCGTCGTCATATGTATATGTCCTACACGTATGTGACGCGCGTTGGAAAACTGGCCTGGGATTTCGGCCAGGTGTTATTTATGGGCTTTTCTAATCGTTGCGGCATAATCTATTAGCACTAAGGACAGGCGACTAGGATTTCTCCCTGGCTTCGTTTTTTTTTTTTGCTTTTGCACATTAGAGGCAATTATGATGATTATTATTGTTTTAGTTTTTGAAGCTTGATGACGACAGTTCCATGTTTGGGTTTTAATGGCTTGTAATTGGAGGAACTCTAAACATTAATCAAATCGCTTTGACATGGCGGCATAATAATATTAATAATGCGCTTTATTAGGACAAAATGAAAAGTTAAACAAAATGTTAGAAGCAGATACAACGAAAATTCATGGAGAAAGCCTTATAACTATATATTTGGTCAAAATAAAGAAAAATTTAAAATTTCTTGCATTTAGCTGGAACTCTCCTTGTCATTATGGCGTACACGGAAGAAAACAAAAAACGCAATAAGTGCAAAAGAAAGAGTGCCAGACACCACTGCTCCAATTCGCCATAAAATAACTCGACGATGACGCCTTCTTCTAGTGGCCGCCTCTTCAGCTTGCTCTGATGGCGCTGGCATCTTCACACCAAAATCTCTATTTTTTTTTTTTTTTAAAGAAATGAAAACGAAAACTCAATTAACTGACAATTAGGGCGAAACTTGGGGGTTTTCTTAAAAATTACTACAATCCGAGGCAATATACTCCTGCTCATCAACGATGTTCTCGGAACGTGTTCCATCAAGAATCTGGACATAGCCTCGTTTCACCAACTGTTCGCGCAACCCGGCATAATCGGCCAGTAATCGCACAATATAGCCATCCGGTAGTTGATGCATAATCTCCACCTCAAATTCCTGATTGAGTATTTTACTCTTTAAATACTCAATGGCCTCCAGGGTCTTTTGATTTGACAGCTTGTCGTTGAGTACCAAGCCTTCAAGTTGACAGCAAATGGCGCGATGCGGCTTCAGACCCTCCACTGGCCCGCATGGAGACAGTGCCTTAAGGGGCACAAACTCGGTATTGCCATAGTCCACATAGAAGATTTTGTATTCAGCATTCCCGAAATCTTCGATTATTTGAGCCCGATAGAAGCAGCCATCGCTATAGCGGGCCAGAACCATGTCCAGTAAGTGAGGTTTCTGTTTGAATATACGCTTTTCCTTGGGCACATCCTTTCTGCTCCAGACCAAGGGTGGAGATTCATCTACCAGCTGAGCATAGACTTCGGTGGGACTGCTAATGAAGGTGATTTGAACGCGCACAGTCGAGTGCAGGGCAAGAGAAGTGACAAAAACACTTTGCGGCAGTGGAGCGGCTACTTCCTGATCCTTGGTGGCGCCATGTGGAGCAGGCAGCTGATGAACCAAATGACAGTTGTTGCCTAATAGAAAGAGAACATTTGTAGTTGATTAGAGACCAGCTATAATTGTTGTGACTTACCCTTGAAGCAGCCATTCAGTTCTGGGTCGTAGTGTCGGCACAGGCGCTCATCATCCTTGGGCTTAAAACCCAAAACAGCCTTAACGGGATCACTAGTGCCCTCATCTATCACGTTTAGCATGGCCAATTGAGCTTCGCTTAGCAAGGGACCCTCCACCGTCCGCTTTTCCACCTGCTGGCTGGACAAATCGCTTTCCTGGACGGTTAAATCAAGAGATGGATGAACCAGATGAAAGGTGTTGCCTAGCAGAAAGAGAATATTTGTAGTTGATCAGTGATTAGTTATAACTGTTCTGACTTACCCTTGCGCTCATCATGCTTGGGCTTAAGACCCAAAACAGACTTGACGGGATCACTAGTGCCCTCATCTTTTTCGTTTAGCATGACCAATTGAGCTTCGCTTAGCAATGGACCCTCCATCTTCCGCTTTTCCACCTGCTGGCTGGACAAATCGCTTTCCTGGACGGTTAAATCAGGAGATGGATGAGCCAGATGACAGGTGTTGCCTAGCAGAAAGAGAATATTTGTAGTTGATCAGTGACCAGTTATAATTGTTCTGACTTACCCTTTCGCTCATCATCCTTGTGCTTAAGACCCAAAACAGCCTTGACGGGATCACTAGTGCCCTCATCTTTTTCGTTCAGCATGGCCAATTGAGCCTCGCTTAGCAAGGGACCTTTTTCCAACTGCTGGATGGACAAATCGCTCTCCTGGATGGTTGAATCCATGTCCTGGCTGTGAAAATCGCTCTCCTGGACGGTAAAAACCCTCTTCTGGCTGGGAAAATCGCTCTCCTGGACGGTAAAAACCCTCTTCTGGCTGGGCAAATCGCACTCCTGCTCGGTTAAATCCATCGCCTGGCTGCACACTTCCTCCTGCTTGATCATTATAGCCTGTTCCTTTATTAGCTCCACTTGTATGTCGACACCATTATTGTCCAGCACACGCAATGCCACATCCCTGTACATGTACCCGCTCATGGAGCTTACCTCGCCATTGCTCAGATAGCATTTAATGGCCTCCGCCGGCAGCTTTTTGATTTCCTCGGAAAGGTCAAAAATGTTCTGTTTGTCATGCAACTGGACGTGCTCGCCATAGTCCACCAAATAAGCTTCATAGCCACCCCCCACGGCATAGTCATTAATAATAGCTCGGGGTACGATGTTATCCAAGGCGTCGTATATGGCAAAAACTTCACCAAAATCTGGCATCTGATCCAACTCCTGGAGCGGCAGTTTACCTTCGAGAATCATTTTTATAGGCTTTGACTTATGATCCCACATGGCCACATAAAAACAATTATCGGCTATGCTCAAATGCATCACAGTGGAATGCACTATGCTGCCTTCAGGAAAAGCTGCAATGTTTTTGCTTACTTTGTCATAGACTTTTAGCGTGTGCAACGGATTTCCGCCTTTGGGCGGCAGTAAAGGACTTTTACGCGGCGACACCGTCAGCTGGCGATGATTTGCAGAAGCCGAAGAAGGATGAGACGACGGGCGAGGAGTGGAAGGTTTCCCTGGTAATTTCTGGGAATTAAAACTCGATGCCTCAGAATCTACAAGCCAACTTGAGTGCATGGCCACCATCATGGGCTGCTGCTTCCGAGCAGGTGTTGCGGGGGCTGGTGGATCAGGATTCGGTGCCAGGGCCACTAATTGCTTAGATCCCGATCCCTCAAGAGGACCGGACTTTGGCTCATTTTTGTTTGAGTGCTTTTCATATTCCTCTTCTGCCATCAAGGATTTTGGTCGATTGAGATTTATGTCGAGAGTCAATTGGTTCACAGTCACATTGACAAAGCTTAGGCTTTTCAAAAGGCGATCGTGCAAACCTATCCAGCGACCATCGACACGATCGGCCTGGTTAAGAGCCTGACGCACAGCGTTCACTTCTTTTTGATAGGATATGATATTGTTTTGCAGTTGCTCCACATTGTGATCGCAAAGCTTCATCACTGCAGATATGGCATCCAGATTCATGATGAGTTAGGGCGAAAATGTTTAGTTTTTTAGCATAAAGCACCGCTAGATGACAATGACAATAAACCGACCATGAAAATTTACGCAGAAAGAACGGTAAATTTACAACCAGGTGGCAGCGCCAGAACTAGATATACATATTAAAGATGGCAATAAGTCGTGTCCAGCAAAACATTTAATTGTTGATCAGATATCGGAAAAAATCATATGCCTGCCGAATTTATTTGTATCAAAAAATTAAAAGACATTGTAGAGGCTGTTGATAGTATTGTGTCTTTAGAATAGTCTAACAAGCTTTTTTAACAATAGCTGAACCGTTTTCAGACGTGATATATGTATAAGAGCTGGATCATCAACCATTTACCGGACCTACCATCCTTACTGTTACCCTGCCGTTATCTCAGTGACACCAAATTCACACAAAACGTTTACTATAGGTGCACCGCAGCGTGAATTTGATCGTGTCACGGTGTGTCACAACGAGTCAAGACGTGACCATGAGCAAATACGTGAGAATTCGTGATCCGTGCCTGTTTCGTGAGTGAACTAAGGTCATGAATGAATGAAGTATTCACGAAATTTTAAAATCGTATATTTCTTGTAGAACATTTTCAATCTGAATATTTTAAAAATTGTGTTTGAAACGCTTTCCACGCAAGTGCCAAACATTCCACTAAGCTCAGCAACGAGAGAGCTCGTTTTTTTTCTGCTAGCATACTATTAGAAGAAATTTGATCACGGACATTAAGCGATATTAATTATTAGTTTCCATTTGTAAATAAAAAAAAAGGGAACTGTTTGTAAACTAATAAATATATTCAACGTTTTATTTTTTAAGTGTTGGATTAATTCAATTTTTAAGTAGATGCGTTTTTATCGTGCGTTATCATTCGTGACGCCACCTTAAATCGTGCATGAATCGTCAGTGACGCGAAACGCTCCAAAAAATATGTGCGTGAATCGTAAGTAACTAGATATTTGTTTCGTGAATCGTTCGTGACGAGAAAGAAAATTCGCTCACGTGCTCACCACTACTAAAAGGCAGCCGTTAGGCTGAAAATAACCCTTGAACTAGGGATGACGGAATATCGATATCGAATAGTTTTTGACCAGTCGCTCAGGAAGCTTGGAACTGATCACATCGTTCGAAGGAGGGCTCCACGTATGCCTTTCTCAAGGCGTACGTGTTTGACATGCTAGTCTTTTTCAAAGCTCACATTCTTCCTGTTTTAACCTAAAAAAAATTGATTTGTGAAATACATCGAAGTATAATAAAGACATCGAAAAATGGTCAATGACCAACAATAATCTCTTATAACAAACAAACAAGTGTAAACTACTCGTCGTAAACAATAGCGTGATAGTTGGATTAAACTATTAATTTGTGGCTATGAACAAACAGTCCTAAGGGCTGCCACTGACTTAAAATATCGATATACTGCATCTTTACAATGATTTTACGTGCAATATCGCTGTCTCTAGCAGACAGCTAAGCTCAAAAAAAAGAATAGTTTTTGACGATATATTTTGTGGAAATTTTGTTTTATTTGGTTTCAAAAGAATGCCCTCAGGAAACCTCCCTTTTTGTGGCCTAAACCAACAAAACTATCCACAAAAAATATATTCAAAAAATATTGGATATCAATTTTCCGGCATCCCTACTCCGGACTCCCATTTTCGACCTAGAAGCGAATTCCAATATCGGGAAAGCATGATTCTAAATATTTTGAAAACTTAATTTGCACACCGAGTTTCAAATCCATCGAAAAAATTTTCAATGTTTCATATTAAAACTTTTTTGGCCTTTTTTCTCAACATTTGTCTGATATCTCATATGAGAAGCTCAATAAGTTGCGATATATGAGAAGCAGTCAATGGGAGTTTCTCATTTAAGTATTTTGACAGCCATCTCACTACATTTCAGCCATATTATATGAGATATTAGACAATTGTAAATACAGTTGTAGCAACATTTTTCGTAACCAGTTAGACTTTTTTTGCTATTGTAGAAATATTAAGCTGAGATTCCGTACACTTTTCGTACGAAAGTCAATACTTATTATTTATTCTGCCGCATTTCGTGACTCTCTCACACAGCTATAGGTCTTTGCACACCTCTAATCGATATAAGGCTTACACTCTTACCAACACTGTCACTGCTTGCGTTTGCCAGAACTACCAACGTACGCGCTTATTTTCTGTGTAAATTTCATTTAATCTTAAAAAGCTCAAATAAAATGGAAGAAGACGGCGTGCCAGTGTTTGTAAGTGGTCAACCAGCTCATTACTTTATAATTTTAACCTGTTGCTGTCTGCCTGCAGGAACTGGGTGACGCACTTGCTCAGCGTTGTGGCAACACTCTGACCGGCGTCTTTGTTCCCGGTTCCAAATTGGCCCTCAGCGCCTTTCGTCATGTTACATGGAACTCACGGGATGCGCCCACCGATACAGCTGGACAGGATCCGGTGCTTATCTACATGGCCGAGGAGACCTCGCTATATGATGAGCCTCTGTTGCGTAGTCTGTTGGCCGAAGCCAATGCCACATTTGCCGCACTTCAGCAGTTGGGTCAGAAGGCGGCCAATACGGAATATATAAAAATCTCCCGTGCCTATCGCAGTATAGTGCGGGCCTGCCTTGAGAAACTTGAGCAGGCCAAGCAATTACCCGAAGTTCAAACGGATGAAGTGCGTCTGCAACGCTATAAAGAGTCTATAATGGTCTTCTATGCGGCCGAGTGTTTGTGGCATCTTTTCGAGATTCTATACATGCAACAGCAGCAGCATTCCCAACTAATTGTACCCCAATTGCTGGAATGGACACGATTCCACTTCCCACAGACAGAAGACCGAGCCACAGACTTGCTGCTAATGGCCGAGGAGGCCAGCGAGTGTGATGACTATTGGAGCATCTTGAAAACTCTTATCATGTTGGGCGAACTGGATGTGACCCGTGCCATATTGGCGCAGAATCGCAAACACCGCGAGCCCGCTTTTCAGGCCGCTGAGGCGATACTTAAATCCATGCCCGTATTGCAGGAAGGTTATGCCCTGCAGAAGTTTCGATCACAATGGGAATACTGGCACGCAGATCTGGAACGTAAATTGCAGGCAAATATGTTTGCCACCGAGCCGGAACTGGAATTGTTGCTTCAGTTGGTCAGGGGGCAAAATGAGGAATGGGATGCGGGCATTAAAAAGTCACATGATTGGTATGAATTCCTGCCGGGTTATTTGCTATACACAAAACCAGCTTGCAAGCCATTTGAGCTGAGGATTGCAGCCACCAATTGGTTTAATCGTTGGTCCCTCTTGAGACCAGACTGGCAGTTGAGCAACATGAGCCGCATGGTCATGCAGCTGATGGAGCACGATCTGAAGACCTTTATCTATGAGGCGCAGAAACTGAATGATACACATTGGTTTGCCACCCATCTGATTGATTTGATACATCAATCCAGCCAGTTGAAGGCGTACTTTGAACAGAATAACATGTAAGTGAAATTATGAAAACATATAAGATGAATTTGATGGCTAAACTAGCTCTTGTTTCTCCACAGTGATCTTGCCGCCTTGCGTCATTCCATGATCTATGACTATGGCAGCTATTTGATGACCTCGCACAATCTCTGGCAACTGGGCATAGACTATCTGGACTGTTGCCAAAAAGAGGGCTTGGCAGCCATAGAACTTTTGCTACCTCGTATAGCCTTGCGTAGTGAACGCCAGGCCTTTAAGCTCATCTCCTTGGCCCGCCAACGGGGCTTGATAAGTGTAGAGCAGGAGATATGTAAGGTGTTGTCCAAGCGAGCCTATGACGATGAGCGTCATGGCAATGCCTTGGAATGGGCCATACGCTCCAAAGATGTTTTGCTGGTCACAGCCATTGCAGACTTTATACTAAAAGTAAATCTTTTTCTGTTCCCGTTTTCGATTTCGATCAAATCAGGCGGAATTGGAATTGTTGCTTGTACACGCTTCCAAATACCGACTGTCTTCTTCGGCTTTTAACTTTAAAATTCTATGTACCTTCACTCGACCCTCTTGATGACACAAAGATTCGACCAAATTCTTTAATCGTTTCTTAGAAATCGCAACTCTTAGCAATTCCGATCAATCGAATTCGGAAACGAGAACTGGCCTGTTTACCTCAACAAATTTCCATCATTTTTAAGCAAACTCTCCTTATTCCTTCAGCACTACTCCAATACGGGCATTATGCTTTGTCCGGATGTCATTACCAGCATTGGGGCACGCATGTTTATCTCACCACGTTTGGTCTTTCTATCCAAATACTTTGAGTTCTACGAGTTTTATCGCAATCGTGACTTTCTATCGGCTGCTGAGCTGTTGGTTAATTTACTGGACTCCAGGATTACACCAGATTAGTAAGTGAAAATTTAAAAGAAATTTTGTATAGTTTATTATAATATTCCTTTTTCAGCTTCTGGCCTTCCCTGCTCATAGATGCGGTTCCCTTGCTGGAGTCTAAGGATCCCAAAATCTTTTCCAAGGAAACCATGGCCATTCTCCATCATTTGGAAACAGAGCTGGTGCCGCTGATCGAACGAAATAAGTTGCAGACCGCACAGTTTAAGAATGTGAGTAAATACATTTGGTTGCTTTCCATTTTTGACAATTATTTTCATTTGCCCAGCAAACCTCCAAAACCGTCTTCAAGGACTATCGTGTGGAGAATGTGGAGGAAATTGTTAATCTGATGCGCTTGGCCTGTGCCCGCAACTTGGCTCGTGCCTTCATTATTGAAGGTACTTCGACTCTGTCCACGTAATTTGTATTTTCATTTTTTTTTCCCCCGAATAATACAACGTAAATTTTGTTATAAACTTTTTATTGCAATTACTAATTTGTTATTATTTTTGTTGTGTGCCTCTTTTGTCTTTGCGGCTACTTGATATAACTTGATGTAACGAAATTAAATCAAAATTGCAAATTAGTGAGTGGAAAAGGGTAGGAATTTTGCTTAAGCCAAACTTAAAATAGAAAAATTGTACAATTTTTGTTTTGTTTTGAAGCTGCACAAAGGAAGTTTTACACATCTAAACACACCTAAGAACTAACAAACAACGCACAGAGCACAAAGGGGTAGTACATATATATGTAAAATGTTTATATATATATGTATATATAGGGGGAGATATATGTATGTAGGTGTATAAGTACTATATATATATATTTATGAGAATCGCACGGCCTTGTACAAATGTTTGGATTACTAAGCACGGAATTACCAAACATAAAATTAAAAAAAAAAAGAATTCTAAACTAGACTTGGATTGAGGAGCCGATTGGGTTAGGACAGGGCGCTACAACAAACGATTTATCAAATATCATTTCTAAATAGGATTATGGGTGTATCACACCAGGCAACCAAAACAAATACCAAGTAATTTTTGCTTTCTTTAGCTAAAATTTAGCTTAAAGTGTTGTGACACGGCATTAATTTACATATTATTAAGTCATTCATTTCGGATTTAGTGAAAATATTATTAATATTAAGTCCAAGTCGTGTCACATGGGCCTTACCAAAATAGGACAGAATTGGAGAAAGACTTAAAAGAGAAGTTCAGATAAAAGAAAACTTACAATTTGGGAGTTCTTATGTAGGATTTGACAAGAGTCTTTAAGGTATAACAGTTTATTTTTTAACTTTCAGTATTAATTGTCATTTCTGTTAAAATAAGACTCAGATAAATATTTTCTAGATTTATATGCAGCAGCTTCAGCAGAGAAGTACGCAGGAAATCTACATATCACTGCCGAAAATAACTAATGTTTCGACAGATTTAGCTTCTTCACCATCACCATATCAATCATTTTTAATGTCAGATCTGAGACACGCATGGAAACTGCACCTTAAGCAACTTTTGTATAATATGCCCCATCTCAAGCGAAATCAGAGTAAACGCCTTGGGGACACCGTTACTAACAAAAGAGGAGTTGATTGAAATTCAGAAAGGATCAGACTCTAATACGCTGGGACGTTTTCTTGTGCAAGAAACAACTTATAAGGAGCTGAGAACGGCTTCTTTCGATTGCAAAATGTTCATACATTAATCCAGGGTTCCCCAAGAAGAGAGGCCAGAAAATGTGTAATTGCTTTTTAGCAGTGTTGCTCTTGTTTGTATTGTCTTGTGACGCCGACTTTAAGACATTCAGTGAAAAAAGACTTCGGCAAGCATTCGGCTTTTATTCATGTGAGTTACCAACGGCTTTGCCTGGGGAACTTTGCATTAATCACCATCCCAAATAAACTTGTTTTGTGCTTAACCGATTTAACTTGATTTAACTTGGCCCCTCGAAACAGAGCAGCTGAGGTGAATGCTGCACCAAATGCCAGCCAAATGGAGAGATCTTAAAAAGCCCTTGTATTGTTGACTATGAATGCCGTTTTACTTGTAAGCCGCACGATCGGTTTGCGGGTATAACATTGATTTTATTCGACGCTGAGTTTTGTTCGCTGATTAAATGTACACAAAAATGTTCAATCATTTCGTTCTTCGAACAAATTCGTCGAACAAGCATTCATTTGCCAACTAACCAGGCGAACATTTCTCACGAACATCATTTGCTAAAAAATCTCAACGAGTTAACATGAAAATATGTCAGCGGAAACTAACACAATCATGGCCTAGATGGCGATACAAATTAGCAAAAAGCATTATTTGTTCATTTTGGGGTCGTTCAATATATTCCAGCAACAATTGATTGTTCATTTGGGCACGTGTTCAACTATACAAATATTTTTCACAAATGGTGTTCGTGCACTTGTTCCCACACGCAAGAAAGAAACCATGATACAATAAAGAAGTTATGGAACTCTCTCAGTGTGCCCTCTGCTCGGGCCACAAAATATCAGTTTGCAGTTGACACTTGAACCGATAGGTTGTGTGAGCGCACGTTTTTTTTGCCGACGGGAATTTTGGAGAAGAGTGGGCTTCTATTACACCGATCGCTTATTAAGATTCCTATTCTATATCGAAGGGTTGTGGCAGCATAGACATTGGAAGTACATTCAGGTCGGTTTTCAGTTTTATTTTCGCCTAAGTCTTGCGGTACCGGATTTTTTCGAAACTTTTCGCTATTAGTGTGAAATTTGCATTTATGTTCATTCGATAGTCTTGATACCAAAACTTTTCATTAGAATTCTCTAATCGTTTCTTGAATATCAAAACAAATGCCAATTCCGATCGATTTAATTCGGAAACTAAAACAGACCCAAGTATCTTTCGATAAGGGGGGACTACATTTTAGCCACCTTGGTTCGAATCTTGGTTCTTAGCTTCTTATAGCCCATTTCCACTGGCATCATTTCTTAAAATTTTGCCGTTTCCATTGACACGTTGGCGAAAACAGCTGCTTTGTTTGTTTTAAATAACAGGCGGCACTTTCAAACTCACGTGGTCTTTTTGGAATATTTAGATTTAGAAAGACACCCGTCAGGAAAGCAAACGCATTGCCATCGCCCTGAACTATCAGCAAATACACATCTTCTGTTGACTAATTTATAGTTTAAGCGAAATTACGCCTACTTTTTAACGTTATTCTTCATCAGTTTGTCATCATTTTTAGAAAATGATAGAAATGAAAGGCAAAATGAAGTGTCAAATCGTATGGAAGAAATGATATTATTTTTTTTCATTTCTTGTCATTTCAAAAAATGAAGTTTCATTTCTTTGGTGGAAATATGCTATTAGATCGTTGAGACACGCTTGCCTTCATATTTGGTAAATTGGTTTAGGAGAAAACTGCCTAGAATTTGTAAAGTGACAAAACTCTTCCAAACCGCATCCTTACTAATACAATACAATTATTTTTTCCGCACAAAAGATTTAGAAAATGATATAAATTGTTAAAAAATTAACTTTGGTCATTTTTTGAACCGAATCAGTTCTGAACCGGTTTGCAGCCTTGCTTAGGATTTTCAAAACACGAAAAGGGGTCAAATGCTGAAATTCTTACAAGCCGAACTAATCCGTTTTCTTTTGCGATTTTTGGTTCTGTTAGTGTCGGTGGCTTCAAAAGAACATCGGTTCGGTTTGCGTTTTTGTTTACGAGCACTATTTTTTATATCCTTATTTATATTTTTTTTTATATCCTTTACTATATACATAAACGCTTGTTGTGGCAGTAAACGTTTTGATTACGATAAATAACAATTGGAATGAACTTCTGTCAAATCTAAATTTAAAACAGGGCTGTATACCAATGAAATTTCGACGAGGATTCGGTTTCGAACGACACGATCGTCAGTATTAAACTCAAAGATTTGTTCATTGATTGAATGTAAGTAAAAATTTAATAGTGATACTTAAAGTTCGCTGGTTCAAACCGCCAACCTGTGCTAGGGGTTACATAGATTTGCTGACAAACGTATTTTCGCATGGGTGACTAATTAAACTCTACGACCAAAATGCTTTCTGGTCGAAACCGATTTTTTCTTATGCATTTGGGGTCCCATATAACAAAAAAAAACTTCATTAAAATTTTTTGTGGTGTAAAAATTTTTTAAGTTTGACATTTTTTTTACTCTTTTGCGAGGTTATTTTAAGCGATTTTAAAAACTATATATTGAAGGAAAGGTTGTAATACTTCTACTAATTATTTCTTTTCACTTTGTACATTTAGGGCAGAGCCGGCCGGCTGCCAGAAGCCGAAGTCAGTAGTGTTTTTACGCATCGGTGAAAACTGAACTGCAAGTAAAGCGGCTGTAGTCTGGAGAGAACTCTCTTGCTCACCAATACAAGCTCACTTTTTTGTCCTCTCCATTTGGCCGGCACTGATTTAGGGCTGATTTCTGTTCTCCCAGATAGCTACTATGTGTCAGATAGTCATAGATTTTACTCTATTTGTTAGTTTATGTGACAGATAGCTCTATGTAGAAGATGATTTCACATTCCTAAGTTAATGGTTTACATATTAAATTTTGCATTAAGGACTTTTTTTGCTAAATTGTTTACATTTTGATTAACAAAAACTTTGGAGAATTGCTGCCTATGCGAAGCCTTACTGAGAGAACTTCAAGAAGTTTGCTTCATCGTTGAAAGTAGTAAATTGAGCGGGGAGTTTTGAAGATGCCTCCAAAAGGAAATCGTGGAGCAAACTTCATCGTGTAAAAATGGAATTAGATTATCGTTGTTCGTCGGCCCTTGTCATTGACCAGGTATATATACCAAATTCTTAACGAAAGTTGCAACAACAACAAAATCCATTCACTTTTGTTTGAGCGGAACGGGATGGGCTAAATATTGACTTAACGTTTGCGCTACCGATCTTCTTCGCCGCCGTTTTGGTAGGATCTGAGCATCACAAGTTGCAACCAGTCTGATTGACTTTCTAATTAAACATGAGCCACAATTCGGCTTTTTAATTTCAATCGAATCATCGAATGATATTGGCCCTGTTCCGAGCCGATTTCCTTACAGACTTATGTACTTCGAATTGGAATAGTTGTGGAGTAACAATCATAAATCCGGTTACTACTCAAATGAATCATTTAGAGGGGTGTCCTGGGAATTTCTAAAAATTTTCATAATCGATTGCACTTCAAAGTAAACTTTATACTTTATATTTGAAGTTACAAGAAGAAGTCCAGCTACTTGACTTTGAGTAGTCGGATTCAAATTGCTCCACTTCCGTCATCTAAACTAGTAACCGGGCTTATTTATATCCATTCGCTTATAAAGTTAAACGCTTTAAATTCGAATTGCCAACGTTTATACGAAAACCTCTACTTCGCTTTGAAAGAATGCAAATTGGTACAATTTAATATCGAAATGCGAAGTTTTATTCGCAAATCGACAAGGAATTCGGAACTAATTTACTTGCCTAAGCCAATTTTGGACATTGCCCTGGATTCGAAAAAAACAAAAATGATAAACTGGTTATATACTCCTAGTCTGTGTATATTGTACGATGGTGTTCAATTTGGTTAAAGCATCTTTGACTTGATTAAATATTCCTAATCTCCGTTGTTGCCTGGTGTAATTTCTAAATGGAAACTACGACGCCTTCCATGCGTGGATTAAGGGTTGGTGGAAGGGGGATCTTTGAGTATTTTCGCTTAATATATGTTTAATAATGCGCATATATGTCAAAAGTGAAGGAGCTGGAGGACTGCATCACTTGCCAGTGTCCCAACAGAATGATGTGGTATCGTATCTAATTATGCTTGGCCGTTGTCGCTGCAGTTGCTGCTGTGGCCGCTGCCGCTGCTATGGGCGCGCCTGTCATCGAGCCCAATCGGGAGAGTGAGGGCTCCCGCTTGGGTGGTACAATCGGCTTGGTCGGTATGGGTGGTGGTGCACCACGAGCACCCGCTGGTGGCACCGTTACTGGCGGTACAGCGATGGGCACTGGATGTGGGTGCGGTGGTGTGGCTGTCTGGCTGTCCATAGCAGCGGCTGCAGCCAGTGCAGCATATTTGCCACCCGGAGCACGTTGTATGGTGGCCGTGGGTTGCATTTTGGCCGGGGAGGGAGAGGGTGGAGCTGCAGCAACAACTCCAGCCAGCTCGGTTGTGCCAGCTGCTGCTGCTGCTGTTGTTCCGGTTCCAGTGCTGCTGCTGTTGTTATTGATGGCATTGGTGGAGGTGGTAATGGTGGTGGTGTTGGTGGTATGGTTAAGCCCGCTGGCTGTGGGCGCTGTGGCCACACCAGTGGGCGCAGCAATATTCCTTATGTTCTGTCCGGGCGCAATGGAACGTGCTATACCAGTTTGAGGGCCAGATACGGGCATACTGGTCACTGTGGCTGTTGGCTGCACAATTTTTGCTATGTTTACCATGGTGGGCGTGGCACAGGCATCGTCTGTAAATGTTTAAATGTGCAAGCGATTTAGGTAATGAGCGAAACATCATCAAATGAGTAAAACAAAGCAAACTTCGTCGTCAGCCGAAGTTAAGGGCAATCCTGACAGAAGATGGGTTGAGTAGTTTCTCATCTAGGTTAGCTTGAAAAAAACACAAAATACTACAGTTTAAACGTGCTTTTCCAGCGTGAAAATCCCTCATTAATGATAGCATACTCGAAATTAAAAGAAATAAAACTATCAAGACCAAGTTCCATAGCAAATAGTTCGTTTACGATAGTTCTTAAAGTAATAAAGACGCGCGTTAAACTCTTTTTTCTAAAAAGGTTGTCGAATATGTAGCGAATCTTTATTGGAAGCTAATTTTATTGTTGGAGTCTCGTTTCTAAGTATGTTTGCTGGTTGGAACTAAAATTTACCATGTTCAAAAATTTGATGTTCGATGGCTTTGAATGATGTTTTTTTTAAATCTTGCTTCGGCTCTCGGTTTTCCAAAATAATTTGATTAATATCTAAAACATAGAATCACATACGTGCCGAAACTTCTATTTCGGTAAAATGTTCTGTTTTGGTTCTATTTTATTTCGGTATTCGGTTCTGTATCGGTACCTAGATTTTTATTTCGGTATACCGGTAAGTACCGGTATGGATCGGTAAAATTAACAGAAATTTTCCATGGCAAATTCCCCAATGAAATGTGTTCAGACTGACAACAAAATGTTTGTGTTAATATGAAGACTAGCATATAACCCGTCGCGCTTTGCTGCGCCGCCATCAGTAGAGAGACCACAAAGCGAATCTTACATACATCAGCTTGAATTCAACGTCTTACTACTTTGGCTTTTCCCCGTAACGACTTTGCTGCTGGGTTTTCCATCCCATTCCCACCCACATCCTACCCACTTCCCACACACCGTGGAAAATCACATTTCAAATTATTTTGTTTTCTATCCTTACAAACCGAGTTTCAAGCCAATCGGATGAAAAATAATTTTTTGCCTTCAGAATTTTCCGGCCATTTTTCACCACTGGAGGCGGATTTTCCGACATTAGAAAAAAACATTTCAAATTATTTCGTATTCTATCCTTACAAACCGAGTTTCAAGCAGAATTTTCCGGCCATTTTCCTTCTGGGCGGATTTTCCAAAATTGGGAAAACACGTGTCGAATTATTTTGCGTGCTTTGCTTACAAACCAAATTTCAAGTTTATCGGATGAAAAACAAAATTTTTCCCATACAAACTTTTCCGACTTTTCGGTTGGAATTTTCCAAACTCCCGTCTTAGTACGCACTTTCACCACCAATGGAAACTCCTGTCCAAATTTCAGCCTTCTATCTCTTACCGTTTACGCTCTGCGTTGATTGCCAATCAGTGAATCAGTCAGTCAGGACAAACTGTTTTATATATATAGAGATGTTTTATTAGAACTTTGTGCTTTCCGGAAGTTGTTCACAGGTCTCAAGTAACTTCGTCAAAGTCCCACTAGCTGTACTTGGAAAATGTGCCCTTTTTTTTTTAAATATTTCAAAATACCTTAAAATATCTCAACCTGAAATCCTTATGCTTTTTAGAGGGAGTTAAGAATTGATTTTAGACACATAGTTTCATAGTGAAATTTTCATAGAATTCTTCGTAGATTCCGATTCTGATTAACGCTTTACCCTAGACGCTTAAATTTGGTTAAGATAGCTTTAAAACTGACGGAGAAGATCGCATAGAAACAGACGGATATGGCTATATCAACTCAGCTCGTCATGCTGATCAAGAATATATATTCTTAATGTGGTCGGAGATGCTTCTATGAGTTACAAACATCTGGACAATTTTAATATACCTTCTAAAAGTGTATAAAAAATAGCTCAGAACCGAAACTGTACCGGTAAAATGTTTAGGTTCTTTTCGGGTCTAAAAACATCGGTTCTCGAATACAGGTATACAAAAAATTTAAAATATAGGTTCCGGTTCTCAGTTTTCCGATAAGTTATAAGTTCCGGTTTGATTCCCTGATCAAAAGTAATGTTTGGAACAGCTTAAGCCCAGTGCTGAGGGCGTTCGAATTTTTCTTTCGTCACAGTATTTCATATAATTAGAAACACCTTGGCTTTGCTTTGATGCTCATGTGCTTTTAGAAAGTGTTTCTATTTATTCGAACGCCCTCAGTACTAGTCTTAAGACTTGAGTTGATGTTCATTTTGAAAAAGAAGTTCAACTTATGCATGAGTGGTTGAAATTTGAGGTTCGAGGTTTCATGCTTTTCACAATGCTTTTACTTGTCTGTCGATTTTGAGACTCTGGCGCTCAATACCGACCAGTAGACAGAAAAAGCCGCTAGGCAGTAGGTCAGAAAATTTAGATTCCGATTCGGATATTATTTTAAAATCAGTTGGGTTTCAGGTTCGGTTCATATTAAATTAAAAGTTTTAGTTCCGAGTTCAAACCGGTTTGCAGCCCTGTTTTGTACAATGTATTCAATGGAAGAGCAATTATATTGCACAACCCCAAATATTGTACAATAATATTGAGCGTCTGTGCTGCTGCGTTATAGCATACACGTAAACCACGCAATTAGGCATGGACACAGCAGTTTAACAAAAGCATTTTGT
Source organism: Lordiphosa magnipectinata (assembly GCA_037044535.1). NCBI lineage: Eukaryota > Metazoa > Arthropoda > Insecta > Diptera > Drosophilidae > Lordiphosa > Lordiphosa magnipectinata. Next base: position 893,464 of record JBAMBO010001890.1, read on the forward strand.
GGGCATCCTTGAATTTTACTACTCAAACTAGCATCAATAATACCACAAAGACTAAAAAAGTCATGGGCCCGAGCAGCACAACTCTTACCTTAGTAGTCAGTTTTGCTTGCTTGATATTCTCAAGCTGATTTTGGCAAAGTCTACTAATAATAGAACCTTGTGGTTCTAACTTAAAGTTACGAGAAAAGATATCTTGCATGACCTCTTACCGGCTAAAACTTGAAGTTTGGATGGTGAAAACGGCTGGGATGCTCAATTTAATAATAATTGTCATTAATAATAACAATGATATTTCGAAACATCTATTCAGAAATTTGATTTCAGCAGATTGTACTCAAATTCGGCTTGGAAACCCTTTGATGCGAATATGGTAAAACAATCTGCCGATTTCGGAAAATATACCAAGGTGCGATTCTTATTTTCAGATGTGTCTTCGCTTTTCAGCTTAGGACGGTCAATGTCGGCTTTTCAGAAACTTGGAGGGATCCAGTTTGCCTTCATTTCATCCCTTTCATCACTATAGAAGTATTAATACTTTTGATCCTCCTATATAGAAATGTAAAATTGGCTCAAACAGCACCTCCAGGAGGGCCAGGGCCAAGCTTTTCTGAATCTCCTATGTATATCATTCATTTTAATGACTTTTTATCGGACTCTTTTCAATTTATGATGCCAGCTATTTTCATAATTTTTTGTTTGTTTACTTTGCCTATTTTAACCCAAAAATTCAAAAATCCATGTATCAAGCGGATCTTTAATCAACTGCTCTGTTTCCATCTTCTGCCTGGTTTTGGGTTGTCTATGGGTGTACAAATATATTTTGATATGGGCGTGGCACTCTAATGGCTATTTCTAGCTTAGTTTTACAGTGTGTATTCCAATGACTTGAGCAGATGGTTGAGTGTAGGTGCAAGTGCTGGACTCGATGTTGGAGAGTGCGAGTGCACAAGAAAACACATCACAAAAAATGAACCAAAAATCAAAAATTCACCTTTCTAACAAAATATTTCAGCTTCGAGAGGAAATTCGAAAAGAATAGAATTAAAAGTCAAGAGAGTAAAATTATAAATAAATGGGGGAAATCATAAGGCGGTCCAAACTTAAGAGCCGCACTTACCGCTGAACTGACGCGCCTTGCTGGCCGCTCCAGAGGAGCTAGTGCCGCCCAGTTGTTGTTTCTTCAAAGCCTCATGCTCGCCACGCAAGGAAGTTAACTCCTGCTCCAGCTCCTTGACTCTGTGTACAAATTTTGAATATTACTTTCTTGTTCTTCCAATTTTTATTTTTGACTGACAAACCTTATTTCTTCTTTGGCCAATTTGGCCATTAGTGTCTTACGCTCCATTTCCATAGATTGGCCTTGTTTCTCCAACTCCTCTTCCATGCGCAGCGACTTTTTACTTTCCTCCTCCAGACCCTCGGCTATGGTGTCCGAACGTTGCTTCTCTTCGGCCAGAATTTGTGCCAGATCCTCAGAGCGTTTGCCCTCCTCTATGTATTTCATCAAGATCTTCTTGCGCTCGGCTATTAGAAGTAACACAATTTGCTTCTGTCGATTGCGTTCATACTCCAAGGTCTCCTGCAGTTTCTTTAAATCTTTTTCCATTTTGGCCACCTGTGCACGTTGCTCTTCCAAGTCCTGCCGCAGTTTGGTACGCTCCATTTCCAGGCCATAGGTAATATCATCTCCTTGGGCCGTGTCGTGCTCATGCTTGCGCTTCTCCTCCTCCAGTTCTTGCAGCATACGCTGATTGTTCTCCAGCGATTCGGTGAGTATGTTGACCATGCGTACATGCGTCATTCTTTGCTTGCTGACCATTTGGTACTGCTGCTCCATTTGCTGTTCGATTATTTGTCGCACTTCCATCTCGGCCTGTGCGGCCTGAGTGGAGGATTCACGCGATATTAGATTGCCATTGAGCGCAATCTTGTCCCGAAATATGGCCGCATATGGATCATTGGGCTGCACCCGCTTGGTTCTCAACTGGGTAATCAACTGCTTGACGCGCTCATTGCGCAAGGCGGCTATGCACACGTCCCGCGCCTGCAGCTCACCCTCCAGAAAGTAAAGCATCTTCACCAGCTCACTGTGGGGCAGCTCTGAGCGCAGACGCTGTCCATTGGCTGCCTGGGAAGGCAGCGGCGCCGGCTGCTGTTGCTGCAGCAGCTGCTTTACTCCACCCGGACCCGGTTTCATGGTTTGGAACTCATGACTTGCGCTGACGCTGTCCCCAACACTGGAGACAGGCTGCTGCTGCTCCTCTGCGTAGTTCTCCGTCTCGGAGGAATTTTGTTCCATTTTACATAAAATTTTTCGAGGCTAAGTCGCAGTTGCGCCAAAGAAGAAACAATTGGAACAACTGCACAACTCAATTGCACTTCAGGCCCTGCCTAATCACTATGCCAAAAGCATTTTCAGCCGCTGTAAGGGGCGCAATTTGTTATTAAAATTAAAGAATAAAAAAAATTCTTTGTTGCCCGTGAAAATGTTGGTGTTGCCGTGTTGTCGAAAATAAAACTGTGCTGCCACATCACAGAATAGTGGGAGTATAGCCAGAAATTATAATTACACTGGTACGGGATATCGAGCTATCGATGACATTTGCTTAAGGCGGGTATTTTCAAATCTTCAATACAAAAATTTATTTCATTTTACAGACAATTTTCTCAAATTAAACTTTTAATTTGAATGTGCCAAAATAAACTATTTTTGATTTGTTCTTACTGGTTGACCTGTTGACGTTCTTTTTTGCGTTCCTTCTCATTCTGTGCTATTTCATCCTTCACCAAGTCGCCCACCTCATAAATTGTGGGTTTATGCTAAAAAATAGAAACATTTAAGTAAATATCCAAATTCGTCCAACTATTTTCTACCTTGAGTTGATTTATATAGAAGACATAGGGTATGGTATTTGTTATGGGATCTATGGCCACCGGCCACATGGCCTCCAACTCCTCTTCCGTAAAGGGTTCTCCCTCCTCAGCCATCAATTTGCCAAAATAGTCTTTTGTGAGGAATTTTTTATTCTCAGGATCCAAAACCTGAAATGCCTCCAAAATTTCCGAAGGGGAAGCTGGTTGCATTCTTTGACACATATCAAATTAAATTTAGTTTCAAAACTCAAACTAGAAGCTTACTGCTTATCCATTATTAACTGGGCGACATGGGCCATAAATTTTGGCAGATGAGTCTCTCCAGGATATTCAGTGGATTCTGTGGCCTGAATGACTTGATCCACTTCAAATTCCGTTGGCACACAACCTAAAAAACGCAAAACATTGCCAACATTTCGCGTATCTATAAATTTATCCCCATGAGTGTCAAACATACAGAAGGCCTCCGAAATGAGTTTCTCGAGTTCATTGTTCAGGGTAACTGAAAGGAATCGAAAAATCAAGATGAAGTTAAAGTTAAGGCTCCACTTACCGCCAATTTCCATGTTTAATTAAAAGTTTCACTGTTAATTTTTGATTATGTTAAAACAGTTTTTACTTTTGTTATTTGGGTGTTTGTTTTACAGCGAAATTTGTATAATAAACAACATTTTGACTGTTTGCTTAGTTTTAAAAAATGCCGCCTTTAAGCAATGGGACTGCTTCGTGGTGAATGTCAAAACGATAACACTTTCGATTACCTATTGAGATTAGTGCGACCATATTTAATAATTTTTGGTATTAGTGAGACCACTTTCAAATATCTCGGGATTATTTTGGCGTCCTTTATTGTTTTGTTTGTTTTTGTTTATTTGGTTATTAACAGTGTTATTTGTTTAATTAAAAGGTGATTTATTTGTTATTTAAATATTTATAATTCATATAGTTTGATTTCGTTAAGTGGGAGTGCTTAAATTATGTTGCTTTGCCAAATTGCATTTGTGTTGTTGGGGTGTGTGTGTGTGTGTGAGGCAGCAACAGGTTTTTGTTGTATTATACCCCGTAACCAAGCCTCAAAGGGTATAATGAATTTGTATGTAACAGCCAAATGGAAGCATCTCCAACCCTATAAAGTATATAAATTCATGAACTGCATCAACAGACGAGTCGATAAAGCCATATTTAAAAGTTATGAACAATCTGCTGCAAGTACAGGCAATATTTCAGTCGGGCATACTTCTTTTAACTAATTTATGAAATAAAACTGTTTCGATAAGAGTTTTATCACCCAGCTGAGAGCACGCGATTCTATGTATAAGGGTGGATTTTTATATATGTTGTGCGGCTGACTTAAAGACAGCTGAAGGATCTGCTTCTTCTGTTCTTGCTGCAAAGCAGGTGGCACTCTCATTAAGACCGGCGGACGAAGGATGACGAAGGATAAGGTCTAATAAAAAATGGTGTCCGCAAAATCTTCCTCTTTTGCTATTATTTCTGCTGATTTCGCTAGATAGTCTACTGTTAGAGCTAGTAGTTGTCCCTAGATCTGCGTCTGTTGAATCCTTTCCTACGGAAAAAGCCAAATGAAGTTCCCTTAAAGTATCCATACTTCTGCCAAGCAAAAGGCACAATAACAACCTAACGAAAACACGAAGGAAAATACAGAAAATAGGGGCTAAATAAGTTAGAATATTGGTTTGTAAAGCGGGAAGAGAATCCTCCGAATTGATTATACGGTAGAGTTTATTATAATCAACACAGAGGACACGAAACGGATCATTCGGGTTCAGCATGTCAAACTTGTCTAGAATCAATCATTAAAATTCCTTTTGAGCTCAAATGAGAATTGAAATTTTGTCAAAACACTTTTTTTATTTGGTTTTTTTTTTTCAAAAATGTTGAAATGGACTTGGCTTCTTTCTTTTGCATACTAGTTCTAAGAACGATACCGAATCTGAATAAAATAAGAACAAAATTTAACCATTTAGAAATCTCCTTTTTTTTTTGCTAAATAAATGAAAAATGTGAATTTTTTCCTTTATTAAAACACTTGACATACTGTATAAAGATTACCCGAAGAAACACTCTACGGTTAATTAAAAAGGGAAAGTTAAAAGAAGTCTGCGAGAGAACGATGGTAAAAGGACCTCAGGATTCAAGTTTAAACCCAGACTCAATTCTATCTTGACGGGTCGAATATTAAGGAGACCAAATACAGTTACCGTACTTGAGAATCAGGCAGACAAGAGAATTGTAAAGAATCTTGGTCCTATACGACCAGCGCTTAATAAACCCAAGAACACTCCTGGCCTTATTAACAATAGCATTTAGATGTGAGTAAAATTTAAGTTGATGATCAAGAATTACACCTACATCATTTATTTCATTGGCGGTATCAGTTGAGAGTGCTCTCTAGTATGGCAAGATTCTATAAAATGACATAATCTTACACTGTTGCACTGTTGTTTACTGTCTGAAATGCATCCAATCCAGCTTGCAAAATATAGCATGAAACAAAATCTTTATATTTTTTTTTGTTAAACTGTTCAGCACAGAGACTAAACACAATCAATGTAGGTTGTCTTAAGAACAACTTCCCAGTCGGACCAGACACTATGAAAATGTACATCTTTACAACTTCTTTTTCATCGAAGAAGTAGTTCTCAAAGTACTTCTCGTTTTTTCTCCATAAACGCAAGCCAAAATCACGGTTGACCATTGAAAATATTGAATTACACCAAAAAAATGTTTAAAAAGAGCCAACAAAACAACATAAGTCTTGAGAGGTCTGAATTAGTATTGAAGTAAGTCAAAATATTAAAATATCAACTTGATCTTATCAAAATGACTTATACGAGTATACCTAAAGAAATAACTCTTCCTATCTGTAAAAAATTTCCACTTTACGACGACGCACTTTATTAACATATCGTTAAGGGCCGATTTCTCATCTCCTTTATAGCTTCTATTTGCCAGATAAACTTTGAATTTACTCTGTTACTTGATATTTTATGTGACAGTTTGTGCTTTGTAAAAGATGTGAAATCGGCCCTCAAAGGTAATAAAGGTAATAATTGCTTAACAATTGCTTGGAAAACACACTTCTGCTTTTACTCCTTATTGCCACAGATTTCATAACATTACACATAAGTACTAAACAGTCAATATTTTATTTGTTTACATACATAAATCATACTCTAAGATCAGTTACTTCTCTATATTTCTATGTATTTTACAGACCAGACATAATGTGGCTCTGCACTCGTACTCATCTCCTTGCAAAGCATTAAATGTATTTGAAACTGAATCAAATTCGAGTTTTGCAACAATTTGCCGAACCAGCTCCAAGTAATACTCACGCATCGTTTTCTTTACTTATAAAACGGTGGATTTCCTCATACACTTGATATTCATATATTGTGACTAAGTTACAATTATATCTATAAGAGTGTGCAACAAAGTTATTGAGAATTACACTATGCAACAATTTCCAGTATATTGAAGGGTTGGTGGTGTTTATAGATGATTTTCGTGTGTTCAACATGAATCTGTTTTCAAAAATAGTCCATCCCGTCTAGATTTTCGGTAATTTGGGATTAAAGTTGCTTAGATTGACTATTTTGAAGTTTTTTAGGGGCGTTTTGTAAAGGAGCTTACTTTTGTTTGTTTCTTTGTTGATGTTTTCGCGTGCCAAAAGCGCTACCCAGAGAAGGGACGGTTTCATGTTATAGTGAACTTTAGCCTTCCAAGCACATGAGAAAACATTGTAGATACAATTTCCAAAAAGAGTTTTAAACTTCTATCATACTTAAAACATATGAAGTGAATTTTTCCGTGTAAAAATCAGTATGAAAAATGGCATTATTTTGGGAATCACGTTCTGCAAAGTCCGACTGGGTTACAGTCTTTTATTCAATTAATACGTATTTTCTTTCATATTGAATAAAAAAACTGACAGCGGCTGAGATTTTTATTTACTCATTATTGGATAAGTCTCTGGTCTCTTTATATTTTAAACATAGTTTCACATTATCGGCGTACCTCAGCAAACGAGATTGACCCAAGTCTGAAGGAAGATCATTTATGAAGAGAATAAAAAGAAATGGATCAACTGAATGCTTTCGGGTACTCCAGAGATAACCTGGATGCACTTAGAATATTTATTACGGAATATAAATTTTTGGGTTACTGAGGAGGTTAGTTTAAAAACCGATTAAATTCAGTTTATGAAGCCGCACGGAGTGATTAACAGATTCGAAAGCCTTACGCAAATCAGTTTAAATGACATCAGTTTGCTTATACATATAAACCTTTATATCACTAATGATGTAAACCATTGGTGGGCAAGCCCTTGCTTCCATTGCTCCGAGATTTTTTTAACTGCGTCGCACGTTAACTCGCTTCAAATTGTAAGCAACAACAAAGTCAATGCGAATCGGAGAACGGCGCCAACAAGACGCTCACACAGACGGCGCAGCAGCTGCATTTTGGGAGATCGAGACCCTCTGATAACGGTTGTTTTTTCTGTTGTTGTTGTTGGGCTGCTCCCAAACTCAAATTTGATGCCCACGGCTGATGTAAGCTCTAAGACTTTATTAGTAGTAGATCGACGCTTTACCAATCCATGTTGGAAAGGTGAAATAACGGAACTACACATATGTTGCAGTTGAGATGTCCTAATGAAAATACCCCTTTAATTTTTAACATCGGACTTAATACCTTTTTATGGAGAGGAGTGATAAAAATAAAAGATTCCTTCCATAACATAGGAAAGGAGGATGACGCTAAGTTCACAGCCCGGCTCTCAAGCAGGACCCGGTAAATACTCTGGTTTCACAGAGTTAACATCGTAAAGGACCGAATTTTCCGAATAATAAAATAAGAATAAAAGACTAAAAAAATTCAATTCAAAGCTTCCAAAGAAGGAGTATAAACTTATTAAAGCAGTGAAGACCACAAAAACAATAACAGGAGATGTTTGGTAATATTTGTAGTGAAAACATCTTTTCAGGAACTGTCTCTGCCGACAGTTCTCTTCTGAAGATTCAGATAGAAGTACTTACAAAAAGTTCGCCAGTTATTACTATCTATGACAGTCGCTTGACCACTCTTAATAATAGCATAAATCCACCAAGGATAAGTTCGGACGTAAACTACATCTCATGGGAATTTAAGCTGGGTTAGCTTAGTAGTTTGCCTCACTTTTAAACAACATGACTTTACGGTTCACGGCATTTCTCCGTTTTTGTATATTCAAACATAAAACATAGTTCTAATTAATCATCAATGAAATTTTTAGGCAGGCAACGTGTTTTAGTTCCAGAGTGATCTTGGCTATCAGGGATACAATTAGCACTGATAAAAGCCATTTTGTAGCAGAAATTCCAAGCGAGTTATTCTGCTTGCACGATTTTTCTCACATAAATTACAACTTTAAAAATAACTCATTTTTTGGTTTTTCGGTTCGGTTTGTCATTTTTCAAAGACACCGGTTCTGTTAACAAGCGGTTCCGTTTGGATCGTTTTAGAACTGGTTTTTCTGAAACTTATAGTGGTTGAAGTGGTGAAATCGCATATCAAAAGTTAATTTGGCTGAATGGAATTACGAATTCCCGTAAAATAATTCGATAAATATAATATTAAAAAGTATCCATCTTGTCCTTAAGGTATCCAAAAAAGACCTTTGATTTACATTTGAAAGTTTGGAATACGAATCAAAAAAACAAACCATATACCGAATATTTTTTAGTAATTTTAGTAGCCTTTTTATGAAACGAAAGTTTTTGAAGTTAAGATTCTTCGGTATTTCTTGTTCCGTACATCTTCTGAAGTTGTCCTCTGTTTCTGAATATACTTGCAACAAGTCTGCATTCAATTCTTAAGACTTGCAGTTAGAATTGTTTTGGGTCTTGTACAATTTATGCACTTGAAGTGGTCGGAGATGATTCCTTTTATGCGTTACAAGGGTATAAAAAGAATTAAAAACAAAACAGAAATTTCCACATCCAAGCAGGCTTGTCATATACTTCAAGTCCAACTGCCTATTGTCGAGACTGTTTCTATTCAGTTCTACACCACAATTTGAACGTTGAACACATCAAGTTCGGAGCTCCAAATTATACTTTTTATTTTCTTTACCTTAAGCAATTATTACTTTTTTTTTTCTTGTAGTAAAACCATGGAGCAATGAGTATTAGAGATAAAATTTTCGCCGCCTCAGTCAGCTGTTCGCTCACTTATGCTCCCTGGATACATTTGGGAATATGTCCGTCTCGCTCTAACCACTGTGTTTTCCTACTGGCTCTGTAAAGTATCTTTTTGTGCACTATCGTTTAGCACCACCAAAATTGAGAGGCAGCGCAAATTGGTTCTCTAATACTCATTCTCCATGGTAAAACTTGCTTCGCTTTGCCGTTCGGCCAAAGTCCATACAATTGCCCTTCTTTCCTGATGAAACGTGTGGTTCGCACTTAAATTCAAAAGTTTCCGTAGGCTGGTCCTTATTCTGTTATCGGGTACCTGCATTCTTCTTCTTTCTCTTTTATATTTTTTTATTTTCGTCCTTTTAAACTACCATCTTCATTTGTTTTTAAACAGGTCACGTCAATTAAGAGCGTCTTCGAACCTCCATTTTGCATTGTAAACGCATTTGTTCGGGGGAACCTTCCTTCGCGGCGATGATCTACTACTTGCGAGAGCTGAATTTTTGAGTGATGATTGAGGTTTTCAATTTTTTGAGGTTTGGGACGAGATATTAGTCCGAGGGAGCCAAATCGGGCGAATAAGGTGGATGGGAAAGCCCTAAATCGTTGATTTTAGCCATGGTTGCGCGTTCGTGTTTTTGGTCTAGCGGCAGGATATATTTTTATATGCAGAATCTTGCCTAAAATCTGCTAGATCGCGCACCTTCACTTTCCGGTCAGCCAACATCATTACATGTATTTTTTTTTCACATTGTTCGCCGCTGCAGACTTCATCGGAGGTGGAGTTTCTGCCAGCATGATACTTTCGAAACCAATATTTCACGGTGTAATCTGAAGGAGCATTAGCCCTATAATATTTATTCCACTTTTCTTTTGTTTCCTTCGCCGTTTTACCACTCAAAAAATGTTTTATGAGAGAACGAAAATCGTTTTTTCCATTCTCAACACGTCAACAACAATCGGCTGTCAAAACAAAACTAAGGGCCCGCGCACACATGCAGCTGAAAGATGAACTGACGGCAGAACTTAAGGCCGAGCTTTAAGATTTCGAAAAACAAACACACTACACGCATTCAAATGCGCACACTATGCGCTTAATTGAACATTTTAGCTGAAAGTTCATCTTTGTTTGAATAAAAAAGCATGTTTGTTTATTTATGATTATGATTGATTCCGCTAAGCTGAGCTTAAATCTGAATTTTAAAGACCAAACCAGTGCTGGTTCTACACACAAGCATGCACGGAGCATGGTTATTTGTCAAGATCATCCTTAAGTTCTGCCGCCAGTTCATTTTCATCATCATTTTCATTCAGTATCGCGCTGAAATTGTAATATTTCTGCCTAAATATGAATGGACTATAAGGTACCATGATGTTTTTTTGTGATAGCAGCTCACTCTGGCGATCAAGGAGGTTACTTTTCCCCCCACCTATTATATTACGCGTTAATTATTAAATCCATAAAATTCAGATGCTTACAAAACCATTCTATGAACCCAACCGTGGTTTAAGATCCTTGTGAACCACCAAACCGAGCCAAATTAATAACATTTCAATATATACATAGCTATGTGGTACAAGAAACAGCCGATTCAATAATGCATTAATGAAAATACCATCCCTTTTGGCTTGGCCTGAATCCACATTTTTCCACACTCGTGATGAAATTCAAATTTTGTTTACAACTCCGTCACGAACATAAAGTTGAGAGTCAATCCCATCCCGATCAGAAACTACATTTAAGGCTAAATATTTTCAAATTGCATAAAACATTTTGAGTTTATTTATGAAAAAATTCCCCAAATTGTTGCATCTAAATCTTTACTATCATGAATTAATCCTGTACCGCCCCAAGAATTTAAAATGTCCAAATTCAATCAAACCCGTCACACCCGCTCGTTAATTTTTTTTTATGCCTTATCTCTTTCATCTATTACACATAAATAGGTTTTTATGTCACAGCTGACCCATGTGGGCCAGGTCAAGCCTCTAGTTGATTCAGTTCTCCGCTTTGGTTACTCATTCGATTTGAATTTTCAAACAAAAGTCGCTGCCACTGGGCAGAGTTGCTGGCATCGCTATCGATAGCCGGCTGGCCGCCGCTGGCCTGCCCTGCCGCTGCCGCCGCTCCATTCAGTTGAGTTTGAGTTGTCGTTGACTTCGGTTCGTTGCTCGCGTTGCGCTGGCGCCGTGTTGCCTTTTACAAACAGTTTTTCCCGCTTGAAAAACTTATTAAAATTGTATAAATTTTTGCATAGGCCATGGAAAATTCATTTAAGGCCGCAACCTGTTTTTCCCAAAACTGAGCCCAGCCGCAGCAGGTGTTCTCAGCGCGAGGTGCCTCTTATAACAAGTTCAAAACTTGGCCCGTTAACAAGTGCTACTGTGTTGTGTGTGTGTGTTGGTGTTTGTGTGTGTGTGTCGGAAAACGCGTTTGCGGAAAATGGAAAGTGTCTCTGTGCTGATCGGCATTCCATGATGATGATGATGCTGCCGCTGATGATGATCGATCTCTCCCACTCCGCTTGTTTTTCAAATATCACCACAACAAAAATAAGGTGTGAAGAATGAAAGTGGTTTTCTGCTTGATTTGTTTTGGTTTTATGTTTGTGGTTTTTGTGTTATTATCTCTGGTTGACATTTTCCAAATATGTGCGAAATGTTGAAGGTTGATAGAAAGTTTAATAATTGTGGATGATTGATGGCAATTAAGTATGTCTGACATTTTTATGTGCTTATAATTTGATTACTTTTACTTTGTCTTGTTTAAATTTACTTATCTCTTGATACGTATCTACTGAAAGAAGAATGAAAGTAAAATAGCTGGAAAAACTAGAATGGGAAACCAAATAAATTTTAAACCGATTAGTTGTTATTTGAAAATGCTAAACCGAACCGAAAACGATTTGGTTCATTTCATAAACGCGCTAAATAACGTAAAGTCAAAGATTTTTAAACATTTCCAAGATATCTGTAGTGATTAGTGGAGTGAGTAGTGAAACTCCAATTGATACGCACCTTTTTCAAAGTAGAATGCACAACACTAAGCAACAAGGTCCAGTAATTTGAAGGGTTGTTGGTGATTCTTGATGATTTTCGTGTGCTTAACACGAATCTGTTTTAGAAATGGTCCATCATGTCGAGATTTTGCCTATTTTGACTCTTTTCAGACGCGTTTTGTGGGGAACCTATGCTTTTGTTTTGAATCTTTTGACATTATCGTAAATTACTATTTCTTAACTTTAAAATAAACTATCCCAAAGAATTGTACGATTTTTTTAAACGAAGATAAACCATTTTGAATACATAGTCTCGATAATAATAAAATAACAAAACTGTCTACTGCACAAAAGTATGCCAAGTATGCAACAATAGATTGAGTTTTTGTGACCTCGGGTACAATTACTAAGAATGTACTTTAGAATCTGGATTTGCGTATGAAAAGTACTTTAAAATGTGGATTTGCGTATGAAAAGCACTTTAGAATGTAGATTTGCGTTTGAAAAGTACTTTAGAATGAGGATTTGCGTATGAAAAGTACTTTAGAATGTGGATATGCGTATGAAAAGTACTTAAGAATGTCAATTTGCGTATGAAAAGTACTTTAGAATGTGGATATGCGTATGAAAAGTATTTAAGAATGTCAATTTGCGTATGAAAAGTACTTTAGAATATGGATACCTACGGTTATAGTACTTACAATTCCTGCCACAGTAATATCACTATCACTATCACTGGTAAAATATATTGATAACTGTTTTCCACACCACCCAATTTGAGGTACAGTTTAAGGCGCGTGTTTTTTAATGTGGTGTCCCCAGGAGGCCTAGTCCACACAATCAGTAAATTATAGGCATTTTGACAGGATTTTAAAAGATTTTTAGACGGACACACGGATTATGGATTAACGGACGGAAAGGAAACTACATATTATGTAAGTGTTAAGTATTCACAGAAGTGCCAACATAGTGTGTCTGACTGCTTTCCTATTGCAGTCGATGGATCTATCGGACAGACTATAGTGTTTCATACCTTTAATGAATTTTTCAAGAGATGCATTAGATACATCTCTGAATTTCATTTCCGAATCATTTGTTTGAATAAAGTGACGCTCCACCAAACAAACCATTGCACTTAAAAGATGTTGGTAATCATCTTTAATCCCGATTGTCATCTAGAATCACCACCGATCCTTCAATATACTGGAAAAAGTCAAATTTTTTTGCCTTGTGCAATCAAAGTAAGAGTTTTTTCTAAGGAAGGAGTATTTGAACAATTTGCTTTTTATAAGCCAGGGGAGTGAGTAGAAGTTTTTGAATGGAGCAGGCATGCAAAGTGGGAGAAAATAGCAGACAAAATTCATAGTGGAATCCACAAAATCTCTTCTGAAGTAAGAATTTTTATTCCTATGGATTTAATATTTATTTATTTATATTTTTAAGTATTAAACTCACCATTATTACTCTTGGTACTTTATTTTAAAAATAAATGCAAAAAGTGAATAGTTTCATTCCATAAAAGTGGAAAAATTCGTGATAATTATAATCATGACTGCAAACCGATTTTCGAACACAGATTTCTGACTTTTTCAGTGTGAACCGAACCTCAAGTCGAACCACGTTAAAATATAGATACATCTGAAATTGTTCCGCAACAACATTTTGAATTCGTTTCATCAAAAATAATGAACATTAAAAAATCTGGAGTTTATTGAATAACAAAAGGCAAAAAAAATTACACTGTTTTCAGAATATTAAAGAGTTGATGGTGAATCTAAATGATTTTCGTGTCCTAAACATTTTTTAATGCGATGCAACCCTGTTTTATTTGTGTGTAATCGAAATCAGACGTATCGAATATCGGTTCATTGCGCGGTTTAAATGAGTTTAGTTTTTTTTTTTGTGTTTTTTGCATCCATTTTTTTTTTAATTGTGTGCTCATTTCTCGAAGGTACCTCTGACAATTATTAAAGTTTCATAATTTCAAGACCCCCTTCGACAATTTATCAGCTGTTTTCAAAAAAACGAGTTGGCAAGTCCATGCTCATTATCATAGCGAATTGTTGGTAGAGCTTGGTACGGAAATACTCGCGAAATTAAAAACCCCATATAAAAAAAATGATTTCGCATTCCGAAAGACGTTTACAATCAAAAAGTTCAGGAATCTTCGTTAAGAGAACCTGAATTAAATAATTTGATGTGCCGAGATGCCAAGGATTCGGATCCGGAGGCATACTGCAAATACTGTAATTGCAGTTTAAATTCAAAGATTGACATTAAAAAGCCTACAAGTAACGAGTATAATAAAAGAATTCAAACCTGAGTCACAGTTCAGTAGTTAAATTTGAAGATTAGTTCAATCGATTTAGTTCAGAGCTGAACTTGACTTATTAGGCCACTGCTCCCCAACGAATTCTTAATGTTCGGTCTCCAAGTCAATTTCCATATTGTGTATTTCTGGGCCCAGACTTGTACACTCGTCGCTGTTATCTAAAGGACGCTGTCTGTCTCTTTTTGTTTTGGTAATATGCTTTATTTGACGGAGCACTCTTTTGATTCAGGGTCACCAACATCTACAAACTTTAGTTTCGCATATAAACTATTAAAAGCCGCCGTTTGTCAACGTGCTTAACTCAAGTGTTTTCATTTTAAGGTGCAATAAAAAACCTTTGGCAATAAACCGCTGATGATGAATTTCACCTATGAAGTGAAATTATTGTTTTTAATTTTTTTTTTGTTAACCAACTGCAACCTGTTGTGGCCACCACTTGCAGTCGAAAGTTGGCAATTTAAAAACACAACAAAAGAGAAAAAAAAAACGTTTACACTTTTGGTGGAGTTTTCTCTCTATTTTACTACGTGCAGTTTTCGCCGATTGCCCCGCAACAGGCAACAGGTGGTCTGCGGTTGCAGGAATTGTACCTAGTTAGAGGAAGAACCGCAGGTCGCGCTTACTAATACCCAAACAATTCCCATTTTGTGTGGGGGTTACCTGAGTTTCTGTTGTTGTTTTTCTGCCGAAGAAAAACTTGTTTCTCGCCTGGGTTGCTGTTGGAATTCTTTGTTGGTGATTGTAGCGCACACCGTTCCCTTTGTGGTTGTTGTTTTCTTTATTGGAGTAAATTTTTCGCTTGAGGAATTTAATGTTGATGCCGTGCTTGCTGCCCCTTTTTTTCGCACAGTTAATTTTTGCTTTTATTCATAACTTTTAAAAATTTTAAGTCATGAGTCAGTCGTTTGGTTTGCCGTCCATTTGTGCGTCTAAAGCATTTCTTCTCTTGGCATGTGCAACGCAAAAAATAATTATCTAGCTGTCATGGGAAAGTTGAACCCAAGTCTGTCGTCGACTCTTTGACAATGCCAGCCAAGTGCAACACGGACTGAATGGACTGTTGATTGCAGCATGTCTCTCTTCCAACAATGATCGTGTCCAGCATTTGAATTGCTAGCCTACTAGCCTGAAGCTGCATAACTGGATAAGTTGGCCAATTGTCGTGTTTCAAGTCGAGGCAAATGTTAGAAATAATCAATATTGTTACTGTTGATTTGGCTTTGAAAAAGAATTTTTAATTCCAACGCAAATTACATTTTTTTTCTTTTGAATTTAAGCAGAAAAAACTTGTTTTCAGCTGAAATTACGAGGATTTTGGTACAAAAACGCTGAAAGCTTTGAATGTTCTAAATTAGAAAAAAGATTTAAGCAGAGCTTTAGAAAAACGGTGATTATTTAACCTCTTCTTTATGCTTTAAAATACTTGCAAAACAAATTAAATCCGCACTACCCACATGAGGAAGCAGCAGCTCAGCAGCATGAGTAGCAGTTTAAATCAGTGTTGCAAACTTTTGCCGAGAAAAAATCTGTTTTTAATGGGACGGAGAGGAAAAAAAATTGTATTTTTCGACAAAAATGATGGCATTCCCAAAAAAGGAATTTGGCATTTTCTTATAGATGTATGTCAATAATCTAGTTATGCATATTAGCTTAAGGCAACTAGGTGGGACCCGTATCTGCTAATTACACATATTATATTTTTAATTTAATTGAGTTAAGTTTCAGGTTCACTAATATCCAATACCTTATACTATTATATTGAACTGACCTCGCACGTGTCATATACGTAGTATTTGCGGAAACTTCACTAGCCTATTTCCACCAAAGAAATGAAGATTCATTTCTTGAAATGACAAGAAATTAAGAAAATGATATCATTTCTTCCATACAAATTGTTGTTGCATTTTGCCCTTCATTTCTTTCATTTCTCAAAAATGATGGCATTCCCCACGAAGGAATTTGGTATTTTTAAAAAAGTACTCGATACTCTCTGGCACTACTCGTTACTCTCTGGAAATAGAAAGTGTCATCACCAATAAACTGTTGATTTGAATTTTGAATGATAAGAAATGAAGCCAGTGGAAATAAGCTATTAGAATTTTCGGAAAGGTTATAACTCAAATTAAAATTTTTGGATTTTTAAATTTATTATGTACACTCTAAGAGCAATCAATTATGATGGTTTTTATTAAGTTTTCGCACCTTTTATACCTTATCGGCGTACGCCCTAATATAATATAACATAAATTATAATTTATTAAATACTTACCCAGAAGCTTAGAGACGCTTATATCTATTGATTCATCCAATAGCAAACTAAATTTTGAATCGCCTATATCGTTGTGCTAGTCTTCTACAAAGTGAGGCTCCAGAACATTTTATATAACGCCAGTGCATTTTGTACTGTACTCAGTTTTGGAGTAATTGTGCATTTGCAATAACTGCAGTACACTCGAGAGGCATTAGTTTCATTCTACCGAAGCCATGGCATTTTTGTTTGAAAACTTTCGGCATTTTCTTAAATGATCTGTAAACTTGGCAAGCCCATATATATGATAGTTTTCTGAACGTTAGAGGCAAGACAAACTTAACAAGGTAGCCGCATTCGATCTCTCGCTCTCTTTGCTTACTTCTTAAATGTCACTCTGTAAGCAACCCTTGTGAGCGACGCATCTCCGCCGACGAATTTTTTTGTGTTCAGCTTCTTATTTAAGAAGTTGTGAGAGAGCGAGTGCGTCTACCTTGTTAAGTATATCTTGGTTAGAGGTGTCAATTAGGGTCGACAAATGAGTGACAGAGGTGAAAAAGTATCGATTTACTTACAAGTTTTGCAAATAAACTCCCAAATAGAAATAAAGCTGAAAAGAACCCAAAATCATTTTTAATGGCCTATTTCCAAAACAAATAAAAATTTATGTCACGAAATTGTTATTTATGTTAAGTGGATTGTAAGCTATAGTGGGACCACAAAGTTTAAAAAAACCTTAAAAATACCCAAAACGGCATGCCGCGGGTGCCAAATGGTAGGGTTACACAGATTTGTCAGCCGCTTGAATTCAAAATGTTTCATCAAATTAAAGTTCAAACAATTCCAAAATCACCTCACAGCTTTCAAAGTCACATAATGCACTACCACAAGTGTGCGCGACTTCATGATACTTGGTAGAGAAAGTCATGAGGCACTTAAAATTAAAAACTATGAAAAACTAATGAAAAAGAGTGCTAATTTATGTGCTAATATTTATTATTTTTTTGTACTTTTTTGTTGCGCCTCGCTTTTGCTTTCAATTTGTTCGATGCTGGCCGGAAAAATGTGCTGCAAGTTATTTATTTTCAATTTAGTTCAGCAAATCGGCTGTGCTTGCAATCCACACAAGCTATCGATGTGGCAACGCTATGATTATTTAGTAAACAACTGGCAATTTCGTGACATAAATTTTTATTTGTTCTGAAAATAGGCCTATAGGCCTTAAACGAGAATGAAAAGCTAGCTTCGTCTGTGCCGAAGCTTTAATATTAAGGAAAAAGCTCGCTCCAAAGGATAGCGATTTCGAACTTCGCAGATCAGTTTTAAAACATATAATTTTAATAATGACCGAGTTTTTAGAACGCTAACATTAAAAACAAAAAAGTTTTTCTCACTTAAACCCATTTTCCGACCGATCGCTTCTATGGCAGCTACAAGAAGTAGTCATCCGACCTGAGCGTTTCCGACATATCTGCTATAGGAACTATCGAAGAAAAACTTTTTTCTTCTCAATGGTAGCGTCTTTATACCTTCCACTTGTGAATATTATCAGTTTCCACTCAATTTTGGAGAGTTTGGTCAAAATCGGATGAATATATCGTATAGCTGCCCTATAACTGGCAAACAAATGGTCAAAGTAGAGGCGCCATCTTATTGCTGAGTTTGGACAATAACTATGCTAAGTATGATCGACGAAAATCATTTAATTCCTTAATTTATATAAATTATACAAGCTACAAGGGTATATAAACATCGGTAGTGCCGAAGTTAGCTTTCCTCTATTTTTTTTAATTTTCCTCATTTGGTTTCACACTTTTTATACCCGTTATTCGTAGAATAAGAAGTGTATACTAAAGTCGTGCAAATGTATGTAACAGGCAGAAGGAATCATTTCCGATCTCCCCCCAGGAACACAGGAGGGCTATTAAACATTTCTTTCCATGAGTAACGGGTATATCGAAGTCGGTTAGAGCCGACTTTAACTTGCACTCTCGTTTTCTTGATATAAAGGCTGTTGCGTTTCTTCTTTACAGTAAGAACGAAAGTAAATACGAAACTAAATCAGCTTACAGATGTGTTTTCACACCGACACAAATGCTGCTGTGCTGCTGCTGCCTTATTTAGGTAGTGCATTTCTATTACAGCGTAGCGAGTCTTTGACATAACCTACATATCGTTCACTTACTTCAAAACTTACTTACTTTACTTTAAAAATAGTACATTTTTTTAAGTGTAGAAACTTTAAAACTTATTTTGAAGCTCCTCTTAAAATCATCTACAAATATAACCTTGTGTATACCCAAAGCCATAATGAGATATTCTTTATTGTTTATTTTAAAACTTTTCAACACTTTGCTAAATGTTAATTAATGGAATTCTCTTTGTTTAATTATTCTATTTTGCAGCAGCATCAAATGTGTTGAGCTCAATGACAAATAAATTATTGTGCAAAAAAAAAAGAGAAACAAATACAAAAACCACTGAAGACGATTTGAAAGCCAGACAAAACAATACCGCAAAACAAATAAAATATTAAATAACCAAATGGCATCCATAAGCTCTCTCAAATGCAATGGACAAACACATTGTTAGCGGTTAGACTTTGAGCAATCAATTCAAGATCGTGAACTAAAATGCCCATAATAACAGCAACAACAACAGCAGGCGGCGGTGGAGGAGGCGGAGGAGGTGTAGCGGGAACAGCAGTCAGAGGCTTGGCTTTTGCCAAGACACCAACTGCATCTACTTCCAGTGATTACCTAATGCAACAACAACAGTTCAACAGTCACTTCTATCAACAGCAGCAGCTACAACAGTTGGCGCCTCTAAACGCTTCCCACCAACACTCACATCCACATCCTGTTGCCAGCACGGCAGCAGCAGCCGCAGTCACAGCCACAGCAACTTCAACCAGTTTTGCTGCATTTAACGGAAACACGAATCTAAATTCTAACCTGGCCAACGGAAGTAGCAAGAAATTCAATTGCCACAATGTGAACGAAGACGATGATGATGTGGATGGTGTTGGTACTGATGTGGCGGGTAACGGTAATAGTGGTGACAAGTCTCTTGGAAAGCCACCTCCACCACCTGTGCTAGCGCCGGCCGGCAAATCTCGAGAAGATGTGGGTGTGAATGGTATAAATGGTGGAATAATAGGTGGTCGTAATTGTGGGCCACCCAGCAGCATTTTAAAAGGCAGCAAAGGTAAGCAAAAATTCATTTCAATAACAACGTATCACATTGGGTGGCAACTTGCACTTGTCAATTGGGAGTAATCCGTTAGTCACCCTTAGTCGATACTTCTTAGATTATAAACCAAGTTCTAGGTTTTCAGTTCTAAAGCAAAAATTATGAGAATGGATATGGATGGAAGCAATTAATAGTTAATTATGGAATAAGGTTTAGTTTATCGCATCGGTCGATGTACCACTTTTAAATTAGAAGAACTCAAAGAACAAGTTCTGTAGCTAATTCTACTTTGATAAATTAACAGCTCTTTTGTTCGCCAACTTCTTGGGTCATTTAGTTCTTAATTCAGTGAATTAGTTAGCTCTTTTGATCGTAAAGCAAAGGTGTGTCACTTAATTCAGCACATGGTGGGTAACTTGTTTTGGGTCCAAAAGTTTCAAAACTTCTTGATGTCTTCCAAGGTACATAAAATCTTAGTTAGCTGTTTAACTCCAAGAAGTCGGATCACCATGATTTAGTTCATGTACAAAGACAGCATTAAACATTAGTTAAAGATGAAAGATTTGTAAGTTGGTTTTGTAGTCTTTCTAGTGTAGGGACGCCCACGGCTTGGAATCAAGGTGAATATCCAGATCATATATTTCGAAAAAGCGTTGAGAGGCAGTGTTATAGAAAGAATATGAAATTAAGTGAGAATTAAAAAATTAACGTTGCACCAACACTGGAAAGTACCAAGATCAGACTAAATAGAAAAAGGATCACAATTACTATATAATATGCAGAGTTTAACATCATCACCATACATTACTAAAAGTGAGTGAATTACCGCCGTAGGAAGCTCATTTATAAATAGTGAGAAGAGGAGATGTCATAGGTGGTAGCCTGCGGAACTCTCCATTAAGAGTTAAAAAAAGAAAATTCTTAAAGAAATTTTTTTGGGTCCTGAAAGTTGAGAATTGCCATAAATCCCAAGAAATTCGCAGTGAGATCTTATGATTGACAGAATCAAAAACTTCACTAAAATCTGCCACTTTAACCAGGTCAGCCTTTCACAAAACCCGTGATGGGTTGATAGATCGATCAAGATCTGAGAAGTGATAAGGTTCTCAAATGCTTTAGAAATATCAAAATGTTTCAAAAAACATCTACAGATAGATAGATAGATTATTCTTTATTTCATTATAATATTTCTTACCTCTTACAATTACAATAAATTACAAAAACACTGAACAAAAGATTACGACATTGACCTGCTTGGCCGTTTGTCGGGATATGAGTTGATTACATAAATTCATTTATAATTAGATTTTTATATTTAAGAGCATCAGTAACGAACAAAATTAAGTTTTTCCAATTTTCATTCAACTCCATTCAACATTTCTTTTATTTCGTCATGGCTTAGGATTTGTTTTCTGAAACATCTATGTCGGATTCGTTTTAAAACTGGACATATTCCTATAAAATATGAAATGCTTTGAACTTCATTCTTGTTACTTATGGAACAGTTACTTTTGTGGAGTCCATTCAGGTATATAAGACTCTATCTTGACTTGAAAATCCACATTATCTTGGTACTATTATAATTGTCATACCCAATAATATCTGTTGATTTGTGTTGTTTATAAAGAATTATACTCAACCACAGACCTTGAGCCAGCCACAGGTAAACTTTTTCATTAAAATAGCTTCTTCCAATGCTATGGTCGAGTTTTTTATAGACTCTGGAGGAGTTCATACATCTTTCGTACATTTTTTGTCTGCTTCACTCTTCTGGTCGTTGAAAAATATGTTAAATGTTTCTTCTAACGTGCTAATGCATTTACTCCAGTAAATGTTTTCGTTTATATCGGTTTTAGCCAACTTATTTGGTAATCTGTTTTCTTCATAGTCAAATAGTGTTTTCTGTATATATCTCAAATGTAACTCAAGTGTGAACCACTTTCTAGCATTGGGCAGTATGTTGGTGTATTTTGTGGCAATTTAAGTGTCCGCTTTAGGAAGAAAGTTTGTACCATATTTACCTCATTCAACAACCCGTGTCCTTAAACTTGTGCTGCGTAGCTCTGGATCGATGTACATACAGCCATACATACAGTTTCCATTTTGCTGTCAAACTTATGCCATTTTTCATTAAAAAGTTTTTCCACATAGCTTTGATACTACATTTCGCCGATTCGTTTCTTTTTTCCAGGCGTTTTTTGAAAATAATTTTTGGTATTATCAAGACTCCAAGATAATTATATTTTGAGACCATATCTATTATTGCACCTTTATATGGCCGCTTTTTCGCCTCTGCTAGTCGTCTACCTCTCCTAAAGACCATTATTTAAGACTTTTCTAAGTTAACTTCCATATTCCAAATATCACAGTATTGTTCTAATATATGAATTATTAATTGCAACTTTGTAGTGTCGTCTGCTAAAATCACTATATCGTCAGCGTAAAGTAGCAGTCTTATATTAATGCCGTCAATGTAAAGTTCATCGTTTAAATAAAGCGTAAATAGCAATGGCGACATAAGACAACCCTGCTTCACCCCTGATTGGATTTCGAATGGCTCAGATGTTGTTGCTCCTGTCCATATTACAGAGTTTGTTTGCCGGTATGTCTCTTCTACAAATATAACTAGTTTATGACGATACTCCCATATTGTGCAATTTATACAATAGTAACTGTCTGGGTACTTTGTCAAATGCTGCTCTGAAATTTACAAAGAATGCAAATTCTTTTTTCTCCTTAAACTTATAGTGCACAATTGTTGATAAATTAAAAATGTTATCAATGGTTGAATATTTCCGTCTAAACCCTGCTTGGTATACGTTTAAAACTTTATTTTCATCTGTCCAAGTTGTTAGCCTGTCTGTCAGCATTCCTATCATAATTTTAGCTACAGAGTTCATAAGCGATATCCTTCTATAATTGTAAGCTTGCGTTTTGTCTCCTTTTCTATAGATAGGAAGGAGAACGCTAGTTCCAAAAGCATCATCAACTTGGCCCCTATCGTATAATACGGTGAATGTTTTTGCCAACTCTGCCAGAAAAGGATCATTTGCATTTACATCTATAGTTTTCGACATTCGACTTAGGATCCTGCATATTGAGAGGAATTATGACTTTCATAGATAAATCAAAAAATTGAAATAATTATATAAACATGAAAAAACAAGTAAGAAAGTCGGTCAAGCCCGACTGTAATATACTCTGTACCTGCAGAAACAGCTGAAAGCTGCGCTGCGGCAGCGAACTATCTTTTGGTCGTAACTTGAGTATCGTTCATCCGATTCTTATTATTTCTAGTAATCTTGTTTACTAAATTACAAACCATCTATCTACAATACTGTGGGAGATATGACGTTTTTCACATTTGCTTAGGCTCAGGGGGCGTGGAAAAATTGAAAATGAACTTGATCTGCCTGCAAGTATATGAAGTTTATGTGCCATATATGTCAAACTTCTTTCTCTTAACATCTCTGAGATCTCTTCGTTCATACGGACAGACGGACGTGCCTTTATCGACTCGTCTGTTGACGCATATATGTACTCCCTGTTACATACTTTTGCACAAACTTAATATACTCTGTATACCTTTGGTACAGAGTATACAAAATATGTGATTCACGTTTCGGTTTGGTTCCTTGGCAAAAATCTGAACTGACCCACAATCAGAATGATGACCTAAAAACCATTGAATGATTTTGCTACATTTTAGGTAGACACATTTCTCTTCATGCAAATTAAATTGGTTTATAATTGAATTCAATTATTTAAAACAATTTCGTAGAGTTTGTGTACACCAGGTCTTTAAATATTCAAATTAATTTGAGCCGGGCCAAGCCCAAAACCTAATTTAGGTCTTTCCGCAGGCACACACACACACACTCTCTCACCCTCAAGTGATTCATTTCCGCCCACACCACATGACCGAAACTGCTCACACTTCAGTTTCATTTTTGGTTTCAGTTTCAATTTGAAAAGCACTTGCAGTGCCATGAAATTAAGTCTATGTGCTGGTTGCCCTCCAATGAGTAAAATTACCAAAACAAAGAACTTTTTTATTTGTAACAGCCTCCATGGGAGGGCCACGCAGAGTTCAATTGATTTGTTTGCTTGGCAGCTGCTCCCCCTTTGTTTGTTAGTACTACAAATACAGCCACGTGCCACTTAAAAAGAAACAAATGTTTCCTATTTCTCAGTTCTTCTTCGTTTTGTGGGTCTTCTTTATTTTATTTTCTTAGACAACTTTTGGTTTCACCTTCTGGAAAAGAGTGTCATACTATCCGTCACCCGCTTAGACCTTCCACTTAATCCACTTGTCAACACTTGCTCACATCTGCACACACAATTGCCATCGAAGCCCTGAACTCTTTGAAGCTTCATTGTTTTGTAGTAAATTATAGTAAGACACACAGACACACACACCAAATACCCCTGCCCAATCCATGAATGAAAACGAGTTCAAGCCAAAGCCAAGTCGTCGAGTCAAATAAGTGAGGGGGTTGTAACGTCGTTTGGGGGCGTTGGTAATCGCCAGTCTAGATGATGTGGGAAATTAATATTTATAGAGCAAGTCGACAGACTAAAATAGTATGATAAACTAAAAAGCTGTCGGCTTAAATGTGGGCGTTAAGCTGTTTGGTTGAGTTTTAAAAGACCAATTAACCAATTGATCAATGGATGGATCAAGCAGCTAATAAAAATTAACAATCAAGTGTTGAATAATCATGGTTGATAAATGATTATCTTTAGTTATTTACACTTGGTACTGCTGTAATTGAAAGACAACTGCTGAACTGCAGAAGACGATATCACAGTCTACTGATGATAGAACTGGGAGGTCATTGATTTGAGAATACGACCTGCTGAATTTGGGTGTAGTTTGTACCTTGTTAAGATGAACCTTACCTTAAACCAGACCATCCTATTTTATTTAAAATATGGAAATCTGTCGATATAAATCGCCCAGATTGGGAGAATCGGGACAACCATAGGAGACTAGGAAATGTTGAACTAGCACCATTCCACTATAGGATATTTTTCCCATTTTTCAGCCATCAATTAATATCTTCACAATTGATCAAAGTTTATTGCTAAGCCATCTAAAGGTCATTGGAAAGTGTTTTTTAAAAAAATGTAAAGAGTGGATTTGGTCCTCATTTCTGACCCAAGTAATTTTTTTTGTCCGTGGAATCATCCTCTCGTGTTAAAGCAGATAATAGACTTTCTTTGTAACATACTGAAAATTATTTATTAAAACATACACAAAGAAACACAAAAATGTAGATTGCACAATCTAGATTTTCCTTATGACAGGGGTGCCCTCAGCCTGTGCGCACGCCGTGCATTCGTTGTTGTTTTCCGCATAGCGATATATGCGTGTATAGGCCAAACCAAAGTATATTGCAATTTTGTATGTTTTGTGCAGCAATTGAACTGCTTTTGCAGATAACGCGAAAATGTTGACCGAATGTTTTGTGCTCTTATTTATAGGTAAATAGAAGTCCAATAAAATGTCTAAATATTTTTTCCCCCGTTGAGATTTTTCTTATCTTTTAAAGCAGATGTTCTAGTAAATCTAAGACGACTATTTTTGACTAAGAGCCGATTTTGCATCTTCTATATGATTTTAGATCAGCGATGGTCACCAGTACCCCCGGGTGAGGCGAAGTCATTTCGCTATGTACACATATACGAGTCGAACGCATGCCGAAGCTGAGGAAAAGAGAGCAAAAAGCCTTTTAGTCGCTGGCTAGGCTTTGATGCGGTCAGGTAGAATCAATTTCACGGCGTTTTATTTTCGCACACCAATACAATCTCACATTTTGGTCTTGCTCTCGTTGGCCAACGCTGTTTTAGATAAACTTAAAACGTACTCTTTTTTTTATAAGTTTATGCGACTATCTAGAAGATGTGAAATTGGCCCTAAATTGGTTAAGTTATTACAGAATAGGCGGCATGTTAGGACCAATAAATTCTGAACATAGCTGAAAATGCTCAATTCCACTTCCACTGCAACTCTTCATAAGTGGGATTCCTGTTCTAGCAAAACCAAAACGAAAGTTTTTCGTTTTAAAAAATATTGCTTGATGGTCGGTGGAATGAAAAGTAAATGCCACATTACGCACTCGTACAGTTGCTAAATATACATAAAGTGAATTTGCCCTAATTCTGTGATCCATTTAGAAATTGCTAGTGAATTCTGATTTGCATTTAAGTCTTTAATTGATTTACA
Organism: Lordiphosa magnipectinata; assembly: GCA_037044535.1. Classification (NCBI taxonomy): domain Eukaryota; kingdom Metazoa; phylum Arthropoda; class Insecta; order Diptera; family Drosophilidae; genus Lordiphosa; species Lordiphosa magnipectinata. The sequence goes on from JBAMBO010001890.1 coordinate 919,541, forward strand.
AGGAATATTTTTATTTAATGTGTCCAGTATTTTGCATTGCCCAGCCAAACCGAATAGTGAAACCTAAAAGTCAATCTCTCTCATCTTCGATCGTTTCGCTTGGATTTGTGGATTCTCTCTTACGTATCTTGTGCCAATCTCTTTTCATTCGAAATTGAGAACAGAAAAACGAAACCGAAGCGGAATTGCGTTCGATTTACTTTTTAAAAAGAGTGAAATTGAGAACATTCCTGTATATTACGATTTGTCTTAGAATTTTTATTTAATACCAAAGAATTATAGATATTATAGATGACGCATGTGAAATAAAAAACGATTTTCTTGGGAGCTGACATTGGATCCCAATTTTTGTTTTTCGCTGCCTTTACAAGGAATATATGTATGGAAATTTAGCTACACGTTTTAATAAATGGGTGTTGGCTGAGAGCAAAGATTTATAGATCTTATAGATGACGCATGTGAACGAAAAAACGATTGTTCTTGGGAGCTGACATTGGATCTAAAAAAAAAAAACAAAAAAGTTTGTCTGCGATGCGGTATCTATACATGTAGTGTCTTTGGTAATACCCAAGCTATAGGTTAGAATGCGAAAATGACGATTTAAGGGTCTGTATAGAATTATACCTTTAAATGACCACGGTTGCAGTTTTTTTAATTTGTACTGAATCACTATTGCGAGCGATGGTGCTTTTATTCTAAATATTTCATGCCTTAACTCTAACTTAGCTAACGTTGTGTTTGTTAGGCGCAACGTGTGTCTAATTATAAGAGTGTGTTCGTGAAAGGGATACATAGTGCCTCACACTATGTATCTTAAGTGGTTAAATGTAATAAAATGGCAACAATTTGAGTAGAGTAGAGTCGTATATTGAAACTAACTTTTTTAACACTATTTTACTTTCGGCTATAAATACATCAGTTTCGTTTTAGGGTATTACAAGACGCAATCCAAGAAAATCGGTTCTAAGACGAACCGAACCTCTAATTTGTGCTCATAAAATAAAATTCTGAACCAAAACTGATTATTGCGTAAGGCGCCAACCAGGATGGTAAACCAAAAGACTTGCCTCAACCTATAGCCTTGTTTTAATGGTACATTCTCGACAACATTCACTGAATGTTTCGAATGTTAACATTTGTTCGTATCAATATTCGTGACAAATTTTGAGATCACTGTTGTAACTTTTGACATTCACCCGGCCACTTTTAGCTTTTCAGAAAACATTCACATTCGAGTTAAATGTTGTTAAATGTCTGTAAGTGGAACAAGGCTGTTAGTCGTTCTGACTGCACAGTGGGATGACCATTTGATATGAGAAACGTCGTCGGACTAAAACAAAAATGGTCAATGGGTTATGAAAACCAGCTAGCTTGATCGCTAGCTGTTCGGAGAACCAAGGTAAAGATCTAAGGGTATGGTCAATCGGCTCGTAATAAATATTTTAAGAGTAAACACAACTTTGAAGTGCTGCCTTCACGAATTTCAGTTGTATAGGATTGGGCTTATCTTAGAAAAGATCCATCCAGTCGATTACTATTGAGCCTACATCCAAGAATCGTCATGTGTTTAGAAGATGATGCATCACAGTTGTAGGAGTTTAATCATTCTCTACCCCCAAAACAAGTCAGTTACTGAATCTCTTATGTGAGCTCTACATAATAAATCCAAATATGTGTCCAAAGCTAAACCAAATCTTAAATAGGTATTTTCAGCAAGTTCATGTAGATTCCACACGCACACACTCAAACTGATTTCTGTTTTCATAATCGTTTTCGGAAGTTGGGCAAGAAAACTTGAAATAGCCTCGAGGCAATTTCTGAGTCAACACTCTTTGTGGTTAAAGACTTTGCCGCTTGGCTTCGTTTTGACCATTTTTGTTATTGTTTGACTGAGGGATGTCCCATTGTTTAAGCGGGCGTTGAATTTGGTAACATTTTTACATTTTTTTCTGGTGGTGTTTGAGAGATCGCGCTCATACAACTTAATTAGTCAACCGCCGCGTGCTTGTGAATTTATAAGTTAAACATCAAAATCACCTTTTGATGGCAATGAACTCTCAGTCACCTCACCCACAAAACACTTCACCATGCTGCGGCTTGTGCTTATCATTTACGCCTCACGTCAGAGGCAATTAGCAGAACTGTGGAGGAACTCAGAACCAGCGCTGGCTCCACCGTCACCGTCGCCGTCGCATCATATGATGCGATTATTAATTTCTTGATTACGCCAACCCTCTAGTTTATGGCATGCCATGTGTAAGCCAAGTTAACGAAGCAGCAAAGCCAATTAGATGCAATCATTAGGCGGACAAACCCGAAGGAGCACCAGCGAATGACACAGCGAGGAACATGTCTCGACGAGAACAAAGACGTGTACTTCATGACATTCAATTGAAATGAGTGCACAGCATTGCGTACGTACTTACGTTGTATTCAAAAAGGCGTTGCATCCCATGCGGGCGTAGTAATTGCCACTGACGGTCACTGTGCATGCCATGCTCCAGAGTAAATTACTATTTCTGGACGCCTAATAATTGAAGGGGGAATACCGTTGAACATCAACAGGCACAGTGCATAATTTCTTAAGCGGACGTTGCGTAACTTGGTGAAACTGTTATGTCTATCGCCAGAACCTGTAGGATGAGGGAAATTCATGTTTACCTTACGTGGTCATTTACTTACTCTATACTTTTATATTATACAGAAGCAGCCAGGGTGGAGATTTAATTTGATTCTCAGTACTTTAAGCTATTATTTCACTTGTCTGAGTTTTTATATGAGTAGGCTAAGGGAAACTGGTTAGTCCATAGCGCCAAGGCTAAGCGTCTTAAGAAACTTTGAGGCTAATGGTTTCGGAGTTTACAGTTGGAAAGGATTCCTTTAAAAGATTCAGGATCTAATCTCTGGAGTTATCGACAAATGGAACTAACTCCTCAAAAGGAACTAAAATATACGTAAATCAAGTGTACTGAGACGAGACACATAAAATTTCAAAATCAGAGCTCGTTGTGAACCATTCTTAGCCCAGTTTGGAAACGAAAACTAGCTTCGAATTGAAGAAGTTGGAACTTCAATTGATTTGATTTGGAAATTATTAAGCAAGGGTTAGGAACTCAAGACTCCTTCCTACACTTCAATACTCAATTACATGGCTCAAGCATAAATTCTAAAATCTTCCAGGCCATTTTTGAATCTGTGTTATGTAAAATATGTTTTCTCATAACTATAAGAAACAAGTAAGAAAGTCGGTCAAGCTCGACTGTAATACACTCTGTACCTGCAGTAGCAGCGCTGCTGCTGCGACAAAGAACTTTCTTTTGGTTATAACTTGACTAATAGATGGCGTCACTTCTGGATTTTCAAAACTGACCAACAGATGGCGCCACTAATGTAACCATTCAGCTACTTGGTTTAATAGGTGTAACTAACTTTATTGAATATTACTTAAATGCTAACAATTATTGTGGGATGGTGAACGGGTTGTCGTGCTGCTGCTCCGTTATCATTGTGGCCCGAGTTGCCAAAGTACTCCCACCTCCAGAGACCATGTGGGAACGAATGATCTTAGAAACTTGGTGGTATGTCTGGGATGAATGATCATCAACAGGATTTGCTCAAGTTGCAATGTGGAGAAAACTTTGTGTATGATTCTCGCTGTGATGTTTGTTTCATAGTTGGGTCGACGAACTGTTTCCGCTGAGTATAGAAACTGATGAATCCGTAGTACTAAGCATGTGTACCGAGTAAAGATTTTCGTAGTTGCTTCGATGGTAACCTCGGTTGAGGCCGTTGCTTTGAGTGGTGGTCGACAAGCAAGTTAGCCCAAGCAGAGATGAGGTTGCCTTGCGTGGAGGACCTTCGTTTGCCACGCGTTGTGGACTTTGTTTACCACTCGTTGAAGACTTTCGTTAGCCACCCGTTGTGGACTTTCGTTTAAATTCGAGAACTTATAGGTAGACTCAGGCTGGCATCAATTGCCAAACAAAGAGCGTCTCGAGTTGTAGCAGGTTGCTTGTGTTCGATTAGGTATGGGGATCGTTGTGCATGAACATCGGCGATGATGATCGGAGCGACGTACTCCCATAAGTATGAACGATCGTCTAGGAGGCTGCGTACAATCAAAGACACTACATATATAGATACCGCATCTCATACAAACTTTTTTTTTCCCCCTGGAAAATCGATTTTTCTTTCACATGCGTCATCTTTATTATCTATAAATCTTTGGTACAATGTCAGATCTGAAAAATTTATCGGATGCTTGACCAACGTGAGATCGGTTAGATTTAGGTACAGAGTCCTCTCAGTGGAGTGGAAATCGTAGGCCAGGCTGGGCGCACGTAAATAGCAGGCGTGAGCAGCGGTTGGTCGACAGCATGGGCTGCAGCAGGATGTGGACAGTTGGACGTGCAGGACCGGAGCGATAGACATTCGGTCGGTGGACGATATGCGTGAGCAGCGGTCGGTGTCATTTGAACCACCCTTTTCCGTTTGCATGTGTGTGTGCGTGAGTGTGTTTGCAGCGCCAATAATCTCGTTGGCCTGTGTGTGTGTGTGTGTGTGCGACACACTTGGCCTAGAAATGTTACTGCTGTTGAGGATCTGGTCGGGTGGATCTATGGTGAGTGATTGAGTTGGAGTCGAGTGAACTGCAGGCGCGGTCAATCACTATGTTGTCCACCAGTTTTGTCGCCTTATTCGATTTCGTGGAAAAAATCATGGTGGCTGCTGGGCGTGTGGGTGTGTGACGCACTTGCCCAAAAAAACACCGAATCGCTGTTTCTGTATCCATCCCCTGTTACATACCTTTGCACGACTTTAGTATACCCTTTTACCTCTAAGAAGGAACGGGTATAATGATTTGAGAAAGAGGCGATCGAAGTTTTAAATAGACCGGTGTAGCCCAAATGGAGACGTATTTCCAAAGGCACTCTTCTAGACTTTTATTCCGATTGACTTGAAATTATGATAAAATATTCTACTATGTAAAAAAAGAAAAGAAAATTTTCGAAAATAGTTGAAGCAGTTTGATTGTTTGTTGATTTTTCCCAAAATGAATTTGGTGTTTTCTCTTTTGAGATACGGTAGTTTTTTCGTAGATCGAAATGCTCGACTGTTTAAAACAATCATTGGTTTCCAGTTCATCTTTACGTTCTGAAACGTTTGATACCGCTTTCGTTGGTGCTGTAGATGTAGATCGATGCAGATTGAAAACAATTACAATATGTTTTTATTTTGGTCGCATATTTTAGAATTCCTAAATAAATCGAAAATGCTTGCTGATATTTGATATGAACTTCTCTTAATGGATACTTAATTTTACCATGTAAAAGCTAAACTGGTTCGAAACAAACACAAACACTTTAGCATAAAATTTATTAGCTAAAGCCACAACAATTTGAGCAATTTACATAATTATTTAGATACATTTAAAGCGATTTAGTTTAAGCATAGAACTCTAGAACTCGTTTGCAATTAACTTTAACCCCAGCCTACTGATCTCTAGTTTGGATTTTCTCTTGTCTTCTTTTTGATTAAAAATTTGGTTTTTGCCTAAAATAATTGCTTTCCTGACAGCGGACAGCATTCCTCAGGGCTTTCAAGTATGACTCATTTCTTGAGACTCTGGCACAGCTTTTGTGCTTTACAAAGAATATCCATTACTCATAATAACAGGCTTCGTCCCTTCATCATGATGGTGATGATGATGATTGACAAACGATCATTTCAAAAGAAAAAGATTGTGGCTAATTGCAGCTGAGATTGGAGGAGAGATCAGATTGGTTCTATGGATAAGCTTCGGAATGCATTAAACCTAAAAATAATGGAACATGTGTGCAACACAACAATCGAAGCAAGAAGTAAATATAAACACGAACTGAACTGAGGAGCAGTAGTTCAGTCAGTTCATTGACTTTTCTTTTCCAAACAAAAACAAAAGCCCAAACAATTTGCCTTTTGCTTTTCATTTTCTCCCTCCGCATTAACAAATTGGGTACGACGCGTGCGTATGAAGGTTAAGAGGTACAAAAAAGGGGGCGGGGCATGACTCGGTCAGCGTAACAAGTTTAATATTGTTACGGAGTCGTGAGCTTTGGTTTTTAGACCCAGTGTTTTTGTATTGTTATTACGCTAACGCAACCTTAAAATGTTACATTTACCATTAGCTAATTGGCCAAATTTTAAAGCATTTTGTTACGCAGGAAAGGTAGTTGAGTTTTGTGGACTACAAGATCATGAACTCTGTGTGTGCGACATGCTCATGAGTTGATGGATGTATGTGACAATTAGATCGTGGTTTTAAACACAATATGTTCAATATGTCGTGACAATTGTGGTACTTTCAAAACATATACGAGAATTCAAGAAACGTCTATGCGACAATTTTAATTTACGGGGGTTTCTCGAGTCTTTATTATAGTTGTGATATTTTTCTTTCCTTAAATTTTCGATACCGTTCTATGAGATATATCTAACAAATAGAATAAAAATTTATTCAAATTTGAAATAAAAATGTATAGTGCTTAGCCCATCCCACAGTGGACGAAACGGCCGATTTAGCGGCGTTTAATTCCAAATTCGAAATGTGTAATCCGCCAATTATTTTTTGTATTTTTGAGAATGGCTATATGACACTTGCCGATATTGGTGTCGAGGGTGTCGGCGAACAATAAAAATGAGACAACGCTAGCGAGAGCGGGACATTAAAATAAACCCGAACCCGTTCCGAACCCAAGCTTTTGGTTCGGATTAAAAAAAAATTATACACATTGAAATTATTTGGGTACCCTTGCACGTACGTAACAGCAGAGTCGAAAATTAGAAATATAACAATACGCAATAAGGCACAATATCTTCGATTTGTTATTCCCAATGGGTATTAGCATGCATATATGTATATACAATGTACATATGTAAGACAATTTAAATAGGTGAAGAATCAGCGCCTACCTATGTACATATGTATACATTAATACTTATGCGTAGTTTCTATTACATACACATAGACCACAGTACTTCCAGTCAAAGATATTAATTTGTAATGTATTATAAATTCAATGTAAACACGTATGTACTATGCACAAGGTATTGAACGTTTTATTTTTCAGTTTATACGTATACATATGCGCCAACCTAAGCAACTCGGTGCATGCTACTGCAGAAACACGTCAGCCGTCTTGGCCAGCAACAAAAGTACATACATTCATACAAACAGAAGTGTGTGCCACTCGCAGCGTTGTCAATTTAGCTATTTTTCCCACCAGATATAGCTCTTTTGTAAGCTCAAAACTCGGAAACTATTCAGTTTTGCCGGAACCTTTAATTCTAGCTAATTATTTGACATTTAGACATTTTTGACATTTTTTTAGAGGACGGACTGAACATTTATACACTAGCTTAGAAGGAATTCCATATCCAGCACACGAGCGCCAACCTCACGTCAATTATAATCGACGTCTTACAGTCTTACAATGTATCTTGGCGTATACACTTGACGCCTAGACACCTATTGTACTCAGGGTTCGTATACAAAACAAAAGTACCGAACACACCAAGTACCGTACTCAGACAAGTACGGTACATGCTTCGTTTTGTACTGTACGAAACACACAGGTACAGTACATGTTTCGTTTTGTACTGTACGAATCACACAGGTACGCTGTACCGTACTTATTTTTTTCGTTCGGTGCTTTAAAAATTATTTACCGTACTTGTGAGTTTCGTACAGTACAAAACGAAACATGTACCGTACTTGTCTGAGTACGGTACTTGTTGTGTTCGTTACTTTTTATGTACCGAACATACGTACGGTACTTTGAGAACCCTGATTGTACTGTTATTTTAAATATATTACGTTTTGCCCAACGAACCAAGGTTCGAAACAAAACCAACTCCCAAAGAACTCTAACCTCAAATTTTCGAACGTTAACCGTTGTTAAACTTTGGTTCGAACCCGCAAACCAGAGGTTCCGAAAAATTTTTTGGGTTCGCAGCCCTGCTCGGAATAAGGACCTTCGAAATTTTTGATAGTTTCACACTCGTAAAACTTCAAGATCCCATACAATGAAGGACCTATTCCATGCACTCCTCTTTTCTTCGGACCTATTTTCTTTGGCCGAAAAATCTTATTCAGTAACAAGGCGAATTTTTAAATGAATCTCTGTTAGTCATTGAACCAACCTATTCCTCGTGCGCGAGCGTTTTGCATCCCTGGTATGCACAAAAACAACACCATCCCATGAACTCAACCTCAAATCGATTGATGCACCAGCTAACCTCTAAACCGTACCAGAGACTATTTAAAATTAGCCCGGCAAAGTGGTTGAAATTGCTCAGCCAGCCGAAAATAGTTTTGGTGTGGCCCCTGTTGAATGAAGCGTAAAGTGTTTGGGTGTCACAGACTAAACCAGAATTATGTATTATTAGAGACCAAGTCAGGCTATTGACCTACATTTTGCAAGCGACTGGAACTACTAAACAGCCAGAGTTATTACAATGAGATGAGATGAGTTGGCTCAACTTGAGTATGAGTGATGGAGAAATTTTAATTGTGACCAGACTGTGGTGTCTGGAAAGCAAAAAAGAAAAGAAATGAATGGACAGGCCTATGCAATTTACTTTAAGACTAACGGCAGTTCGTTAAAATGTGCTAGTTAAGTGCAGACTCAAAGCAGAAGTCTTAAAAGGAATGATTCAGAAAAGCCATAACGAAAGTTGTAAAGTTAAGTCATCGTCAGTTATATTTTGACAAACTCATTTACATAAAATAATAAATTACAAAATGTGAAGGTAAACTACTTAAGTTTTATTGCAAACTCATTAATATACCATTATCATTAACAATAAATATAAACATTTTCGGATTTCAAGTAATATTTATGTAAATGTGTTTTTCAAATCATATCTCTTACCTTACTGTGTGTAAAGTCATTAGTTTCAAATCGTATGCTAAATTATACCATTGCTGCTCACTCAAAATGTTCCACTTCCAACGCTAACCCCTTTTAAGGTGTCTGCTCCATATAGGCAAAACTCATGTGAACACCTTTGGAGGGGGGCTAATCGAATGACAAACCTAGAGAATATATTGCAAAAAAAACGACGAATCATTTGCATAGAAAGATGAATATTTGTGTCAGACACACACACGGGCTATGGGGGATTGCAAGTGGAGCAAATTTAAACGGTAAAAGCGCCATCGCCTCACGACTTTTTTTTATATAGAGAGAGAGAGCCTCATCAATGGGGCGAACGCAAATAGAAGCTTGTTTGACTAACTTCAAAGTGTGTGTGTGTGTGTGAACTCTGCATAATCCAGAAAGTGTTAACAAAGGGAGAAAGAGGGAGTACGGAAGTTGTTGGCGGCTGCATTTTGCCTTCATCTGCTGCCCAGCCTCAAACTTCACTTGTCTGCATTGTATAAATATTTGTAGAAACTAGAGCAAGCGAGGGAGCGACTGCATCAGGCACACCATATGTATGTTTAGGCGAGGAATCTTGATTACTCTCTCTACTATTACACATTTTCAATTTCTGTTATCATTTGCTTTTCGAGTAAATATGAATCTTTGACACACATTTGTTGTTATTCAAAATTGTGGTCATATCTATGCTAAAATTCCGTTTGCGTTTGTTTTTTCCGTATCTTTTTGCTAAAGATAAAAAGTGAGCAAATATTTGATTTTCCAAGATTGTCGGGCAAATATTTGTAGGTTCAATTAACATCTCTATAATGAGTAATTTTTACTGTAAATGAGTACATACAGAAATATGCCAAGGATGCTAACCGGTTCTGAACCGAGCCAAACCGTTGCCGAACCGCAATTTCAGCTGATTAACCGAACCGCCGTCCTTTTGAAAATGCCGAACCGAACCGAAAACCACAAAGCAAAAACGGTTTGGTTTGGTTTAGTTCATAGACGAGTTTTACCGTTTGTAGCGCTTATGTTCAGACAATGATACTTGTTAATTTTGAAATTTTAATCGACTTCCTAAGATATGTTTTATCAGAAATTAGGTTAAATTAAGTTTTGCTAATGGAACCTCTTCAAGGGAGACTACATATAGAACGAATTGATCCTTAGCGATGCAAGATCGATGTAGCTTTTAAGTTTGTCTTGTCAACCGTACATCTCCTGCCGGCTTAATATACCTGTCATAAGACTACATTTCTTCCTTGAAAACTCGCCAATTGATTTGTGTGAATATCCCATTTCCTCCACGGAACGATATTCTCCATTTTCTGTAAGATATTAAGCATTTATAAGGAACACTTACATAATGATTTAAAAGATTATCGAATGTTTTCTAGGAACTCAATATCCAAAGTGTGCGAAGAGTCACATATTTACTTTAGAAATCATAATATTCCGAAAACGGTAACGGGCCTTCATAAAATATATAATAAATTCAGATCGTGGTAACAAAATCATGTAATGAACCGAACTGGCGGTTTAAAAACTGTGTGAACCACTGAACCGAACCAGTCCATATTTCCGAGCGGTTTGCATCCCTGAAATATGCATCATTAGGTGTTCCAATCACACTTTTATTCGCAAATTGATGAAAAATAAGGAGTCAGGGTTGCTCTCTGATCAAGTATACATTTTCAATGATCGTTCTAATCATACATCATTATATATAGGAGCGAATGTCTCCTTTGAGTTAAACAACTCTTATAGCCTATTTCCACTGGCTTCATTTCTTATCATTTTCATTTCTAAAAATGATGCTGTTTCCATTGACAAATCTCTATCATTTTGATATTCGCAATGCCACGTTGACAAAAACAGCTGAATGCTTTGATTTAAACAACAGGCGCCACTTTCAAACTCACGGGGAGTTTTTGCAATATTTACCCAAAAAATGACATACCCGGCAGGAAAGCAATTACGTGGGGCGAACGCATTGTTAACGCCCTCAATAATCAGCAGAAAGCTAAATACACAACTTATTTTGACTAATTTATATTATAAACAAAATTGCGCCTACTTTTTAAATTCAAATCCACATTTTATTGGTGATGACACTTTCTATTTCCAGCGAGTAACGAGTAGTGCCAGAGAGTAGCGAGTACTTTCTAAAAAAATACCAAATTCCTTCGTGGGGAATGAAAATGGAGAGCACTGTCTATAGTTATTATACTCCATATTGTTGGAAAACACTATCACTACACTATAATAAACTGTCTTTACGTCATCTGATTTGAAGAGGGCCGCAAAATCTCAATAGGTCCTCCGAACCGTATGTTCTGGTAAGAGTTTATGTTCTTGACCAGATCTAGAAAATTAAGTACAATTTCATTGATACATTTTTATAACAAATATGATAAAAATGTATCAAAATCATATTTTAGGTTCACAACTGTCAGACTGGTTCCAAAGTAACACAAGAGTAAAGCAGGGCTGCTTCCTTCCGCTACTATTCTCTCTCTACATAAACGATATTGCGAAAGTATTACCAGCAGGAATTTCATTTGGCAACATGCATTAAAATACGATACTATACGCGGATGATATGGTGCTCTTGGTTGATTCAGCACTCAAACTCCAAAACGGGTACTGCGAAATTCGGAATCTGACAATAAACACTGTTAAGTCAAAAGCTCTGGTGTTTAGGGATGGAAGAGGACGTGTAGTTCAAGGGGAAACATGGAGCTTAAACCGTGCGGAGATAGAGAAAGTAACATCTTACAAGTATCTTGGAGTTACCATGACCTCAAATGGAAAATTTACAACGCACCTTCGTCTAAAACTAAAGGAATTCCTTATGGCGCTGAACAGCTTTTGGAATAAACTAATGAACAACAAAAATGTACTACCGAGCGTCAAATATAAGATGTATGAATCAACCGCTCGCTCCGTACTATGCTACGCCTCACAGGTATGGGGAATTTTCCGATATGAAGATGTTGTTGAAGAAAATATTCCAGCTCCCACGAAGCACTCCAAACTTTGCAATACACATTGAGACTGGATTACCCGAGTTATACAGCTACACCTTGGGCACGCATTTTGCATAAAAAAGGCAGGTGATGGAACAAGACTGGTGAATAAAACGGCGAGGCTGCTATTAGCAAATGAAGCTCAATGCTTTAGTGAATGGCGACTTCTAGCTGCTGAGCATAACGTCCCACTAGATCTCCAAAACCATCGATCATGGACGGCGGCACACAAAAATATACTGGATATACGCATAGCTGAAGGCACTCGAGAAAAATGATTTAAAACAGGCCCAGAGAAGCATAAGCAGGGGGTTGTACAAACAACTTAATTTCTCTCTATGATAAAGAAACTATTTTAATGACCGCTATAAACTTAAAGTAATCTCGCACTGAACTTCAAGCCATATAGAGATGGTATCCTGAATGAATGCTCGCTTTGCAATATGCACGAAAAAGAGGACGACTTCCATTTCTTGGTCAAATGTCCAATCCTGGCAGAAATACGTTTTTTAAATTTGGCAACAATCTTCGCTGAACACAGCAGAAGTAATTGATATTTTGAATGGGCGGTGTTGGACCACGCTGGCTAGTTATATTTTCGAAGCGTTAAGTTATAGACAACAAATTACAATAGAGTTTTTGTAGAACTAAATAAATATCAAAAAATTCAACCAAATTAAAATAATACCTTAAGATGTACATATGACTGACGGCAAACTATGGCCAATGTCAACCAAATGTTCTGAAAAAGTTCAAGTACTCGACTGCAGCACTCTTCCTTGTTTTAATTTAATTTTTAGAATTTAATTTCCACCGTTCTGTCATATCACAATTTCTAATTTCAACCTCTTATATATTTTTCTTGCAGAGAATCTACTTCAGCATACCTACTACAATGGCGAAGCTGGTGGTGGTGACAGTAGCCTAGGCAGTGAATGTGGTGCTGGTGGTACCGGCCAAGATGATCCTGGTGATGGTCTGGGACCACTGCCCAGCAAATGGGAGACTGCATACACCGAGCGTGGCGAGCTGTATTTTATTGAGTAAGTCCAAATCAATTAAAATTTCCATCACATTTACATTCTCCCCTTCTTTTGCAGTCACAATACCGGCACCTCTCACTGGCTGGATCCACGTCTGTCCAAATATCAAAAGAAATCGTTAGAGGATTGCTGTGAGGATGAGCTGCCCTATGGTTGGGAGAAAATTGAGGACTCTATGTATGGAATGTACTTCATAGATCATGTGAATCGTAGAACACAATACGAGAATCCTGTGCTGGAGGCCAAACGTAGAGCAGCCGAACAGCGGCAACAGATGCAGCAACAGCAGCTACAGTTGGAGCAACGTTCCAAGACACCCACGGTGATGCCAGAAGCAGTACCTTCTGCTGTGGATTTGGATGCTCCCTTGGGCAAGTTGCCATATAAGTTTACCCGTAATCCGGCTGAGCTTCAGGGTCAACGCATTAATACAACTTTGCTGAAGTCCTCGCGAGGATTAGGCTTCACCATAGTGGGTAGCGATGGCAGTGCGGGCGGTGATGTGGAGGAGTTTTTGCAAATCAAAACGGTGGTACCGAACGGTCCGGCCTGGTTAGACGGGCAATTGCAAACGGGCGATGTGCTGGTCTATGTGAATGATACCTGTGTGCTGGGCTATACCCATCATGACATGGTGAATATATTTCAATCCATATTGCCGGGTGAGCGTGCCAATTTGGAGGTGTGTCGTGGTTATCCCCTACCCTTCGATCCAAATGATCCGAACACAGAAGTGGTGACCACCATGGCAGTGGATGGTCGAGAGACAGACAAGCAGCGACATTTGAATTTGGATGGAAATTACAATTTTTTGGATCTCTCTGGAGGAGGAGGAGGCGAGGGAGCCAAAGCCACCACTGGCAGCGGTTTCATACTAATGAAGAAGCCCGAAATTTATACTTTCTCCATAATGAAAGGAGCCATGGGCTTTGGTTTCACTATAGCCGACTCGGCCTGTGGCCAGATAGTCAAGAAGATTCTGGATCGCAATTGTTGTACTCAGCTTATGGAGGGCGATGTTTTGCTAGAGATTAATGGATTGAATGTAAGGAATAAGCCACATTTCTATGTGGTGGAGCTGCTCAAGGAGTGTAGTCATAGTTCACCCACTGCCCTAAAGATTCAACGTACGCCCCTACCAGAACAGACGCAAACCAATCCTTTGGGAATCGGAAATGTTTCCAAATTGCGTAAGAATTTTGTTGGCAGTGGTTTGTTCCGTAGTAAGACACCCACAGCGGATTTATATAGCACTCAGGTGAAAGAAGTGTTACCCATGCGGCCCAAGACACCCTTGGTGGATACACGACGAGCCCGTGTACAAACGCCCAGTAATGAGATGGATCCACCGCAACAACATGAAGAGAAACCGCTGCAGCTTCATCAGGGGGATCGGGGTAAATCACAGAATAGTTTACAAGAACTAGACGATATACCCTTCATGGATCCTTATCCCAAAATGGTCAGTCGTTTAAGTGAACGTCTGGCGGAGGCTACGCTTCAGGGCGAAAATGGAGCATCCATATATGGCTTACCGCCCAGCATGCAACCTTTGCCACTGCCCCTTAGTCATCATCATGAATCCTGCTTTTGTTACGACTGTCAGGCTCAACGCTATCGCCCGGGTGGTTATTATCAGCCGTGCTCCATCTCAGCAGGCGGCGGGAGTACGGTTGGTCAGTACTCACCGTTGCAGGCGGCCCACATGCAGCGTCGCGTTAATGAACTGCTGAGTGATCGTCGTCGTGTGGGGTTTGCCAATCTGGATCCTCCCCAGCAGCAGCAGCAGATGTTGCAACTGCAGCAGCAACCCATGCAGCATTCACCTAGTTGGCGTAATGGAGCTTTGTTAGATGCATCTGAAGATGCAGAACAGTGTGAGTTAACCGAAGTCACTCTGGAACGTCAGGCCTTGGGATTTGGCTTTCGTATAGTGGGCGGCACTGAAGAGGGCTCTCAGGTGACTGTGGGTCATATAGTGCCAGGCGGAGCAGCCGACCTGGATCAACGTATAGCCACTGGCGATGAAATACTTAGCATAGATGGCATCAATGTGGTAAGTGAAGTGTGATCAAAACTAAATTAAAAGGTTTAATTCTCTACTTTTAAGTCAATTCTTATTGTTGCCAAATCTTCTAAATTTGGGAACAGAAAATAGTCTAAGGGCTAATGAACAGCTTCAATTTATTGAATATTGGAAGGAGTCAGAGCCTAGTTGTGGATTAGGTTTGCGGAGCGTGTCCAGAAGTTAAGTAAACCTATATATATTTTCTTGATCAGTCGATATGGTCTTGTCTGTCTGTGCGTCTGGCTGTATGAAGATCTAGATCTCAGACACTATTTCGGAGATATCTAAGCGAAATCTAAGCAAAAAGTTCGTGTGAGACTCACTATACCTTTTCGCAATTTAATTATTCTTCTATATTTGTTAATACAGGATACAATGCAATATCAATAGAACCGTTAAATAATTCAGAAATCAGTTTTTCCGAATTCCGAAATTAGAAATTCCGAAAAAAATTTCCCTGATGGACCGCGAATAATGAAGAAATTACTTTACACTTAAAAAACTTGACCTGGAGCCGGCCAAAAACAAAAGTTTATATAAACCATAAATAAGGTCACCAACAATTACCTGCAGAATTTAATTGACGGTCTACCTTGGTTTTTTTTTATTGAATTTCAAAGATCTCATTTTTGCCCATACAAATAAATACGCGATCACATATGTAAGGTAAACTTTACACTAATTGGAACTGTTTTGCACTCTTTTCACGACACCTTTTGGAGGTAAAATTCATTGTCCGTCATTTTAATTTGGTTTCACCAGAAAGCCTATTTCACTAATGCTACTGAAGGTCGTTTTTTTAAGTCCCCAAAAGACGGGTCTAAATTAGACGAGTCTTTCCCAACAAATATAAGACCGAGGATAGCTCCCCGATTTGCTGAAATACACCAAAAATAGAGGCTAAATGTTCTAGCGATCCATTAAGCAAAACCTTAGGTACGAAACGGTTTGGAACGGGTCCACGTACCGAACCTTAAACTTCTTGTTGGGTTCGAACCTTCTGACTGAATTTTTGCTTATACCTAAGGCAGATTTCCCATCTGCTAGATAATACCACAGTAATTTATAAAATTTTCCTTAGTCAACGAAATTACGACTTGTCAAAGTTTTTAAACCCATCGAAATTCTATGCGTTGCAAACATCTGGGCAAAATTAGAATACCCTTTGCAAAGCCCAACTATTAAGAATACAACCCTTGAAGGAACGCCTCAGTACTTATTTTATTTATTTCATTAATTACAGTTGAACTCTTCGCATCACAAGGTGGTTTCTCTCGTGGGTGAGTCGGCTTTGCGTGGTCAGGTCACCATGATTTTACGACGTCGACGTAGTGCACTGCTCCAGCCTGCAGCGCTGACCCCTCAACTGCGACACTATCCCTATGACGTGATTGTGAGTCGACATGAGAACGAGGGTTTTGGCTTTGTCATTATCTCATCCTCTAATCATTACTATGGTTCTACCATAGGTAAGTAAGATCATTCTCGGTTTAATTTTACAGATATTTTATTTGATTGTTTCTTTCTTAGGCAAACTCATTCCCTCCAGTCCGGCAGATCGCTGTGGGGAACTAAAAGTGGGTGACCGCATTATAGCCGTAAATCGAATCGACATTGCTGGAATGTCACATGGCGATGTGGTGAATCTTATCAAAGAGTCAGGTCTACATGTACGCCTTACCATAGGCTGCCCACTCAAGGAGGGTGGTCCCAGTCCCAGTCCAGGCGGCAGTAGCGCACAGGCCTCACCCAGCCTAATGAAGGCTCCGTCTGCACAACAGCATCAACAACTGGAAATGCCATTGCCTGGTCTGGCTGGCTATTTGGAACGACCTAGCCACAATATTAACGCCACTCTAGCCTTGCATCATCATCATCAGCAGCAGCAGCCCCAATTATGACTCTGAGACCTGCGCATTAGGCTCTATAAGAGCTTTCTCTAGGCAACTTAATGGTAGTCTCTAAAGTAAACCCCAAAGACTGAATTTTGTAAGCTTCTCACAAACTTGTTCTATTTTCGAATCTCTCGAAGTAGAGATTGAGGCCTTGTTTTTAAACCAGTTTTTAGACCCTTAATAAGTACTTACATACATACATACTTAAATTTTTACTATATCTATATACAAGGCATATATTTTAATTGTACAAATGTAAAGGACTTTTAATATTTTATCCCTTAGATTATGGACATAATTTTAACTTAGACTCATATGAAGATTGTAATTGAATCATTTATAAAACATACAATAATAAATAGTCAATAAAATCTAAGTATTTACATAGAGTACAACGAAAAGTTGAACATTGACTACGGGATTCTTCGATCGAATAAACAGAGCTATCTTATCAGATTGCTTTAGGACCAAAAAATACGAAAAACGAATTCAAATCGTCACTGCTTCTCTAGACTTTTTTGATCCTGGCGCTTAAAATGTTACAGAACTGTTTTCCCTTTGCAAGATATAAAATGGATATTTAAGTCCGAAGTAAGGCCGGTTCTTCTATACTATTTCTCACCGTGGAATATGACAAATAACAAAGCGTCAAAACTCCAGGCCTTCGTCCACCGATGCTTAAGACTCATTTTACACATATACTGTTCAAACAGAATTCGGAATAGCGACGAGTTGGAATGCGTCGAATCGGCAAAGCAAAGGATGAGGTGAAGCTGGAAGCTTTACGAAGGTTTGTCGAAAGAGAACCTCGAAGACGAGCTCAAAGCAACAGCAAACACAAGACTTCGATGTAGAGGAGAAGTGGTTGATGCCATGTGTCTTTCAAGCAAGTATCGATCGAGAGAATATTAACCCTCCAGTAATTTTTCGTTTATTTTGTGTTCAAAATCTATTTTAAATAATAAATTTTTTCTTTATTTTTCAATGAGTCCCGGCAGTCCAGAGGCGGTCTAGGGCACTAGAGGGTTAAGAAGTGTACAATTTACCCAAAATTCGTACTGAGAGTTGACAATCGAGTGACTTTTAGTGCAAGCGAACTATGGTTCCATTCATTGACATGAATTGATGTATCTCTTCATGTTTCTGGATCCACAGTTTTCTCATTGTAAATCACTTTACTCACCTAAGCAATAGATACATTACCGCTCTGAAACGCCCATCTAACTTCCCAGAGATGTGAATATTTCGAAGCCTTAATTTCAGGCTGAATTTTACAAACAGAAATCTCAGGCTGAAATTTGTATAAAGTTTAATTCTCGAATCTTTATTCGGCCAAGTCGACCGTTTAAATAAAGAGTTTGACTGAAGTGTGAAAAGCAACAACATCTGCTGATGAGTGAATTGTGGAAAATTCCAAAACAGCCTGTCCAGACATTCCATATCTATTCCGAAATGTTGTGAGTTTATCTCTGCTTAAAAATGGTATTGATTTGTATTAAATTATAATCAATCCTGACCTTTGAGCCCAGCACAAACAAAAACTTTAACCATACCTTTTAATAATAAAAGCAAACAGATTTTTAATAGAATAATTGTAATTACGCTTTTTACAGCGAAATTAGTATCAATCAAGAATTGCCGGCAATTTTCTGCAAGCCAAGGCTAGACACATGGTCACTTTAAAAGCTTTCGGCGGATCAGTGTCGCATCTGAAAGCTTATGTAAAAGATTTTTTAAGCTCTCTGATCAATTTTAAATTAGAAGGAAACAACAAAAACACTGGAATTTCAAAAGTTAAAATTTGAATTGAATGCCGCTTGCGAAGCCATTTGGACCACCACTGTGCAAGGGTTCGAACCCGTTGGAAAGTGTAAGGTTCGGTTAAGGTTTATTTATCGGACCTAAGGTTTTGATTCAAAACTTGGTTCATGGATTCTTATATCTTTCTATCGTTTCTAGTAAGAAATAAGACATAAGTATTTTTATTGAAAAGGAATTAATGCCCATATGGACCTTATTTGTTATAGTTATCATTCATACTTTCTTTACAACGGCTTACAAAAGTGTGTGGACCTTAAGTGGAAACCTAGCCTCACCTTATATGTACAAAATTTTAAGGATTTGCTTTGCCATTAAACAACTTGACTTATGCTTAATTTCCTCCTCGCAGTCGTAATATGTCGTGTTTGGTAATGTGAATGTTTTATAATTTCTGAAAGAACTGACTAAAATTATTCTGCTGACCGAATCTTTTTCCAAGCAGAGGGTTTCGGGCTTGTGAGGTTAACAATTTGGAAGATTTGGTTCTAGGTTCGGTTCGAAACATACCCAAAAACCCGAAATGAACCGGTTCACCCAAGTTCGTTTCAGGAGCGTTTTGCAGCCTTGCTAACAAGTACATTAGGAGATAAATTGAATTGTTCCAGTCCAGTGGCTATCTGCCGTATGCTTGGAACATGGGTTCTTCCCAGGTAATCAAACCGAATCGTTTTTCGGTTCCGGTTCTGGTAGATAAAGTGGGTAAGCAACCTAGACACAGAAATAAGGATGTATTCGAGATACATCAATTTTCACTTGAATTCTTAGCTTGATTTCATAAAATATTCTTAAATTTGTATTAATCACATTATTAAAATTATATTTTTGATGTGAAACATCTTTAATTTCGGTATGGAAGATTTTAGTAGGAGTAAAATTTGATTTCAGCGTCACGTCACACACACACAAGAGGATTTGGCAGAGGGCGGGGGGTGAGTGGACGATGAAAGATGGGGAACAGTGACTTAACAGTGATTAATCAGTGACTTATCCCAGCAAGCAATATGTGCTTTTTCTGACACTTTTTTTTAAAATTGTCACACTTAATGTGGAAGTTTTCTGAGTCTAGTCGGACTCTTTTCTGACACAGATATAGTGCTTTCACCCTCCCAATAATGACACATAGAAGTTACTTGTTTAGGCTCTTGAAGGGCTACTGAATCGCCTCCTCAAAGGCTCTTTTCAGACGCATATTGGAGTGCAACTCCGAAAATGCTCACACATAAGTGCTTTTTATGAGCCCGTGCTTAGAGAGCACTGAATGTGCTTCAAAAACCTTCAAATTTATGTGTGTACTCCAAAAACGCTCTTAAGCTCGGCTCTTTTCAGACACATAATTTGGAGCGCTCCGAATTTGGCTTACTGGGAAGTGACTTAACCGAGGGTTAACAGTAGGGAAACAGAGGGGGACCGTGGGGGAAGAGAGGGTATCAAATTATTTCTATATTTTGCTGTTTCAAGATTGAATTTCTTATTTGTGCCTGTTTTTAATTTGCGACTGTTGTCGTCTGAGATTATTGTTGGTATTTCTACTCCCTGCTAGTTTTATACTTTAAAAAGATTGCTATTGCTGAATTATATGCCATTGAGAGAGCTTGTGATTTTGATATTAATCCCTTTAACTTAGCCTCATGTTTCACATCAAAGCCTCGTGAGTGTTAACGACACTCACACCTTTTTTTAACGGCTATTGTTTTTGCGTTCATCCGATTTTTCAGCAAGGCTTACACTTGCTTGAGTACCTGGAACAGCAAAAAGAGCTTTTGATAACTCCTAGAATTCCGAAAACCTTCTCGACTTTCAATCTTTATTATTTTCATACCGATTTAAGCTTACAAAAACCTTGATTAATGCCATTAAACTGATTTGTGAAAATACTGAACTATTTGTAATGTCGCATCTCTTTTCATATTAATAAATATCGTTCACTTACTTTAAGACTGCCATAACTCAAAAAACACGATTTTTTAGTCAATGATGCAGTAATACTCGCTATATTGTGTTCTATATGGTGTATAATTTTCATATTGATATATTTTATACTTTGAGAATATGTCGTTATTTCATTTTACAGGTTCATTTTCATGATTTAACAAGCGGGGCATATCATAGTTGTCCTACAGAAGATATCGTTTACAGATTCTTCGGTTTTCTGTTAAGAAGTCATATTTTCGAATTGGATTGATTATAAACAAAAAGATGTATTGAAAAATGTTATGTACAGAGGTTAGAGTGGTTTTATAATTTGAGTCCGAGAAAATGCCGAGAAAAATTTTCCAAAACTAAGTGCTCGCTTTACAGTCTAGTTGTTGCACTCAGAACCGAAACTGTACCGGTACAATGTTTAGGTTCTATTCGGTTCCACGAATAACTGTTCTCCGATACCAGTATATAAAAATTTAAGAATATATGTTCCGGTTCTGGTTCTGAGTTTTAATCGGTTCTTTTCTGTATACGGTCCCGGTTTGATTCCCTGGTTCTTCCTACACAAATGTCGGGACCAGCCAAAATTATAATGTACAAGCTCCTTATCTGCTGAACCAATCTTATAAAACTTATACCGAGGATGACCAGATCGTTCCTAAATTATTAAAAAAAATACGGATCGCTGTCTATACCATTTACAATTATTTTAAGAGAGGATGTTCCAATGTTGAAAGGAATATTTGAAGGGATCTCTTGACATCCTATTTTCAGCACAACATTTGCCTTGAACCCTACAATTTCGATTTCCAACTCTTTTGTGGTTGACAGAATATTAATGATTTCTATTCCCACGGCTAAGGCATCACGAATATCTGGTTTCCAGCGTTACTTTTAATGATTTGTAGTTCTAGTGTCTATTTATAAAGTCTCTTGCCATGATTTTTAATGATCCAATAAGCCGAGGGTCTCGAAATTAAAAATTTTGAAGTTAAAAAGTAATAGAAAATCTTTTCCATCCTGTTCGATCACTTTGTCGGCTGTTGAAGTTCCCTTTGACTTGAGATCAGAATACGGAATGTAGAATTCTAGGAGCGTTAAAAGTACCCTACTCCATCTTTCAGGAGATGCCAGCAATGGCTTGTAGTGTTGCTTTCCATTTGCAAGCTTTACAAGAATCTTTACTTTGCCCACTATTCAATCATGTTGAGTGTTCCTTTTTTTCAATGTAAAAACTTTGCCTATTGGTGGCGGAGAGGGCTAGGTTTGTGTCCCTAAAGTATACAGGGACGGTTGGGAATAAGAAGTTGGAGGTGTGATCCCTTTTCGATGTAAGAAGGGCGCCGTCAAGGTGCGAGGTTTATCGAGGTCCTAATGGACTTCTATTATCAATGACAATGACACAAAGCTGCTTAATATTTGTATATAAAATTGTTTACATCTCCGATTTATTCATTGTATATATATTCTGTTTAGAGTTCTTCTGTCTCCTTCGTCCAGTCCCGGAATATTCCACTTCATTTAGCATTTGCTCAAAAAATGAAAACTTAAGATTAGAATACAAAGTTGTTTGTTGGGATGAGTTTGTGTGTGTGTGCGCATATTTTTATATGGGCTTGATCTTGAAATGCAGACCAATGAGTGAGAAGACCAAACACTTCAAATCCTGCACTAGATAATAGAAGCAACGCAATCCCTCGGGATCTTTGGAACGATTGACATCCACCAATGAGCCAGTTTTGGAGGTGGTAAATGAGATGTGCTCATCGCCGATGACAATTTCCAGTTCCTGCAAAACAATAGACATATCACACACATACATCTTAGGGGGTGTCCACTGTACTTGCCTGACGACCCACGCGATCTGGCGGCGGCCAGGGCAAATCATCTTCCTGCATGATTTCCGAATCGATAATGATGCGTTTCAACTCCTCCATGACTGACTGATGCACAAAAGCCTCCTTGCGGATCATGGTGTCGTTTTTGTAGTTGGAATTGTTGGCATAGCGGAGTTTGCCATCAGGCCGGAACTCGAACTCGAGAAATTCATGACCAAATTTACCCTTGTGGCCAACATAGTAGCGCAAATAGAAATCCTCCGTAGACATGGTAATTGAGAAAGGCTTATTAAATATACTTTACAACTCGCCACACGCCGTTCGCAACACTGTTCTGATACTCTATTTTTTCATTAGCGCATTAGTGCGACCACCCTCGACTATTTTTGGTATTTTGTTTGTCAACAACCCTTAGAACTAGCCGATTATCGATAGTTTTTCACAGTGAATGGCAAACTATCGTTAAAGCAGCTGCTGCCGATAACACTGACCGCCTGCAATCGATATTTCTTGTTATCACAACACGAAGGCCCAGGCTGGTTTGTTTGTTGGCCAGCTTTTATTGTTTGTTTTGTCTTAAAATGTAATCAAAATTGTTAACATCATTGAACTACCTCATTCCTAAGCTCTAACGGTAAGTGTTCAACGCTAAACAATCTTCTACAAAGTTGCAACTTGGCCACAAAGTTGCAGTTGCTGTGTGTGTGTGTGTGTGTGTGTTGGGTGTGTTGTGCGCTGTAATGGTTATTTGGCGTCTCGTGTCAGGACATGTCCGAATGGGAGAGATTGAGAGCATCGTCTTTAATCTCGGTCAAAGTAATTTTACATAAACACAAACAGCCATTAAAACCAGAGAGCCAGCGTGAGAGTGAGAGACAGAGAGAGATGGCCAAGTGAAAGTGCCCGCAGGCTCATGCGCAGCAAATGGAAATGGCGGGAAATGGCGGCCAGCACACGTGCCACGGACGTCCTTCGGGAACAAAAACTCGGTCGTGCAACAAAGTTGCGCTCCCTACGCTCTTTACTCCAGCGTTTACTTCGGAAAATCGATGACATTGAGTGCAACATAGTTGCCCCGCCTAGTAATAGAGCCTTTCGCGCTCTCTCCCGTTTAGCCGGCTCGGCCTGGGAGCCTCCATGGTTAAATCCATTACAACTTTGTTACTTGGCTAACCTTTTGTGTATGCAGCAGGGCACGCCACAGCAGTTGGTATCGAGGACAGTAACAGCCGGGACGAAGTTACTTTGTTGCGCATTAATTGATTTTCCTGTCATCAAGTTTTTACAAAGTGGAAGTGGTCATAAAAAATTGCAGCTGGGAACAAGTTTGCCATTGAAAATAGACAATTATTTGAAAACCCAGAAAACTTTATGAATCGAGAAGATTAGAGGAGAAAAGAGAGATTTTTGTGAAAGTTAACTAGTTTAGGTATACACATACGATATTTGCACAAACATACATATGTACATCTGCATGTAATGCAGCTTCCTGCTGCTGTAATATACACATAAACAAATGTATGTATGTATGTTGTTCTACTTAGAAGCAAAAGAAACTAAAAGTTAAATTAATATTGGAGCGGTATTCCTATGGGTAAGTCTGAAGTTGTAAATTCTATGCAAAAAAGACATCTTCTACTCATACTTTTATAATTTTTTCTTATAAAAAGGGTACGAAAACACATTTGATTGCTATTTAATATTGGAAACTCAGTTGCAAAAACAACTATCAAAAATAAATATCGTATCTACTCATTGTATGCTTCAACAATTTCTTGAGAGGTTGAAAGCTCGTTTTCGATTTATAAAAAAATTTTGTCGGACAGGAGAGAAAGCCTTACAACCGAAAATATTAAAAAAAGTACACAGTCTTACAAGCTTTTGCACCAGAGAAGATGGCAAACTTTCCAGATGTATTGAAATCAATTGTTCGTATTCCCCCAGCACGTCAGGTTATATATTTACGTGTGTTGAGCGAGGTTTGTAGGTTCTGTGGCCATATAAAGTAACCTTTACCAACCAAATTTGTTTAAATATAAGCTGGATTGAATGTCGATACAGAAAATACATATGTACAAATTGTTGGATTTTAAAATGGAAAATATGTTTATTTTTGTATAAAATCGGGGTCTTTTCCAAGCTCAATTTATTCTAAAAAATGTTCTGATAATAAAAACTCTTCTAGCTTATTAAATTTTTCATCAAAAACTGAAAATGTGGTAAAGTAGAGGACTACCAACTGTTATAATCTAAGATTTTTAATATCGGCAATCAATTGTTCAGAATTATTTAAGATTGACACAAAAAAGATATTAAAAAATAACCCTATTTTCCATATTTATATCAATAAATTGGTATCTTATGAACATAATTTTCTGTAACGTTATTCAATGCAGCTTACACTAAATTAAATTTGTTTTGAAAAGGTTATTTAATGTAGCCATAGAACCTACAAATGTAAAGAAACCTCGCTCAACACACGTTTATCCAAATATCTCGTAAACCTGACATGATGAGGGAAAACGGACAATTGATTTGAATTCCATTTCCACTGGCATCATTTCTTCAAAATTTTGCCGTTTCCATTGACAAATCGACATCCCTTTGATATTCACAATGCCAACTTTGACAAAAACTGCTGGTTTGTTTGTTTTTAAGTGACAGGCGGCAGTTTCAACTGACGAGGACTTTTTGTAATATTTAGCAAAAAATAAACATACCCGTCAGGAAAGCAATTCCGCGGGGCAAACGCATTGTCATCGCCCTGAATTATCAGCAGAAAGCTTCGTATACAATTTATTTTGACTAATTTTTAATTTAAACAAAATTGCGCCTACTTTTTAGATTCCAAATGTCATCATTTTTAAGAAATGAAAGAAAGAAAGGCAAAATGAATTGGCAAATCGTATGGAAGAAATGATATCATTTTCTTCATTTCTTGTCATTTCGAGAAATGAAACTTCAATTTCTTTGGTGGAAATGGGCTATAAGTCTTTTAGCTTTTTGCTCGTTTTCGCCTATAATCAAAAATGGCCGATATTAATATCTTACGTGGGAGATAGAATTTCCAATTTCCGGAAAATCCATCCAGTATGTTAAACCATTTTTTTTTTCGTAAATCTTCATATTACGAGTGTCACGAAAGATTTTTTTCTTTTTAATCACATTTCTATGCATAACTAAAATGTATTGAAAAAAATTTCAGTCCTTACTAGGACTCAAACCTGGGTATCTAGTCTCGTATCCAAACTTGTTTCCGAAAAGAAAATAAATTGAATTGATCTTTCTTCTTTTCACAAAAAAATCAACCAAATACACTGATTGAAAAATCTTAAAATTGAACTATAACTGTTTTTGCCTCCGCCTATTTCTACTTTGTGCCAATTGAAAATAGGTAAAAAGGTTAACATAAAGTTGGACAGTATGTAACTTCCAGAAGGAAACATTTTCGTCTCTAGCAAGCTGACACTTTTTATACCTTTGTAGAGGTTATATTAAAATTGTCCAGATGTTTTTAACGCATGGAAGAAAGCATCTCCGACCATATAAAGTATATATATTCTTGATCAGCATGACGAGCCGAGTTGATATAGCCATGTCCGCCCGTCTGTCCTCCGTCAGATTTAAAGCTATCGTAACCAAAATTTGCACGAAGTCTTTTGGTACAAATACGCTGCACATTTGTCGGAACCGGCCGGATCGGATGACTATAGCATATAGCTGTCATAGGATCGTTCATTTGAAAAACTAGTTTTAGTGAGAAAAACTTTTTTGTTTTCAATGCAAACGCCCCCAAACCTCGTATTTATAAGTTTTCTATGCTTTCACATAATTCCACGAAGTATGATGAAAATCGGTCAACTATATAGTATAGCTGCCATACAAAATATAGTTCTGAAAAAAGTCTGTTTCAATGCTATCGCTCTCAAACTTGTTACTCTTGTTACTGATCAATATTATATGCTACCACACAATTAGTCAAAGCAAATAGTCAAAGTATCCATTGCCTAGTTTGGGAAACAATTCAGCTAAGAATGCTCGAAGAAAGTAATTTAATTGCTTTATTTATATAAATTATACAAGCTGCAAAGGTATATAAACTTCGGTATCTTACGAATCAGAGTATCTCGTTGGGGCAGTTTACAAGAAAAAAAGAAAATCAAATGAACAATTAAACACTTGAGTTAGACGTGCTTCCAATATGTTTGCTACATTTTTAAAAATTAATTAATGCACCTCCTTATTTTGACTCCTAATTCTGGGCCTGACCTATTCTACTAAATTTTGGTTCTTTTTCTATATTCCAGACCATGTAAAAAATTCCTCCCTGGAATAAAAGTCAAACAACACCACATTCCCACGTCTGCTGTACCAATTATGAATACATGAAACCCTCGACAAAGTAAGGACGCGAAGTCAACATGCCAACGACCTCCCAACCCCAGTTGCAACAGCAAAACCAACTCCCCACCTGCTCGCTTCGTGAGCGAAAGAGAGGAGCTTTGTCAAGTTCACAGCGCAATCTGCTCGAATTTGTTTGCCTATGCATTGCCTGCAGCGTTTGCTATTACAACAGCACGCAATGCGGATTGGTATTCGATGACATCAGTGCCATTAGGGATAACAAGGATTTGCGCCCAAATACACCGCTACGTAATGTCTTTCTCAACGATTTCTGGGGCACACCGATGCGCAAGGAGCAATCTCACAAATCCTATCGTCCACTCACTGTGCTGACATTCCGCTTCAACTACTTGCTGCATGCACTGGAACCATTTGGTTATCACTTGATCAACCTGCTGTTGCATTTGTTGGTGTGTCTACTTTGGCGACGTGTCTGCAGACTGCTGCTCCGTCAGTGTTCGGCTGGCAGTAGTAACGCTGCATCGACCTCCGCGCTCAACACATGCGCTTTTGTGGCCTCGCTACTCTTTGCCATTCACCCGGTGCATACGGAGGCCGTTACTGGCGTTGTGGGTCGTGCTGAATTGCTCTCTTCCATTTGTTATTTGGCTGCCTTTCTCAGCTATGCCCAGTCCGTGGGAGATTCCGCACGACGCACCAATTGGCTGGGACTGTTTGTATGCTTCGCCAGTTGCCTATTGGCTTCCATGCTGTGCAAAGAGCAGGGCATCACCATAGCGGGCGTTTGTGTGGTGTACGAGTTATTTGTGGTGCAAAAATTGCGTCCATTGCATTTGTGTCAGATGGTTTTGAGCCTCTTTGAGGAGCAACAACAGCGTCAGCAGCAGCAACACTCACCCAAACTGCACTCATCCAGGGCGGCTTCTTCGACGGCATTGTGGAAGCGTCTAGTGTTTTTGGCAGGCATTACAGTGACTTTACTCGTCGGACGTGTCTATGTGATGGGCTCTCAATTGCCCATTTTTACACGTTTCGATAATCCAGCGTCAGCCGCAGATACACCGGAAAGACAGTTGACCTATGGATATCTTATCTATATAAACTGTTGGCTATTGCTTTGTCCCTCATTGCTTTGCTGCGATTGGACCATGGGTGAGTATTTACGGACATGGAAATACAAATAGCACAAATGAACATAAATAAATATTTCAAATAGTAAATTTGGTACCAATGTATTACACGTCATTTTAAGCCCATTAACTATGGCAAATAATAAACAAAAAGATTTTAGTGAAGGTAATATATTAGATTCAAAACAGAGTTTAAAATCATCTTATTAAAGTAGTACTTTTGTGTGTTTATGTGTTAGTTGTAAAAAGTCTGACATAAGTCGGTCAGCTATTGTAGAGTTTATCTAAGAAGCTAGAATGAGAAATAATATTCTGGTAATAGCCTGTCTGAGCTCTCATATAAGCTTTTCACAGACAACACGCAGCTTCCCGCTTGTCATATCAGTCATAATCATGAATGAAAGTCCATGTTACGTACATGTTCTCGGGAACAAACAATTGCAGTTCGTTCTCAAATACTGAAAATGGTCCTGTAAAATTTACCACTCCATGCCAAGTGTATTTCCAGAACCGAACTGGTTTCTAGGTTTCTGTTCCAGAATTCTATATAAGATAACTAACTATCAGGCCTGTTCCGGTTTTCCCTTTCGACAAAAATTGTCGAATTCGGATTTGTTAAATGTGCCGTTGTATCAAATTGATTTTTTAATCAGATTTTCTTGATTGTTTAATACAAAAGAGAAAATGTAAAAAATTACAATTCACTTTAGTGAAAACCGGAACATGGCAGTATAATAAGACAACTATAACTATAAAAAGAAGTCAAATATTTTCCTCAATAAGTTGTTTACCCTCAAATTGATTTTAAAGATTAAAAAGCCTCAGAGATTTCGCTATTTACACATACATGAGCCGAACGCATGCCGAAGCTGAGGCCAATAGAGTAAACAGCCGGTAAACATGCGGTCAGGTCGAAGTTGGTTCACGGCGATTTAATTTCGCACACCAATACACTCTCACTTTTTGACCTTGCTCTCGTTGACCAACCCTGTTTTAAAGTATTGGATCTGTACATCATTTATTTGATTTCGGTTCGTTTGAACAAAACTGATGGACAACAAAAGGTCTGAACCAGAGACCTGTACGTGTACACTCGCGCATTTATCGACTTGTTTGTGCTCGTCACTTTGGTGTGACATACACGAAATGATCGTAAGCATATTGTGTCAGAACGTGTAATCTCTTTTTACACACGAGTAATAATTGAACAAGCTTGTTAAAGCTGTCGGCTATACGTGTAACTAGCAAGTTACACACTAAAATACTCGCCGCTTACTCGCCTTGTTGTGTTTGCAAGAACTCTAAAAGAACGGGAGCGTAAGTTAAAGTCGGCTCTAACCGACTTCGATATACCCGTTACTCATGAAAACAAATGTTTAATAGCCTTCCTGTATGCCTGAGATGGGGCAGCCGGAAAGTATGCAACATTTTTGTAACTCAGCTATTTATCATCCGATCTTGATGAAAAGTTCAGGGCTTATAGATGTTGCGAAAATAAAATTTTAAATTTGAGATCGATATCTCAAAAATTGTGGGAGTTATTCAACATTTTTTATTGTGGGGCGGGGGTGGGCGTGGCAAAAATTTTAAATAAACTTGTCCTGCGTGCAGACAATAGGAGTTTGTTTTCAAATTTGGTTGCTCTAGCTCTTCTAGTCTCTGAGATCTAGGTGTTCATACAGACAGACGGATGGTCGGACAGACGGACATGGCTATATCGACTCTGCTGTTGATGCTGATCAAGAATATATATACTTTATATGGTCAGAAATGATTCCTTCAGCCTGTTACATACATTTGCACGACTTTAGTATACCCTTTTACTCTACGAGTAACGGGTATAAAAACAAAGCACCTGCCGTCGAATACATGCTAAACTCATACTATCTCTTTTGCTCACAGAAGTTGTTGTTTTTGCATGCTTGGGGTACTCGTGTACGAGCTGTGATCTTTGACTTCGGCAACAAGTACTCGTGGGGACTTGTAGCCGAAGCTACGAGTCAACTTGTGTATATATACTATGCAGTAAACGAGCTAGCCAATACAATGATCCGCAAATTCACGATCACTTTTAAATTTTTCGTTTTGTGTATGCTAGTTGAAAATTGTCAACGAGCTTTAAGTTTACTCGTATTGATTGGGTGATTGAGCATACACGTTTAAGCTCGCTGCAGTTCTCTGGACAGACTTTTGTTTAATTTTAGAAAAATTCTAGAGAATTAAAAATGCAATTGCCTCTCATAATAGCCTCCAATTTTTTAGATTTTCGACTCCAGAGTTTATTTAATGCTTCACAAAACCTTGAAGCTTAACAAGCTGTAATGAATTCGCCTTTGTTCATATTGTTTAATAAGATGACGAAGTAGCATCTACGCTTATGTGGTTAAAACGTTCGACGTATAGAGGTTCGTACCAAAACATAAGGTTAACGTCGATATTACCTTTTTGATAGCCAGGACCATTCGATGACCGTTTAAAAGAACATATGTTTGTTAACAATAATCTTGATCGAATGACATAAACACAGAACATTCGACAATTGATTGTCAGAATTATATTACACCATTTTTAAAATTAGCGTCAACATGCTTCAATGATCCCATAAGTTATGCACCATGATTCGGCATTTCTTAAATTATTCGCATTTACAAAAAAAGTATAAAATCGGCAATATTTGAATACTTTTACTAAATAACATCGAAAACTTATGAGAGCGATGCATTTTTCCGCGGTTAGGTTAGATAAGGTTGCGATGTCAAATTTATTCCTTATTACCCTTTTTAAAACTTAGGGGGGTCCTCGTTACTGAACCATTGTGTGGGCAGAATGAATTTGAGTAGTGCTGGGATCTCTATCCCGGATGTCTCCGACAGGTTGAGTAGCAGAGGTTGACCAAGTGTCTGGTCACTGGTCACTCTTATGTCAATAGCTAAAATCTGGTAATACCAAAAAAAAGTGTAACATTTATTTTAATCATATTCGGTCTCGTAACGTTTTCATGTACATAAATCAATACCCGAATGAAGAACCTTTGCGCCTATCCTATTGTTGGCACTCTGATTATAATCATGTTCGTCTTCATGCCAATCAGTTCGGGTGTTTTGTTTGCTTGGCTCAACAACGATTGAAGAGATTGAGAGGAGAGCACAAAAGAGTGTGCTTGTGTTGTTGAGCAAGAGAGCTCGCTCCAGACTACAGCCGTTTTACTTGCAAATCGGTGTTCACCGATTAACACAATCATGAGTTCGGCTCGCGTTTGCGTAAAAACACGACTGAATTCGGCTCGTGGTAGCTATGGCTGGCCGGGTCTGACCTACATGCTGTCTATTGTAGAATGATGTAAGAATATTGTCACACGAAATTCTACGATGCAGAGCTCCAGTAAAAGATTTTCAAACTGAATTTAGACACGAGATGCCCCTATAATTTGCTGGATCCGTTTGCAACCCTTTTTGAAAATGGGAAAAATAAACTTATTTTAAAAGACATTGGGACATATAATGGGACATTGAAGACACTTGATTGGACGGACGGACAAAGCTTAATCGACTCAGCTCGTCGCCCTGATCAAGAATATATATGTATAGTTTATGGGGTCGGAAATGAATATTTCTATGCGTTGCAAACTCCTGGGCAAAATTATAATACCCTTTGCAATGGTATAAAAAGTTGAAAAATATTTTAAAACTAAAAAAATGTCTTCAATTATTTTTAAATTCTTTTAATGCTACACTCATTTCGGTCTCCACCTGCCATTTGTTGCCAAAACACCATCATTTAGTTTGCTTCTTAATGGATATCTATATCTGATAATTCAGCAGGATTTGAGTCAATAAATGAGGTTGCTTTTTTTTATGAAATATTTATTTTCATTTGTGTTATTTATATATACTGAGATCACCAACTTAAAACCATTTTCATTTCAGGCACTGTTCCACTGATAGAGAGATTTACGGATGACCGCAATCTGGCCACTTTGTGCACTTTCCTTGCTCTCGGAGTGTTGGCTGCCAAGGCTTGCTTCACCCGTAATCTGGCGCAATCACGTACCCTACTCATGTGCCTAGGCTGGCTGGTCTTACCCTTTCTGCCTGCCTCGAATTTGTTCTTCCCCGTTGGATTTGTGGTGGCCGAACGGATTTTGTATATGCCCTCCATGGGATTTTGTCTTCTGGTAGCCTATGGATTTGAGCAAATGCAACGTCGTTGGAGCCTGCGCTGGCAGTATGTAGGACAGGTGGCTCTCTTTGCTTTGCTTTTTTCGCATTCGCTAAAGACATATCAACGTAACTGGGATTGGCGTACAGAATACTCGCTCTTTATGTCTGGAGTACATGTGAATCAACAAAATGCCAAACTCTACAATAATGTGGGACATGCTCTAGAGAATGAGGGACGATATGAGGAGGCTTTGCTATACTTTCAGCATTCAGTGGTCATCCAAACCGATGATATTGGTGCGCATATTAATGTGGGACGCACTTACAACAATCTTAAACGTTATGCAGAAGCCGAGCAGGCATATGTCCAGGCCAAGGCTTTGTTTCCTCAGGCCAAACCGGGTGAGAGCTATCATGCACGTATAGCACCAAATCATTTGAATGTTTTCATCAATCTGGCCAATCTCATAGCCAAGAATCAGACGCGTCTGGAGGAGGCCGATCATTTGTATCGTCAGGCCATAAGCATGCGAAGCGATTATGTACAGGCGTACATAAATCGAGGTGATATACTGATGAAGCTCAATCGCACAGCCCAGGCGCAAGAGGTATATGAACAGGCATTACTGTATGACAGTGAAAATGCAGACATTTACTACAATTTGGGCGTGGTATTCCTCGAGCAGGGCAAGAGTCAGCAGGCTCAAGTGTACTTTAACAAGGCCATCGAACTGTATCCAGAGCATGAGCAGGCTTTGCTTAACTCGGCCATATTGCTGCAGGAGCTGGGCGGCGCCGAGGCACGTCAATTATCCCGCTCTCGCCTGTATCAGGTGTTAGCGAAAGATGCCCAGAATGAGAAGGTTTATTTCAATTTGGGCATGTTGGCCATGGATGAGTCGAGCTTTGATGAGGCGGAGCAGTTCTTTAAGCGCGCCATCCACCTTAAATCAGACTTTCGCAGTGCTTTGTTTAATTTGGCTCTCTTGTTGGCGGATACCAGACGTCCGCTCGATGCGGTGCCATTTCTAAATCAGTTGATACGCCACCATGCCTCGCATATAAAAGGATTAATACTGCTGGGTGATATCTATATTAATCATATGAAGGATTTAGATGCTGCAGAGAAATGCTACCTCAGCATATTACATTATGATCCACATAATACACAGGGATTGCATAACCTATGCGTGGTGTACGTAGAGCGCAAGCGACTAGCCAAGGCGGCTGCCTGTCTGCAGTATGCTCAGCGTTTGGCTCCTAAAGAGGATTATATAGGTCGACATTTGCAGATTGTACAAGCACGTTTGCAGAAAATCAACAAGTTACCTGAGACGTCTTCCGAAAGGCAGGTAGCCTATGAGGACTACGATGACCGCGAGTTTAAGCCACAGCATGAACAGCAAAGCAGCAAACACTCATAGCAATAGAAGGGAAACAATATGAATGAGTTTCCATTCCAATGGTAAAGTCTGACTAACAAATTCGTAAAATCTATTCCCTTTCTAGGGTACCAGAATCTCTTGCGAACTGAAGCTATACTTTTTGTAAATACAATAGCATTAACTATATTATTAAATGTACTTAAACCTATTTAATAAATGAACATGTACTTAAGTTGAACCAAACAGAGGGAAAATAACTAATTATACTACAAGAGATGCTAGACGTGAGAATATATATTGATATAAAATCCTAAGTGAAACTGGGAACAAGATGGAACCGCTCCTTGAAGTGTTGTACGGTTATAGTTATATAGGAGTATATTGCTTAGTAAATTGCTGCAGTGTTTATTTGACATTTGATTTAATTTATATTGGAAGAGCTCCAACTTGTTGCACAAAATAAATTAGAAGTTTCTGAATTATAAAAATATGTTCTGTCGAGATGGAATGCAAAAGATAGTCTAATAACCTTGATAGCGGTGCTTACCTATTGAATATTCCCCCACCTGGGCATCCACGGAAGGAAATGACAGAGTCATTTCATGTTATTTTCTGGATACAAATTCTTAAAATTTTGCAAATATATTTATCATCAGATAGTCGTTTTACCTCATACAAATCGATGAACTGCACCGAAACAATTTATTTTGCTGTTTACGGTTCGGTTCAGTATTTTAAAATGGTCACTGTGTCGGAACGCAGTTCAGTTTATGAGCACGAATAGGCGCTTCTGTTCAGCTCATCTTTAATTTGAAATAAATCAGTGTCGTTGCTTAGAAAATAGCTTAACGTACCACAATCCTAATTCTGTTTTGACTTGAATTTAATTTGAGACAAAAAAAATTAGGGAAAAAGCAAGGCAGTGTGAGATGACACAGTATCGTGGTGCGAAAAATCCAAAAATCGAATGGAGCATATTACTTGAATAATATTTCTTAAAAGGATTTAAACCAACATGAATTTCGGACTCGGTCAAGAAATGTACTATACATTGGCCACAAACATTTTAGGAAACGGGCAAGCAACCTATAACCGTTTTGCATAATATAAACATAACTCAAATATAGCTATCAACGGGGCTAAACACCTTGAACGATACCGAAATTCGGGTCAGTTTTTATCTCTGATTGCTTGCTGACAGTTTATCCTGGTTTATTCAATTGATTATAATCCAAGAATTTCTTTATAGTGCCAATCAAAGTCCCTTCTTAGTCATGACATTTCAGATATGCGATACCAACTAAGATAAAAAGTATTTCTGAAACTCGATATTCCCGCTTAATTAAAAATAAAATGTTTTTTGTGTGTTCTGGAAACGTTGGGTTTTTCGAATTGAAACCTCGAATCGTATATTTAAAAAAAACAAGAGCGAGTAGGCATTTTTTGCCACTTTAAGCTCAAATTACTGAAAATCTCGATGTGACTGTTTTAGCGATCTTATGGACCATTTCTGAAAACAGATTCGTGTTCAGCATTCTATAAAATCATCTTCAATATACTGGACCTTGCTGCCTAGTGTAATTAAATATCTTTGGAAAAAAATACTGGTTTTATTTTTTAACATTCTAAATTAATTAATAGATTTATTGTTTTGAATTCCGATTCGATTTGGCTCAGCGGCTTATATTTAATTTTAAATGAGGCGAAATTTTTGAAAATTACACTCTTTAATGGAAAATTTGACTTTTTTCATTTAGTTACCAACATGAACAAATTTATTCAACGAGACGGCTGAAACGATTCAAGCTAATTAATTTTGCTTTATTTTCCTGATTCCAATTTCATACATTAATTTTCATACATGTACAAACGAGACCTAGAGCCGGCAAAAACTTGAAGGTTTGATTATCATAAAGGTCGTTAAAACATACAAACAAATATCCTGATCATAGACTTAAAGCTCTAGTAATGAAGCGCACCGAAAAGTTTTTATTTGCGTTTTGGTACTACATTTTAAAAAGGACATCGGTAAGGTTTACGAAAACCAATTAGCGATTCGGTACAGTACTGGTTTGAATTTACTAGTAGAGTAAAATGGGTACTCTAGGTTCGTGCAAGAGTATGTAACAGGCAGAAGGCAGCAGCTCTGACCCTATCAAGGATATACATTCTTGTTCAGCATCAGCAGCCGTTCGATGTGGCCCTTTCCTTTCGTCTGTATGAACACTTCATTCTCAGAGACTATAAGAGCTTGAGCAGCCCAATTTTTTACGTAACCTTCCATTGTCTGCAAGCAGATTTGGTTTGTTTCAAGTTTTTATCACGCCCTCTGCCGCCACTATATAAAATGTGTAAGTATATACATGTTTTAAGATATCGATTTCAAATTTTAAGCTTATATTTAGATTCGCAATGTCCATAATCTCAGAAAGATTAGATCATAATCACATTGACTAAGTTTTGACAGCGATGCTAGATCGACTACTTACATAGTGCGTTTGAAGCGTCAGTTCAAGTAGGTTTCTTTTACCATGGAACAGTACACGTCACGCGAACGCTTTCAGATTCTTGAAATTTACATTTAACAAAACAAGTCAATTGTGAAATAGTGAAAAACAAAATCATCATGACTGATAAAGCTCATTTCACGTTGAACGGAACGGTAAACAAACAAAATTGCCGTGTTTATGCCACTGAAAATCCTCAAGAGATTCAAGAGGTATCTCTTCACGATGAAAAAGTCACTGTTTGGTGCGGCGTTTGTGCTAAAATGGTTATTGGGCCGTTCTTTTTCGAAGATGGAGATGGCCAAACAGTTACCGTCAATCAGGAGCGTTATTGTGAAATGATAACGAATTTTTTATGCCAATTGTTCGTCGATAGCGAATGGTGCACTACTGGTTTCAACAAGATGACGCTCCACCACAAACAAGACGCTCTACAATCGATTTTTTTTTTGACGCCTCCAGACTTCTTTTTGTGGGGCTATTTGAAATCAAAGGCTTACATCAACAAGCCAAGGACCGTGGAAGACCTGAAAAACAATATCCGCCAAGAAATACCCGCCATTCCGGTCGTAAAGTTGGCCCAAACCATGGAAATTGCTGCAAAAAGCACACAAGGCGACCATTTACGAGATATTATATTCAAAAAGTGATGTAAACAAATCTACTTGAACCCAATTAAAGGATTTATCTGCCATGTTCCGGTTTTCACTTAAGTTAATTGGCATTTTTTACGTGTTCTTGTTTCTATTAAACAATCAAGGAAATCCGTATCAGACCTTTAGATTCTACTTACTCTTTACTCGGCCTTGAAACTAAAACGTTTTAATCTGATTAATCAAATCAATTTTATACAACAAGACATTTAACGAATTTGAATTCGACTATTTTTGTCGAAATTGAAAACCTGAACTGGCCTGTATATCACTAACAGAAAGAAAACGGTGTTTTTATTTGATCTTTTTTTAAAAAAACATGGGTCCGTCTAATATGGCCAACACTGTATATTCTTTGTATTACTTGTCATTGTTTTCATGCTGGATTTATGTTTTCTTCTCTCTTTTGTTTAAGAAGAGGATTCTGATAATTCTAAAAATAGGGTTGAGTTTAAGAATTACACCCAAAAACCATTTTTAAGCTATGCAAGATTGTCTGCAAACTTTTACTTATTAAATAGGGAATAAAACCATAGTAACAATTTGTGGTTTGATTTTATATTTCTGGTATTTTGTGTGATATACTTATAATTACACATACATACATAAATACAGAATCTCTTACACACTCAATGAAAAATAAATTTTCTTGTTAAATTAATATGCTTAAATGGAGATAAACTAGAGTTAATTAGAGCTCAGCTAAGTTAGTAATGCTCTTCTCTTAAAAGTTAATAGTAATCGTCATTGATTTTGATATAGTTTACATGAAATATTCGTTTTATAATTATAAATTGAACATTTTTACATTAATTACACGGGTTTGCAAGTACTTTTGCTGTAGAGTAGATCGAGTGTAGAAGTTTTTCTCGTACTTGATTCTTGAAAATCTAAAGAATTTGACATATAAACCTTAAAAGTTCTCGTTTCACATTTAAGCTTACTTGACATTGGCTGAAGTTTTAAACATTACATTTCATTTCAATGCTGGCCAGTTTTACCAGTTGCTTGTACATTTAATTTATAAACCGCTTTAAATAGTAATTCAACTTTTTATTTATGAGATGCATTTGTTTGTATTGCGTTTAATTTGGTTTGTGTTTTTCCATGATAGTAAATACCATAGAATTAATGAATAATTCATAATTTTGTGAATTTAACAATCAAAAACTATTATTTTTGCTTTCTGGTACTTATTCATTCTGAGTTAGTTCTCACATGAGCTAGCTGAAGAAAAAACACCGGTAGACAATTACAGAATTTTTCCAATATAAGCTTCTCATACTGACTATTAACAAGGATTCCAGAAACACAAAGATGTTGAATTTTTAGCGTAGACCCAAGATTTAACGCGTGTATGACAACTCAGACAGCTGAATTAGCAGTTTAATGAAGTCTACAAATTAAAACGCATTTCTCTCTGACAATTCAATTGAACCTTTTTGCAGGGATTTCGTTTTCGGTTCGCGGCTTTGGTTTCTTATTGCCAAAATCGTGATTCCAAAAAAACTGCCAACGAATTACTCTTAGAAAATTTTATAACTTTAAATAGAGAGTGAATCAATACTCAACCTGATCTACAGCGTAAGCTAATTTCAAGTGAATTTGTGATTAGTCAATATTGTTTAGCTTAAGCTATCATAAATTTACCTATATCTGATTTGATTTAAGTTCTTACAAAATCGGTGAGCACATATTTTGAATAATGTTTACGAGAAATAAATGTACCTAAAATTTTGATCCCCCTACTTCGAAGGACTAGAATTTAATTATAACTTTGTGGTAGAGTGGGATTATAGACATTGATTTTGTATACATAGTTCTTACACAAGGTCTTAAGGTTAAATCAAATAGTTCGGAATTCTAATTAAATCAGTTGGGACTGACTAACCAGTATTTGTTTGTTCAATTCTTGACATATATGTAAATTGGCGAGGTTGTGCGACTTTGCCTTAAAAACTGTGGTTTCTATAATGTTATTCCATAAATTAATTCTTTCTTTTCAGCAGAGTTTAGCGGTAGCGAAACGAAGTATTGTTCCGATACTGTTTCGGCTTCGCTCTGAAAGATTGTATTCGGTAAAAGAATCCATTTCTGAAGCGGTACTTGGACTTTTATTTCGGTATACCAATAAGTAACGGACCGATCAAGATAGCTGTAACATAATATTTAAAAAAAATGATTTTACATAGTTCTTTCCAGGAGCAAGAACCTTTTTAACAGGTGGCTATGAAGATGGTTTATCGGTGTAAAAGTACCCAACCGAAATGGTAAAGTTTTGAATATAATTTCTTTAAAATTTCGAAGTGTTTTGGGCAGTGTTTTTGGGCATAAATCTGTTAATCTAAGTTTTGAAACCAAACGCCGGAACGTAATCTTTAAGTGCTGGCTTCAAGAAACCCGACAAGATTACTTTCAGCCATGGCTAAGATTTGGCAGAGCTAAGGGTCTACACAACCTTGCCGCCAGCTGTGAAATAAAAAAAGTTCTCAACCATTACCATTGTAGTTCCTTTTCTCTGGTGATAAATCTAGCAACACACAAGCAGAGATTGAAAGAAGCTCGGCTAAGCCCTTTGGGCTGAAAAGGCGATACAAGGTACACTCAGAAAAAAACCAAGAACTTTGTACTTCAATCAAATACAAACGGTGTCAAAAGAATGGTAAGTACGAAAATACTTGAATCAAGTACAAAAGTCTTATTTCAAGTACGATTTTTTCAATCCTGATATACAAAATCCTGACGAAAAGAAGTTCAATCTCGATAGACCGGATGGCTTTAATTACTATTTCCACTATATGCGAAAGAAAGAATGTTTTTTAAGTCGTCATCACTCTTGTGCAGGCGGAGTAATGGTGTAGTATGTAACATGCGAGCTCCAGTTTGTCACCTCGAAGATCAACGCAAATGTGTACAAGACTGTGCTCTAAAAGGCTTTTCCCGAGTTTTCGGAGATTTATGGTCATATTCCATGGACGTACCAACATGACAACGCTCCCATCTATACCGCTCGGGTTGTAAAACAGTGGATTAAAGACCAAAATGTCAAATTGCTCGAGCGGCCGCCTTACTCCCCTGACATTAACATTATCGAGAACATTTGGGGACTTTTGTCCAGGAGAGTACACGAAGGAGGAAGACAATTTAGTGACTCTGGGACCCTAGTTGAAGCAATTAAAAAAGCCTGGTCAACAATTTCACTAAATGAAATTGAAAAATATTATGATTCCTTACCAAACCGTATGTTTGAAATAATTAAGAACAAGGGTGAGCAAACCAAATACTAAGTAATGCTAAAACAGTGTCCTTTATTATTTAAGTTACCCAGTGCCTTGAAATTTTCCTTTATATACTTTTGTTTAATAGTTTTAGTGGTCAAACCTATTCAGTTGAGCCAAAAAATTCAGATTTTTTGTTATGTTTTTGGAAAAATAATACAAATTATATAAAATCAAAACTAACAGAACAGAAACTTTGCTATTTCACAAATGATTGATTTCTTTATACAACAAAATTTATTTCGCTTAAATCGGAGTGGTTGTTACAGAGATACAACGTTTCAAACCAAAAAAAAAGTCAAACCTATTCTGTTGAGCGGCACTGTACCTGTTTTAAGACTGTTTCTGGATATTTTAAGTACATTTTGAACTATTATAAAATCTTTTTGGTCATACTATCAGTTTGTTGTGATCTTAAGTACAGCCCGATTTACTCTCAAAACAAGTGCAAAATGTTCTTCATGGATTTTCTTAATTCAACCTCAAAACATTCTTGAAACAAAATAATGCTGAATATAATAAATACAAAATGTATTTGGTTTAAGCCTATACAATTCTAAAGCTTTTCCCAATTCGTTCTTGAAACTAGATCTCTGTACTATATTAAAATGCAGAGGAAATGAATTAACCAAACACCAAGATGTTTATACTGTATGTCAGAAATCTACTCTCACTCCATAACCAAAGTGTTTGAACCACGAGGAAATTTTAAGAACAGATTGAACTTAAAATAATTTGCATTTTCCGTAGCACAGTTTTTGTAGCTTGCATTGTAAGTTCATTTTGTCCTCAATCTAATAAAGTTTACACTTTAATTAAGAACGATCCTTTCTTAAATTTTTTGGCTAACTGTAAGTACGAAATGTTCTTGATTCAAGAACGTTTGTTCTCATTTCAATAATATTAACAGTCGATTTTATATTCTATAATGTTTTGTACTTAATTTTAATACGTTCAAGAACAAAACATATTTGAAATTTTAAGTACAAAACGGTTTAAATTCTATCCCGAACGATCTAGAACTTTGCCGGTCGTTTGTTTTCTGAGTGTAAGAAATATAACTTTGACATATTTGTTGTTAATTTAAGTTCAGATTGAACAAAAAGTAGGGATTTATTCTTTGAGTACTTGCCGATAAGGCTGCTAAGATTTAAGATCTAATGTCAGATCAAATAAAAATTTGTTTCCGTCAATATTTTTTTTACTTTTCAAGAGGTGAGTTTATATATTTGCCGATAACTTATGAACAGCTTAGCCGATTATAAAAGCTATGTTTGTATATATAGAAGTGAAACTTATGAATTCTAATAAAAAGACTTTCGTACTTTGATTTATAAAAAAAATTAGGGAATTCACTTTGATGTGCACTTGGGCAAGTTTGCTTGACTAGTATAGTGAGCAGATTTTGAGATTGGTTGAGAAAAAAATTATTTAAATAGAAAAGCCATCTAAAACCGCTAGGAATATTCTTCTGAAATAGAAAGCAAGCGAATTGAATAGTGAAGCTGAAATGATTAAAGGTGCGTATTCTGCTACTAATAAACTGCACGTTTTATTGTTGTCGACTTTAGCAGACCAGACCACCAGATCACCTTGATTTAGCAATGGACGAATTGTTGGATGATTTTATGGACGAGGTCGACTGCATTATTCTTGCAGTCGAGGACACAGCTGTATCATGTCAAAACCAAAACTAATGGCGGAATAACATCCTTTCTTGATTGAAAGAGAAACGTTTTAACTTATGTTAAGAGTGTCTGAGAAGTAATTTGAAATATTGCTTAACGTCTGCGGGTTTTGATTATTCACCACCGGTTAACAAAGGGGTGCTAAAACAACAGTCTGTATTTAACCTTAATTTTCCAACATGCCATCCACTGCGTCGCAGAGTCGCTTCTTGATTTTTGTTATTGCTTTATTTAATTTTCACAGTTGTCATTGGCGGAGTTTTTCTGAAGGTGGTGGGTACCGAGCCCGACTCTGCACGTTATCCAGCAGATTTGCGGATGCATCACTTTGTGAACGGGGGTCACCAACGAGAAGAAGTGAGTCGACTTGAGGCGCAGGAAGCCAGGATCGCGCTAGTTTCGCCACGTTGAACCGATCAGCAACTTTATCTAGCTTCTTTCGCCTCATGAGGTCCTCTAGGTCTCAGTCTTGAATTTTTTGCTTTTTGGTATAGTATATTCCAAAAAATGAAATATTACTCGATGGGCCGCGAATGAACCTTTCGCTGAGATGTTATTTGTATATTAAAAGATACAAAAAAAAAAAACGATTCCTCAATGGACCGCGTCTTATAATGGATTTTCGTGAAGATATGATTTGGGAGTCCGCCAGGGTTCTTTTGAAGTTTGCGCTTTCTCCATGCAATGTAGGCACATACATATGTTTGATCACACATTCTTTTCAAAATAAGTTTGGGCACAAGTGCGCTACTTTTTCTAGCCAGGGTCTGGGTCGAACAAGCTGTGCACATGGAAATGCTTGCACTTTTGCCCAAGCGCCTATATGCACAACAAAGTGAATACCCTAAATGATTTTTTTCTTAATTTTTTTACGATATTTTGACTAAAAAACTTGGGGAAAAAAGCGAAAATATTATCAACCAATTTAGTGTTATCCTCCCAGATTGTTGATCTGGACATAGTATAATGACTTTGGAAAGATCAAAAAAACCAAATTCTGTACAGTTTAGGCTCTTTGCATTCCAATTATACCAAAAATTGTAGAAAAAAATAGAGGAAAGCTAACTTCGGCACGACCGAAGTTTTTATACCCTTGTAGCTTGTATGAGTTATATAAAATTAGTAGACACAAATATGTACATGCGGTCAAATGTACACATTTTTGACAAGGCCTCCTATATACATTTTCTACACCCAATTTCTATGCCAGCTATACTATATAGTTGTCCTATCAAACTTGGTGGAATTATGTGAAGCATAGAAAACTTATAAATAAGAGGTTTGTGGACGTTTGCGTTGAAGACAAAAAAGTTTTTATCACTAAAACAACATTTTCGGCCGATGGTTCCTATGGCAGCTATATGCGTATTTTTACCAAAAGACTTCGTGCAAAGTTTGGTTAAGATAGCTTTAAAACTGACGGAGGAGATAGCATAGAAACAGACGGACAGAGGGACAGACGGACGGACAGACGGACATGGCTATATCAACTCAGCTCGTCATGCTGATCAAGAATATATATACTTTGTGTGGTCGAAGATGCTTCCTTTTATGCGTTACGAACATCTGGACAATTTTAATATACCCTCTTCAAGGGTATAAAAATGTATATAGCTTAAGAAAAGAATCAACAATATCAAGTTCTATGCAGCTGCACCATTTAACGTGTTAAAATCCCGGCATATAAAGAGGTTGACAACCACTGAAATTCTATAGAAGGTTTAGTTCGAAGTTTCGGACCCGTCGCAAAGCGAACCGGGTTTTCAATATTTTGTTTCACAACTTAGTTCACAACTTATTGGATCTAAAACAAATTCGACAATATTTGCGGTGAATTTAAGATATGATGGACTGTTTCGACCATAAGAGGAAGTTAAATTATGGAATTAGGAAATTATGTGCTATTTCAATTCAAATTCGAACCAAAAATTAGACGGCAGATGAATATATCTGGACCAATTTAATGTTTGGTAAACCATCACAGAGTAAAAATTTGCCTGAATGGTTTTCCTACGACTTTGGCCTACAAAGTCCAACTTGACCAAAATGGAGACCATTTAAGTATAACACCTAAGACCTAGTATAAGACCTACGCCATACCAGCTAAGACCCAACTCTACCTTGTCATAATTAATATTTACTATACATAAGGCATTATCTAATTCTAAACATCAACCTGATCATTAAAAGCCTGCTCACTCGCAGGCAATTTTGCCATCAAAACTGCTCAGCGCGATGGCAAACGCTTGCATGGCACACAACGGATAGCGATAGTCCATGGTGAATACATCCTCTGAGGTGCGGCCAAATTGCATGACTATGTACTCGGGATCGGAGTCATGTACCAGTTGAAAATTCTTCACCGAAGCCTGTGTGACACGACCATGAAAGTTTAAGACATACGACTGTGTCTCATCGTTCCACACGGGAGTTTTGTTATGTAGCTCCACGATGTTGTCCATGTTCTGCAGAGAAACGTGTTAGTCCAGGAAAAGTTGATTCAACCATAACTTACCTTCATTTTCCACAGATCGAGTATGCCCTGTTGTTTGGGATCCGCGGAACTGATCTTGACGCGCTGATCATCTTCTGTCATGCCCGGCAATATCACAGTCATGTTGCGGGGTCCCTTGAATCCCAGTATATTGGTATCCTGCGTAAAAATTAATGATCAACAAATTCCCCAAAATTCTAGATATGTTCGTTATACTCACATAGATAATGACAGCCAGATCCAGACGCGGACTATCGGTACTGTCCTTGTTGCCATTGTCGAAGACCGTGAATGAGGTGCCAAACACATTGGAACGCAGTTTGCCGCAGAAACCATCGGCATTTCGAGACAAGTCCGTGGGATCGCAACTGACTATATAATTTGAGGTCTTGCTCTTCTTGCGCTTACGACCTAAGCGATAAATAAAAATTTGAAAAATAAACTCTAAGCTTCGAATGGGCAAACCTACCTCCTAGTAGAAAGATCTTCTTGCCATAGTCCCGCTCCAAATGCAGATAATAAATGGGAAACAAACCCCGGTCCATGCCCTTGCGATCTCGCGTTATACGGCATTTGTATAGAACACCCTGTGGAGCGGGTTGCATGACAAACT
The DNA here is from genome assembly GCA_037044535.1 of Lordiphosa magnipectinata. Classification (NCBI taxonomy): domain Eukaryota; kingdom Metazoa; phylum Arthropoda; class Insecta; order Diptera; family Drosophilidae; genus Lordiphosa; species Lordiphosa magnipectinata. The sequence continues at coordinate 964,343 of JBAMBO010001890.1, forward strand.
GATCTATGTTGCCTATGACATCACCCTCGGATTCACTGCCATTGGCTGGACCATTGCTGCTGACCTCTTGGGCTGAGGCCTCTGAGACCAGGCCAGCTGGACGTATGGGTGCAGCTCCGGCTATATTACGATTTGCATAGTCATCTTCATCGAGCGTATCGCTGAAGGATTGCTGGCGAGTTTGTGGTCGCTGGGAGTAAGTCGAATTGGCGCTAGGCGGCAGAGAGGTCTTTTTTTCCAAAACCGTGACAGGACTACTTTCCTCATCTTCCAGCTCATGAGACGAGATTTCCTCGATAAGATCAGCTGAAAATAGATTAGAAAATTCAAGTCAAGGCATGTTAATTATTCAAAAAGAAATTAACTTACCCTCCTGATTGATGGTGCTTAGGCTGCGCATATTATTGGAGTTGATGCGACCTGTTGGTAGTCCTCCACTGCCGTTGTTACTCAGTATCTGGTCTGGATTTTGTGGAGAACTAATAAATTGCATGGGTCCATCGTAGGCATGAAGTTCGCGACTGTTGCTTCGCATACCGGACATGGGACGACTAATCTGTAGATCACTGGCTTGCACCATGCCCGGCGAAGCGCGTTTCTGACGAATGTAGGCCTCCATCAGCTGACGCTGTAAAAGAACAATGGAAAATTCGATTTTGTAGTTGGTTATTATTTTGGTTTTATTCAATCACAAAATGCTCAAATATTTTTAAAAGAGTTTGGATTTTTAAGTTTGAACCGGCCTTGAGCAAGTTTTCACTTTTTAACTGGTTTTCTAACACGGTTTTAAAAAGAGAATTTCCATTTTCCAAAATCATCGGTTCAGTAGCTTAGGCACTTGTGCGGAACATAAAAAAACGTAAAATACATTTACTCTGAATGGTTCGATAGTACAATATTTTACTCCATATGACTAACCAAAGGACCAAATTTCTGGTTCATAGTTTAAATAATTTCTGAGATATGGCTCCGAGCCACTTTTCAACCGGTTCGATACCAAAGAAAAGCTAAAATAATGATTAGGCTTAAAAATGAAGTTAGGTGCAACCTTTTCCGATTCCATTTAATACTAGTGACGCCTTAAAATCTTTTAAAACTTTTTTGTACGGGTAATAATGATCATGTAGAAGGAAAGTAATGACAAGCAGGGGCTGTCCATTACACTAGTTTTCGATCCCGACCGTTTGGCAGTCATTTCATATGAAAATTCCTTTGCTGAGTCCAAAAATGCAGTCCAAAAAATGTTATGTGGGGCCGTTTTCGAGAAATCGTGAAAAAGCTAGTTTTTTGGTTGGGCAGAAAAGTAGCTTTAGAAAAATGTGGATATCTTCGGCATCGGTTTATTCATTATGAAAAAATAATATTTTCTTGGAAGGTAATTAAATGCCCTATCATTCATTCATACTCTATTTCTTGATTTGGTGCTTGAATTCGAAGTTATAAGGGTTTTATCGGCAAACTTTGAATTAAATCGATCACTTTTTGAAAAAAGCTAGATTTTAAGTGCGATTTTCACCACGAAAAAATTGCATAAAATTTATTTTATTGCTGGTCACCAAAGACTCATCTATTAAAATTAAATCGCCACATATTTCATTACAATCCATCCAAGAATATAGAAGTTATTGGCATTTAAGTACAAAATGGAAGGTTTCAAGCTCAAGCAAATTGACTCTGATTTTTTTTGTTTGTCGTAGCAGACATGTACATAGCTACATGTGCAGATTGCAATTTTTGCTTGACAACAGTAAAATGCCGTGGTAACTAATTCCACTTACATCTTCGTTAGCCCGACCTGTTTGCCCAAGAAAGCAGCAAGGGGCTCAAGATTCTAGTTCATCAACAGAATCTAGAACGAGTGATGCGGAACTCACTAATACTCCAATCCTCTTTACACAGTTTGCTCTTAACGATTAAATAAGAGAACTTGATCTATCCAAGGAAGATCAAATATTGGCATCATGTTTGAGGGAAAAAAATATGTTGACATGACGTATGGAGCTCGATACCAGCAATTTTCAAAATACTACACTTAAAATGGAAGTGTTTGCTCAGATCGATTGTATCAGCGACTGATATAGCCAATCACAAAAAAACTTATCCAGGTACAAAATAAATTTGGCAGAATAGTTTGAAGTTTAACTCTGTCTCCTACGACGAACCAAAAAAAATCAGAGTCAATTTGCTTGAACTTGAAACCTTCCATTTTGTACTTAAATGCCAATATCTTCTATATTTTTCGATGGATTGAAATAAAATATGCGGCGTTTTATTTTTAATAGATGAGTCTTTGGTGACCGGCAATAAAGTAAATTTTACCCAATTTTTTTCGTGATGAAAATGGTACTTAAAACTAGCATTTTTCAAAAAAGTGATCAATTTAATTTAAAGTTGCCGATACAAGTCTTTATAACTTCGAGTCAATCACCAGATTAAGAAGTGGTTTATGAATGAATGATAAGGCATTCATTACTTTTTCATAATGAATAAACCGATACTTTTCTTCCCCATCCAAAAACTAGCTTTTTCGCGATTACTCGAAAACGGCCCCACTAAAAAATTTGTGGAATGGATTTTTGGACTCAGCGAAGGGATTTATGTACATAGAGAATTGCTGAATGTGCGGGATCGCAAAATTTTTATTATTTTGTAAACTAGTGTTATTTGTGGGAATACTCAGTGGACACTACCTAGGGGCCGTCCAAGCGTTCTGGAAGGTCTTTAAACATCAACCTCTCTATGGTTCCAAATTCAACGGATCAGCAAAGTGTCTAATTGGTGGGTTGACTTAACCTAATCTTTTAATCATGGTATATCAAAGTGATTAAAAATAGTTAGGCGAGAGTTTGGTTGAAGTGTTTTGAAGTCGCTCGTTTTGTAAATTTGCATAGTCAATCACATCTATATGAGTCTTCGCATGAGCGACATCTAACTAAACAAACTATTGGTGAAATTAAGGCCCGAGGATATCTCTATCTCTCGGTTGCGGTAAGTGCACAAAATAAGGAATTTAACCAGTACTATTTTCGACAAAATTCACGACATTCGTGCTTGGTGAACAGCACTCGAATTATAACTTCAAAATCAAATCTTACTTCTAATAACTTTATACATATTCTATTCATTTCTCATAAGCAATTTTTAAATTTCTTATCAATATTTAAGTGCCTCATCAAGGGTACCTGCCTAGGTACAAATACCTAGGTACACTTAAAACACGGGCCATATATCATCCTTATCAACAGTCATTTGAAGAATTGCATTTTGGGGTAAATAATAAAGAATTCGTAGATTGCTTAGGCGATCGATGGTAACAATTTAAATTTGATAACCAATATTAAGTGAGTAGATTAATTTATAGATAGATTGATAGCTTATCTAGCGATTTGTTTGCTTATGAAGATTCTAAATTTCTTGTTAATGACGATTAAAGTCTTTTATAAGTTGAATCTAATTTATGTAGACTTTCCTTTGGACATGTATCGCAAGTCTAACATAATTAGACAACCTATTCGCTGAAAAATTACACCCATTAGGCGAATAAATAGCATGAGTACCCCCGACATTCCTCTTCTCTGGGCGAAAACCAAATGTTAAATTTGCTGCTGGTAATTTGCACAGTCCCGCAGTGAGGTAGAGTGAGGAGATAATCAACAGCCCCGGCGACTGGGGGGCATCACCACATAACACATGGTATGACAGTTGATGGCAATGATTTCATTAAAGACTTAAATTTCAAGTTCATTGTGCAAATAAATTGCAAGGGGTATCGTTTATTTGCTGGGCATACATAAAAATCAAATAAAAAGTTTTATAGAACAACAAAAATTGGCCAAAACACTATGGTTGGAAGCCAACTCTTTGAGTCTGGGCATGCACTGCCGTTGAGAAAATTCGAGCAAATCTTGCTCAGCCGAGCGTGTTATGGACCAGCAGCCAGAGATACAAACTTGCTTTAATCAGCAAAACTTTCGAGAGACTCGCTTTGTTGGTGGACTTTTTCAGGGTCAAGGCATTTGAGTACGGAGAATTCGTGACATATTCCATTCACGGGTTTGTAGGCGCGAACTTAGGTGTTCTTCATTCACTTTCTTGAACTGTACCCTAATTGCCCTAAGATGAATCGTGCAATCGTCTCAGCAAGATTAATGATGACAACATGTAAACTAAACTAACACGTGCTGAATGAATGTTCCGATGGATTTGTTTTCCAATAGAAGTAGATGGTAGTTAGTAGTTCCTCTCTTATGTGGTGCCTGACCCCCAGCTGAGCAATTTTCATGGTGAAATTAGTCTCAATTACAAATTTCGTAACATTGTTTTTGTTTAAAGGCAACGCCTAGTGGGGCGCTGATTTATGCGAAAATATGTCACTCTAAGAACATTGAGTTTTAGCGGTACTCGTTCTTCAAACACCGCTTAAGGATTGTTTACAAGCCCTGCACCTATGAGTAGAAAATTTTTTCCAAATGATCCATGGAAAGCACTAGTCTGATCTACTGGTTTGTCACCATCGAACTCGTTTTCTGGTAGAGTAAGCGTATTAGGGCCATAACCTCTTAAACAATAGTCGAGTCAGTAAGGGAAATCGTATAAAAAACATTCTCGGGAGAAAGTTCAGAGCCATGTAAACAGATATCCCACACAGAACAGATTGTTTCATTAGGGAGAAGAATGGTAATACAGTATTTGTACTCTTCCTGAATTCCGTCTAGTTTGTATCACTGACGCCCCAACAGTATGAAGAGCAACCCACTTACTAAAGCTGACACATTCCATTCACTTGGTTTGTAGCCGCAAAATTAGGTCTTCGTCTTCCAATTGCGCAGCCTTACCGAATTGCCTAAACAATACTAATTGCCCTAAGTTATACAAACAACTGAAGAATCCCTTGGCGTAAAAGATGATTTCGATAATGAAAACAGCCTGATACTTATTTCCATAGGCCTTAAGGGCTAGATGCGAAATGTTATATACTCATCATATTGCTTAAGGGATATTATTCGAATGAAGTTGTGGGTAATTGTCTAGTAGGTACATGTCGCAGTGAATTTAAAAAAGTGTTTCATAAATTTCGCATTATATCTGACTCCAGGCTCAAAAGAAAAAATCTGTAAAATAAAATAAAGTTGTAAATCGAATCTACCATTATAATTTATTGCATAATTAAAAATTTAATTACCATTACAACGACTTTCATGTAATGAAAAATTGCATTGGAAATTCCATTCAAATTATATTGAAGGGTTGATGGTGATTCTAGATGTTTTTCGTATACTGCACACGAATCTATTTCCACACAGCTTACTTAATTGTTAGTTTTAACTGTAGTCTAGAACAATTGAAAAATTCGATTGCAATTGATTTAGTTGTAGGTTACAATTAATTTAAATTAATTCAACTAAATTAATTGCAAGCTGCAACTAATATTTTAATTGCAATTGAATTAATTGATTAAAATTGTTAGTTAATTAATCAATTTAATTGATTAATGCCCAGCACTGGATGACACCTTATAAATTTATTTATACCCATAATGCCAGTTGCTTAATTAGTAAAAACTCTTGGATGGAATAAACTAGCTCATAAGACTTTAATTTAAATCATTTCATACCTTTACTAATTGAGCACACGATTTTAAAAATGGATTCAAATAACACCAAGAAATAAAACATACAAGTAAGTCGGTTAAGCCCGATTGTAATCTACTCTGTACCTGGAGTAGCAGCTGAATGCAGCTCTACTGAACAATGATGGATTTTCAAAACTGACCAATAGTTGACGCCACTACTGCAAGGGCGGGGGAAGAAACGTTCTTTTGGTCATAACTTCAGTATCGTTCATCCGATCCGATCTGGCAAATCGATAAATAATCTTGATTACTAAATATCTCTAGAAGACACAAAACATTTTTCTACAAAATAGTGGGAGATATGACGATTTTTCCAAATTGCGGGGGTGGGAGGGGCAGCTTATGTCCCATATACATACATACATCTATCTCTTACCATCTCTGAGATCTGTGCGTTCATACAGACAGACGGACAGACAGACAGACGAATATGGCTATATCGACTCGACTGTTGATGCTGATCAAGAATATATACACTTTATAGGGTTGGAAATGATTCCTTCTCCCTGTTAAATGCTTTGCAAAAACTAAATATACTCTGTGTAACTTTGGTACAGAGTATAAAGATATAGCCAGTGTTAGGAACTACCTAGGTAGAAATACCTGGGTACATACCTAGATACATATTTTGTGTACCTTTTACCTTACCTCTGTATTTTCAAGTTCGAGTAACTTTTACCTTACCTAGGTCTTAATTGTCATTTACCTTGTCTAGCTATTGAGGTAGGTACATTTCGTATGTGATTTTTTTCGCTCCGATTACATTATAGCCAAGATGTTACCGCTCTGCTATGTTGAAAAGAAAAGTTTGAGGGACCTGTTTGTGGCTATCACTGGACGTCCAGTAATTCCCTGTTCAAAAACTATACGATCCTAGCTAGATAAGAGGAAGGAGGACTATTAGCCATGCTCCCATTTTCACTTTCCCAAAAATTTTGCGTTATTAAGACTAATTTTGTAAAATTTTTAAAAAAAATATCGCTGGTACTTTGCAAAATGCTCATTTCATTTGTAAGACTCCCGATTTGTGGAGTTGCAATAACAAAAGCTACTTTGGTGTAACTGGTCACTATATAGATAGCAATCTACATTCTCTCATGGTCGCATATAAACGTGTGCGATTTTCCCACACACATGAAATACTTGCTACTATATTAGCTGAAGTTCATAGCAAATACGGACTTAGAAATACCAATATATGTGGAACAGTTACAAATAGTTCATCCAATTTCTGTGAAGCATTAATAGTGTACAGTTTTTAAAAGAGTCTGATTTAAAAGTAATAGACCTGGATAGTTCAGCTGTTGCTGAAATTATTACGCCAAGGTACTTTAGATGCGCATCACACACTTTTAACTTAGTTTCACGAAAGATACTGAACAGGCTCTAGAATTCTTCCTTAGACTTTGGTTTTGTCCACTATGATACTTTCAAAATTTAAATTGACGCCAATTCCGTATTACCATATATGAAATGTTTTAAAGTTTGGCTTGTTGAAGAAATTACGGAAAATCTGAAAAACTGTTGTCAATGAGAGTTCAAATATATAAAATTCTGAAGTCTTTTAAGATACCAGTTATGGAAGATTGGATTAAACTGAGATTTGTGGTGAAAGTTCCAATATTGAATGTAAGCCTTAACTTATATTGCCGATTATAGCAAATCTTTTGAATCTTTACTTAAGTATAAAAATATTTAAAATGTTCTATTGAAAGAATTTTTAGCTGTGGAGGCCAAATACACAAAAACGAAACAGACAAGGTGACGAAATTTTCGAAGCTGATATTAGGTTAAAAAATCGAGATAGCATATAAGACAATAAGCACAATATTCCATTCTTAAACCATTCTTTTAAATTTAAATGTACCTTTTTTGTAACTTTACATTTACCTTGGAACTGGATATTCCGTATACCTTTTACCTTACCTAGGTATATTTTTTGACATTTACCTTGTACCTTACCTAGGTAAGAAAATTGAGTACCTTTCCAATCACTGGATATATAGCGACCCATTTTATGTGATTTGACCAATAAAAATAATTTCGATGCTAACCGGCACCTGCCCCACGTGTGTCGGAGAAATCTTTTCGGTATCCATTGTGAATCTTAGATATGGTGTGCCATGAGCTCACCATCAGACCATCATATTAGTAGCTCTGGCTATGATTAAGACAATAATTGCGTTGCAGCCTCCTAAAAAATAGACTGCTTTTTCTTCTTCCAGTACTACATAAGTCGCCCCAATGAAAGAAATCATATCATTGCATATGCCTATGAGTTGCATTCGAAATAGTGCCTTTCATTTTCTATTTTAAAAACTCTTTTATTTTTCAAACACTTATGAAAAAAAATTATTTAGTTAAAATTAAAAGGAGACCTTAAATTATATTCTTTTAAAAGCTTTTTTAAAGACAGTAGGGTTATACATTTCCAACACTTTGTCTTGCCCATCTTGCTCTGGAGCCGTAGCATGGGCGGGGCAATATTAAGCCCCACCAGCGCGTAAAGATAATTCAAAATTTCCGACTCGTCTTTTGCTCACCTCACCCACTTTAACGTTTTTTATTTCAGGGCAGTATATTCCTGGTAGAAGCCAACTATGTGGCGGACGTATCGTCTTATACTGCGGCTTGAGCTTCCCGCGATAAATTGTGCAGTTGGTGGGCAAATGCATTCGCACTTCCAATTGTATCAAGGAAGGACTTGAACGTCTTTTTTCTTTTGCCACAATGAATTATTTGCCAAAGAGCCTCAATTTACCGGATAACCATGTTGGAAAACTATTATAAGAAATAATAAAAAATACAAAAACAAATCTCACTATTCAATTGCAGGGTAACGGCAGTAACGTAAAGTGGTTTGAAACATTCTTTATGATCTTGACTATATTCTTTGCCATTGGTCATCCGTGGTATTTATCGCGGTTCAGAACTGTCAAAATCATGGCAATGTAGTTATGTGTTATCACTAACGTCAAAGTTAATTGGAATGGTAACATTATATTTGTTCTTTGGGTTGAGGAGACCAATTTACACATGAGGTCCACGACGTTGCCTGAAGATGTGACTCTGTTTTAACTTATAGTTGACTGATTAAGAACAAAGGCGAGAGCGCCCCTTAATGATGCGATAAGTTACCCCGAAGAAATGCGTTTACAATGCAAAATGGAGGTTGGAAGACGTGACCTATTTAAACATATGAAGATGGTAGTTTAAAGGGCCGAAAATACAAAATATAAAAAGAAAGAAGAATGCAGGTTCTCGATGACAGAATAAGGACCAGCCTACGGAAACTATTGAACTACCGAGTCGGTGCAGAAGCAATTTCTCCTGTTCGCCTTACGTGGACTAAACTGGGAACAACACCGTCGACTGCCATCGTATGTATATGCACGTTGTATAACGATTTATACCATTTGTTAAATTCTGAGGGTTCGATGTTGGAAAATGTTTCTAATATTTTGATATAATTATCTTCCCAGAGATTGTAAATCTTTGCCTCCACCCACCTGATGTGAGTCGGAGCACATCATAAAAATGTTCTCCTAAATCGGAGCGAGGAGGGATTAGGATTAACTAAATTTTAAAAAAAATTTTTTTATATTATGATCACAGCTAAATTTGTCAGCTCTATTAAATAAAATACAAATACAAAATACAAATTTAAGTGTGAAACACACGTTTATCAAGAAAGAAGGGCAATTTGTATGGACTTTGGCCAAACGCGAAATCAAAAGCAGGTTTAACTATAAAAAAAAGATAATAATAGCTTAAGGTATAGAAAATAAGAAATAAGAAAATGTATAATTTGGAGCTCCGAACTTGATGTGTTCAACGTTCAAATTGTAGTGTGGAACTGAATAGAAACAGTCTCGACAGTAGGCAGTTGGAGTTGAAGTATATGACAAGCCTGCTTGGATGTGGAAATTTCTGTTTTGTTTATATTTATTTTTATACCCTTGTAACGCCTAAAAGGAATCATCTCCGACCACTATAAATTCTTTATCAGCATGACGAGCTGAGTAGATTGAGCTTTGTCTGTCTGTCAGTTTGTACGTGAACTAGTCCCTCAGTTTTGAAGCTATCGAGCTGAAATTTTGCACAGAGTCTACTTTTGGCTGCACGCTGCTAGTATGTCGGAATACGAAATCTGCTAATACGGAGGAACGATCGGTCGGAAAATGGGTTTAAGTTAGAAAAACTTGTTTGCTATAAAGGTTAGCAGCCTTAAACTCAGTCATTATTCACATTATATCATTTCAAGGTGATCTGCGAAATTTGGTCGAAATCGCTAGCCGTTGGAGCGAGCTTTTTCAAGTGTACTAAAATTATTATACAGATGGAGATAGCTTTATTTTTCGTTTTGTTATCATAAGAACAAAAAGCAAACTGCTAGAAGTCAGTGCTAGTTCTATTTGCTATTTTTTATTTAAAATTTCTAAATCAGCCCTCTCTGGCCACGCCACAAAACGATCCGGTCGCTCACAACGAGTGAGGAATACGGGCTTTGTACGATGTCGGGGCTATTGTGTTCTCGGATCTTAATTCTTGTACATCTCCACTGCTAGTCAAAAACAATGAAGAATGGAGGTCACTGATTCGAAACGATAGTCATCTGATGAAATAACCCTTCCTTCTGTTTGTATTAAGCACAACTAAAACGTTTAAGTCTTCAAATTCAAATAAATCTTCTTACTCAAAATTTCTCGACGTCTTTATCTGATGGAATAGACGAGGTAAAGTAGTAGCTGAAAAGTTGAATTGGGGTGATGGCCTGTGCCAGAGATGGACAGCTTCTTAAACACAATGTAACAATATGGAGAGGGATGAACATGAAAATAAGAATGTTTTACCATCATGAAAGTAATTCCACATGTATTTTACTTAAATTCTCCAAGATCATAATGCAGCTTCCTATTTAGAAATTATTTCATACCATTTTGGGATTTTCATGAATTTTTTTGTCGCGCTCTATCTTCTACACTATTTTTCGGGCACCTTTATTTTAGTGAAACACTAGCAAAAAAGAGAAGTTTAAAAGTCTTTATTTGGATTAGTTTTTCGATTGGTAACGGTCAATCGATTCAGAAGATTTGTGAGTAATTTGGCGTATTGAAGCGAAAGTATGTATTTTAAAAGGAGGTTCTATAGTATTTTCTGTTTAGTTATTTTAATAATTTATACGAATTTAGTTGTAGAAAATTGTATAAAAACTTGGTATGATGATCATCTTATTATGATGATCATGTCCCTTAACCTAGTGAGGCTGTAAAATTTTGGGTGGGATTAGTTCTTTCGAGTTTTTGTGAGCTTCGGGATGAAGTTCAGGTTGGCAAGATTTTGTTGTTTCCCTTTCTTGTGACTATTCTTTGGAAAAATTGCTGAAACTAATTCTCGGGTCAAAGGTTCTGAAACTAATCTTTCTTTCCAGTTAGAGAGCCATATCGTTATCAATTTCTTTGTTGGTGACTTCGTTTATTTGCTTGGCATAAATATCAAGTAAAAAGTTCTCTACACTTATAAAAAGTTGACATTACTTAATATACTCTCGATGGTTGCATTGACCACACGCTCTTTGGGCTTGGGTACGCACTGAAGTTGGAAGAATTCGGGCAAATCTTGTTCGACCGCAAACGCACTCGTCTTTTGGGCCGGCAGCCACAAGTCCAAACGGTCATAGACCACCCCAGTGGGACCCTGGCTAATAAACCAGTCAATAGACTCTCGATCCTTAAGATCTGCTCCCCAGAGTAGTATTAATGGCACTTGATCTTTGGCACGCTGAATTAAAGTGGGATCCGCTTTAATAAACACCGCATTGGGCACCACACCAGCCAGATCGAGGGCTTGTGCAAAGTTAATACTCTGCTCCACAGTGCCGGTACGAGGATCGGCAAATACATGTTCTTTGCTGCTGGTGAGGAATAACACCGGATACATGTTCTGTTTGAAGCGCAGCAATGTGCACAGATCGGCATCGAAACTTTTGATTATATTGAGGCGACCACAACCAAACTGGTGTATAACTTCCAATATGCGATCTACGAAGAGATTTTTATCTATAGTCTGCTCACTCTCATAGGAACCATCCGCCTTTTGTTGTGGCCATTTGATCTCAATGTCGAAACCCGTACTCAAAGGGATGCGCTCGAAAAAGTCCTGTAGTGTGGGAAAGAGACGCTGCTCCACCTGTTCGACATTGTTATGAGCCGGGTACTCCACAATTTTGTTACCCACCAACTGATAGGTCTTCAGCTCCTTCAGTTGATCATAGGTTATATCCTTAAGTAGAACTTCCGTGAGATCAGCTTTGCTCTTGGGCGTCTTGGAGTCAATGCACACGCGTATGAAATAATCGTGATGTATGACAGGCACCAGGTCACTAGTCAAATGAACATCAAACTCAATCATATCTGCGCCTAGCTCGGCGGAGGCCAACATTGAGCCTACAGTATTCTCGATGGAGGGAGCAGCATTGGTGGTGAGCGTCAGGCTTTTGCCCAAGCCACGATGTCCTATCTCCAGATCAGTCCAGTTCGACCGCCAATAGTTGACAAAACTGGTGCGAAAATCAAAACTGCCATTTTTCATCGTCGTGGGTCGTATTAGTAGGTACTCTAGGTGTATGTACCCCACCACTCGTTGCCAAACTGGTGAGATAAGCTGGAGATTGAGTTGACCCTCGCTACCTTTGAGGCTGGTGGGTGGCAAATTTGCATAGCCCAGCAGCCGCACCACACTTTCCTGCGGCTGTTCAGCAAAGACTTCTACCAGGTAGGCTACCTGCTCCATTTGTTCCACAGACACATGAAACATGAGTATATCCTGTTCGCCATAGGATACTCCGTACTCGGTTTGTGGGCGCAGTTTACTGTCTCCATAGATCATGCGTACAAATTCCACTTGGGCGCGAGTAGAGCTTAGAATGGGCGATAGGGTAGCCGGATCCACGGGTTGTAAGCGCAACCGTAGCTGCTGGAACTCTGGTTGTTCCTCTTCCAAATGCACAGCCTGACCGAATACCTTGAACTGCACAATTTGTCCCGAGTTTTGTAGCCAGCCACGTGTCAGCTCCTGATGTCCCTCGATCACACCAAACTCATCGCTGCGATTGCCCGGCAATTTGCTTGTATTAAAGGACCTGGGCAGGACATGCGACTCCCAGAGACGGATGTGCACCCTGCCGCTTTGACCCACAGCTGCGGAAAAGTAGCGATACTCCACACTGCTGTTCTGGGGTATGTCCAAAGTGCCCGTCCATACATTGTAAACCGAAGTGCGATTCAACAAAACAGCGCGGTCTCCTTGCCAGGCACCTAAGACAGGCAGATTGCCCACTATTGCGGGTCGTTCATTTGTAGCCAGTCGCCGACTCTCTGGTATGGTCAACGTAAAGTTGTACCTTAAAGGAGCATTTCGCTTGAGCGGCACAAACCGACGCGCCGCATAATACTTCTCGTAATAAGAGTCACTGTCGCACTGCGTCTCCACCGGCAGCAGGCAGAGCGTACTCAGCCAGGCCAGGATTAGGGCCACAAACGTTTTCGAAGCGTACATGCTGTGAGCTCGATGGCTACAGCTACTCGACTGGGGGCGGTAACGCTTAGACCCAGCTACTATCTCAAACGCCCTAGCGAGATTTATGACAACGACATCGTCGGCGATAACGTGCCACTTTGCGACTGACTATCAAAGCAAATCCAAATCTACAACTAACTAAGGCTACTACTACTCACGTGTGGGCTGAACTGGTGCTGCAGTACGAAAGCTTCGATGTCAGCGCAATTTTAATGAATTTGATTTTGAGTGCGACGTAGTAAAAGCTTTGCCCCCTTAGGGGTAGAGGCTAGCTGGTAGTTCCTCTCTTATGTGGTGCCTGACCCCCCAGCTGAACAATTTACATGGTGAAAGTTAGTCAGCGGCAATGTAATTTATCCGATTCGCCTCAATTACATATTTCGTAACATTAGTTTGGGGAGGTACTCAGGGGAACGCAGATATAATGTATGCGAAAATGGGCCCAGTGTTGAAACAAATTGAATTTATTACATTTGGTATTACCCCCCAATGGCAAATAGGCTTAGAAGGAACGCTAAATAGGAAGATTATAATTTTGATACTATTATTTATACTATATAGATCAGTAAGAGTAAGAACCCTTTGGTCAAACCTTTTGGTTTGTGCAAAGCGTGTAGCAAAAATGTTATAACCGGTGCAAATTCCGTTCTAAGTTTGCTTTAAAATTTTGTTACAGTTCTGAGAGCTGGGTCTGTGCATTCGATATTCTATAAATTATCCAAAGTTCTTCTTGATGTTCCAGGTAGTCAATTAAGCTTTGAACGTTTATTTTCCGGGTTATAGTGTAATATGGCTTCTATGTAAATACCTTCTGGTTTAAATACAAACAAAGTTTGTAAGTATTCAATGTTACAGGATTTTTTAATTTTACCGGTATACACAGAAATTGAAAAACTTAGAATTTCAAAAGGACCTCTTACCATAGCGTTAGTTTCGGTACGTTGCAGAACCGGAACCGAAATACGATTTGATTCTGTTGTTTCGTATTCTCCAAATAATTAAAGAATTTCAAACAAGCTAAATATCATTCGAGCCGAAATATTGCCAGATTGGCTTTAAAATTATCATGACTTCAAATCAATTTTCTAAATAAGATAGGAATTAAACTCTTTCCAAAGACGTTATTAAGGAAAATTATATTAAAGATTACGACGAAAAAGCTGTACTTTCACTTGTCGGATATGAGTTGCTCAGATAGTGTAACAGTAAAGACTTATAGATGTTATAGATGACGCAAGTGAAACAAAACACGATTGTTCTTGGGAGCTGACATTGGATCCCAAAAAAAATATATAAAAGTTTGTATGAGATGCGGTATCTATATATGGGAATTTCCACAGAAAAGTCCACCGAGACCAAAAAATGAAAAGTACTTAAAAACACTATTTTTATACCCTTGCAAAGGGTATTATAATTTTGCCCAGAAGTTTGCAACGCATAGAAATATTCAGTTCCGACCACACGAACTATATATATTCTTGATCAGGGCGACGAGCTGAGTCGATTGAGCTTTGTCCGTACGTCTGTCCGTCTGTTTGTCTGTTTCTATGCAAACTAGTCTCTCAGTTTTTAGGCTATCGAGCTGACATTTTGCACAGAGTCTTCTTTTTACTGCACGCTGCTAATATGTTGTAACCGACCGAATCGGATGATTATATCTTATAGCTGCCATAGGAACTATCGGTCGAAAAATAGGTCTTAGTGAAAAAAACTTTTTTGTTTTCAATGTTAGCGTCCTTAAGTTCGGTCATTATTAATATTATATACTTTTAAACAGATTTGCAAATTTTGGTCAAGATCGGATAACTGTATCTTATAGCTGTCATAGGAACCATCGGTCGGAAAAAGGGTCTTAGTAAGAAATACTTGTTTGTTTTCAATGTAAGAGTCCCTAAACTCGTCCATTTATAAAATTATATGCTTTCAAACAGATTTGCAAACTTTGGTCAAAATCGGATGACTATATCTTATAGCTGCCTTAGGACCGATCGGTCGGAAAATGGGTCTTAGGGAAAATAACTTTTTTGTTTTCAAGTAAATCGTTCTTAAGGTCGGCGATTCTTAATATTACACGCTTTCAAGCTAATTTGAAAAAGTTGATCGACATCGGGTGACTATATCTTATGGTTGCCATAGGACCGATCGGTCGAAAATAGTTCTTAGTAAGAAATTTTGTTTGTTTTTAATGTTAGCGTCTTTAAACTCACTGATTACTAATTCTGTATGCTTTTAAATATATTCGCAAAATTTGGTCGAAATCGGATGACTATATCTAAAGGCTGCCATAGGACCGATCGGTCGGAAAATGAGTCTTAGTGAGAATAATTTTTTTGTTTTAAATTTTATCGTTCTTAAACTCGGCGTTTTCTTTTATTTTGATATGTTTTCAAAAAGATTCGAGAAATTTGGTCGAAAAAAGAAATATTTTTGATTTTTATGTAAGAGTTCTTAAACTCTGACATTTCAGAAACAGCATTTGCAAGGCACAGACGAAGTTAGCTTGGCCTGCTCGTTTATCATTTTTTTCACGAGGAAACCATCAAAATCTACTAATATAAGCCAATATTTAATTTACTCATAGCCCATTTCTAGATTTTCGAATGCAAAGTCGCGCAAGAGCCATTTTTCTCATTTGGTTACTTTTTTTTGTAATAAAAATGCCGTCTGATTGCATTGATTTTTGATCTCTAGAATATGTCTAAGGGTACAAAGAGTTAAAAAATAATGCGGAAGACACCATAAGAAACTATGTGATTGCAATTAGCTGTAACTTTTTGCCTTATATTATAACAAAATCAAACTTAATTTCAAAAAAAAAAACAAAATCAACAACAAAATAAAGTTGTATTATTTCAAATAGTACTAAAAAATTTTATACAAAAAGCTTCGCCCAATTCCGAGAGTTTTGCAATTTTCTAAAACAAGACAAAACCCACTTCCGTTTGTTGTAACGTCACGCCAGCACATATTCTTGCATATATCCTTAACTCTTTATGATCGATGTATGTCATTGTTGTTGCTGATTGTATTGCTACTCAATTGCTACCCAAACATAAATCAATCTTTTTAAAAATGCAAAATTTTCATATTTTTTAAAAAAATTTTATCGTACAAACGCAACGTCACGTCAGTTTGGAAAAGACCCATATGTAGTGTCTTTGGTAACAGCCAATCTGAAAAGCTCAAACATTTTTTGATAATATGAAAAATAGGCTATTTGAGTTTCCTAGATAAGTTGCCAGTTTTGGTTTATTTAAGAAAACCAAAGAAATATTAACATTTGTGTTCTCAATTTTGCTTGGTCTGGTTCGGGAACCAAACCCACGAACTTGCATTGAACACGAATAGAATGATATCTCATTGCACTGCACCATCGCACATGATTGTTACCACATCTCTCAAGTTATATTATAGCAAGTGATCTCAAAAAGGAATTGAAATAAGAACATTTTGAATGATATAATAGTCTAGTTGAACTGACACACATACGTACATTTTCAAATTTGGTGATTCCACTGGAAATGGACATTCTCAAAAAAAAAAAAACCATAGTACGTTTAGGAAAAATATAGGGATAAAAATGTATATAGGAGGGCTTGTTAAAAATATGTACATTAGGCCGAATGTACATATATGTGTCAGTGGAATCAAGCTATAAGTTCCAAAGGCTTGGTCCAATCATTAAAGCTTTAAATTGACTGGAATATTCTTAAAGACGGGATTGAATCTTTAAGCCCATGCCAGACTTAATCTTAGAATCAAAATATTAAATTTCTCAAGCCGTTTTATTGGTCAGTCATGCAAGCTGCTTTTAAATAAGGATTGGTTTGGTTCAGTGGTTCACATGGGTTTTAAACCATCGGTTCGTTTTATTACATAGTTTTCGGAGCTAACTAAAACGTTATATCGGTTCGGCACAGTAGCTTACCCTTAATATATTTTCCATCTTCGAATTTTATTATTATTTACAAGATTCCATATAGTTGAAGCCGAATACACAGGACTCATACACAAGTTCTAGGGGAGTACTTATAGAACAGCAAAACGAACGCTTGTGCAATCCGGTTTGCCGACTTTGAAATGTCAAGTTTTCGAAAAGGTTGCGTGCTGTCTGAACACAATGTGAACACTAGGTCGGACCTCAAAACGGCAAAATGGAAAAAAATAGGTCTCAGCATTCCCAAAGCTAATATTTGTTGTTAATTATACAATCATTGTAAAAAAAACAAAAAAAAAATGTATTTTAAATTTAAATGGGCGCGGCAGAGCCTTGAAGTTTTGAAAAAAGGACTCATACGACACTTTCTCATAAGACACTTTCAATTGCTGTCATCTTTTAAAATAACAAATAGTAGAAGTCTTTTACTATTTTTCAAATTCGAATAGTTCTTAAATAAAATCAACGCCTAATATTTATAAATGAAACAAATATATCATAATTGACAACACTGCGTATGAGTTATTCACAAAAACCTTAGAGACTATACGCGCCAGGTAAAACTTACCTTTGTTTTTTTTTTTGTGATTATTATACCCCAAAACGCTTCACATAGGGGAGTGAGACCATGACCTTAAGAATTTCATACTCAGGAGGTCAATTTTAGCGAACACTCTCTCGCAAACTATATCGCATTCTCCGATTTTGTTCTTGCAAGGCAATTGTAAGAACATACTATGGAAATTCTGTGATGCTAATCTACTTAAACTTAATTGCTAGTTTGCAAATTAATTTTAATAATTTATTTGGATAAGAATTATACGCAGCATCATTCGTTTTCACTTATTTTAACTAATGGACTCACCCATTCACAGCGTGTCAACTTTTGTATTAATATTGAGCAGTTAGAACATTCGATTAGTTCTATGTTCATATATCGCACTACGTCTATAAATTGCCAGCTGCTACCGATAAACCACATGGAAAACCACAAATTTGTCGCAAACCAAATTTCCGAGAGTGAACAGTTAGTCAACTTCAATGAATACTTTATGACAGTTTGTATACATTAATATGCACATGTGAACTTAGCAATCTCCGAATGACGTACTACAAAATACATAACCTTCTTCCTAAAGTTGGACAAATTTGAATTAGCACAACAGAATATTGAGAATATCGTCCTTTACATGAAATGGGAGATCCACACAAATTATAAAATTAATTAAATGAATTCCCAAATGATAAAGGCTTCATCATTAGCGTTGTCAAGAATCCATTCGATCTATGACTGATCTCTTTTGAATAGGGTTGTACTGCTTAACCTAGCCTAACCGAAAGTCGGATAAAACTTGTTTTAGGGAAATGACTGCAATGCTAACCATGACCCGAACATTCTATTTATGATCTCCTCAGCCTAGGCCCGAAACGAGCAACACATTTTGGAAAGTTACGGTTAAAAAAATGAATTAAATCACTTTTATAAGAACTTATATTCTTTTCTAAACATCGCTAGTGAAGATGTGTGCTAAGAATCAAATCTAAATTCGATATACTACGAGCTTCAAAAGGAAAATATTGCCAAAGTCAAGCTGTGAGGTGGCTTTACTTACTTCGCATAGTTATGTTAATAGAAGGTAAGGTCTGCCTTCCATTTTCAAACCGGGCACTTTTGGCAGCCGTGGAAGGTTTAAAGGTTTGCAGCCTTGTAACTAAATCCATCATATTTAAAATTTTTAGTATGTAGATGGCTAAGCTCCACTTATTTCAACAAACTGAGACTACGCTTATGTTGGCTGAACTTATGTAATGGCTCAACAATATGGAGACAGAAGTCCCACGCAACTTTATTGAATTATTATTTTAAGTGCAGTGCAAATTCTTTGCTTACTTAGGGGTTGAGAGAAGCACTCCCAAAGATAAACCTTTAAGTTTAAGTTTGTTCTTGCTGCCATTACGTATTTTGTGGCATTAATTTGAAGGAAGAGATGTGAACATGGAAACAACTTTCCAACTTTTTTATTAACATCGATCTATCGCTGGTGTTAACTTTAAGGCTTCTTTCCCATGCGCATTTCTAAAATGAAACTTAAATCATGGTAACAAAGCTGAAGTTAAAGTTTTTTCGTTGGCTTTCAGCACGTTTCCAAATAAATTTTTTTATGGTCTTGCAAAGCACGTAGCCGGAAAGCCAATTAAATAAAACATTCATTGTTTGACTTTTATTTCCAAGACAATGACACTTACTCTATTGAATAACAGATAACGATCCATATGATAAAAGATAATTCCTGTGGGTGCATGTCTGATATATCCCTCAACTCGATATCTGTATCCAAGAGCTTAGAATGATGATTAGACTGACAGGATCAATGGGTAAACCTAAACGTAGTCCTTTAGACGGTGTAGTCTCACTTAGTTAAATTGCTGGTATCTTAAAGACAACCTCGTGAAAGTTGCTGAAGTACATTGCTTAAAACAAATGTGTCGCTTTGATAGCTAAATGATTTGCTGCTACTGAGAGATCCAGGGACTTGTCTGCACACTTGCGTTTTGTCCCACTGCTCCAGTAAAATATTGTTATATTGTAAGCTAATATTCTTCAAAAAACATCACAAAAGCTGTCATGCTTGGCCTGCCAGGCTCCCAGACTCGATAGACTACCCACCAGGGTAATATATGCTCAGATATATGCTCTGGGCAATGGTCACAGTAAAGTTGTCTAAAAGTGGAATAATTTGGTGAATTGCCAACATGATGTAGGAGAGAAGAGAATGAGAACTGCAGTCTGTTTGGGTATAAATCAATCAGTTCCATGAACATTTCAGAGTAAAACTCTGTAAAGCAAATGCTTTTGCCTCTGAATGGGTTCTTGGTTTGCTAAGCGCATTCATTTTAATTTAAGGCCAGAAGCAGACAAATGAGGTCTTTTTTGCCTTACACACAAAAGCATATCAAATCCAGGAGCATACGAGGGTGATTCATTAAGTACTAGGGGTGTAAATGTTGCCAAACCAATGTATTTTCGCCCCCTTAACCTTTAGTACATAAAATGAAATATTACAAATTCACTCTTTGAATCAGTTGATATAAATCGTTAATTTGAAGAAAGAGAGTTGAAAAGGAATTTCCAACTTTTTATTTAACATTCGTTACATTCGTTATATAATTTTAAGAAAAAATACGTTAAAACTCAGAGTTTGAGTTGGATCGGATTAGATCGTAAGACAAATGGAAAAATTAATTGACAAAATTTTGAGCGGAGATAAAGGCTGATTAAAAATGATCACAAAATTTCTGGAATTTTCCGTATAATCATTCTTTAAGAACTAAATTCATTCGAGAAGAATATAAGGGCATTTCCACAGAAGGGTCAACCAAAATCCGAAAACATCTATTCATTTTATGCAGCTAACTAATCTTATGTATATCACTATAAATGTTCAGAATCAAAATTGTTTTGTTTTTTAGGATTAAGCAAAAGGATATATATATAAATTTATGACAAGCATCAGAAGTACGGCGTTAGAGAAAGGCTTGTCACGTAATGTATGCCACGTGCCGAATCATAATGAGTGAAATATAAAAAAAGCAACATTTATTTTTGAGCGAATCAGCTATAAATATATACCTGTATCATTGCAAATCATATTAAAGTTAATTGCTTTAAAAAACTCGAATGAATTCCGCAGAGTCTTGATTTTTTGTGAAAGCAGACAAAACGCACTTCTGTATTCTGTCACGTTGCGTATGCCTTTTTGTCTGCCTGAATCTTGGGACCTTACTGTCTACAACTCTAAGCTTTTAGATTAAATATTGTGCTAGTAAAGTGCTAAATGCTAGAGACTTTTTGCAAGCAAAATGAAGTATTACATGATTGGACACGAATTAATGAATTAATGCTGAAAGCGATAGATATCTTTATCAGGCCGACTTTGTCTTGGAAAACGCTCGCTGACGTTCTTCACTTTACGTTCTCTATGGTCTCTTTGGTTCGAATATAAGTACAATATTATTTTGAACTCGTCTTTCGTCTTTGAAAGACTTGACCTGCAGCTGTCATATTTAAAAAAAAACCCTTTTGGTACGAAATTATAATATGGTAAAATATATGTACGTATCATGATACTATGAATACAAGGTAGTGCAAACACTTGCTCCACTTCGCATGCGCATAACTTTGTGAGTCTGTGACGTCAATGGACAGATAACCCTTTGGTTCTTCAGTTGTAATAAAATTTAATTTAAATGTTGCTATAATTTCAATTCATTTTCATTTTGGTAACCCCAGCAAACGTTTAAAAAAATGCCAACAAATTCAAAATTGCGAGTCTCTGACGACACAATGGAATTGTTTCAAAAATTTAGAAACAGCGGGAAGTGGGAGTTCTGGCTTTTTTAAAAATGATTTCAGCTTTTTATCAGCTTTATTTTTGTTTTGGAGTCATCGATATCGATAATCGATTCTGTGTGTCGCTTATCGACCCTAATTGCCATCTCTAACTTTCAGGAAACAGCCATCTCAAAGTGCTAGCCAAGTACAAATCGTTTGACAAAAATGCCAAAAGTTTTCTAACAAAAAAGTCGTAAAGTCTGGCTGCAGATCCCGGAGTTTAAGGCTTGGCTCCGCAAGAATGAATCTGATACCTCTTGAGTTTACTGCAGTGATTGCAAATGCACAATATGACAATGTAAACTTCACTAAACTTCCACTTACAAAAAAATTGATTATTTCATCAGTACTAATATTAATATAATACAAGTAGACGATTTCGAGAAATTTGTTTTCAAAGATTTATGCTTCATATGAATAGCGGATTAGAGAAATCTATTCGACACTGCTGCTCAAATTTCTAAGTTAAACTTATAAAGCAACTGAAGCTCAGGCACTGATCTACTTTTTGGATTTTCACAAAATTCTTTGTATTAAGCGATTTTAATTGATTTCAGTTTAAGCCCAATACGCAGTTGTGAAGCAATAAGCAGTAACGAGAAGTAAAGTAAAAATCTCATACAAAAATTTTGACAGGAGAGCAGACGTATTTGACAATCTTAGAATTCTTCAACAAATTGACATATTTTCGGATGACAATAATCTACTACCAAAAAAAAATAGCATTGTTACCATTTTGGAAGTATTTTTCGTAGAAGATATTGGAAAATTAAGGGTCATTAAAATGATATACATTTAGTAAAATGCGAGAACAACGATGAAACTAAAAATTTGGAGTAAAGTTATCGCTTCCAAGAACTCTGGAGGTAATCAAGGACATTATGAGTTAGCCTCGTTTGCGATTCAGATGTTGTTCTTGTCAAATACCGTTTAATTGAGCGTGTCTTCATTCAGGTTAATATTGTAAAATCAAAACTCAGAAATCTAATAGAGGTGAACACGCTCAACTCAATATTATGTAAAAGATATTGGATATTAGTGAAACTGAAATTAGAAAATTACATTAAAAATATTATATGTGTAATTACAGATACAGGTTACATCGACATGCGAAACTCTGCGTCGATTATAAGGTCCTTTCTAGTTACCTTAAGCTAATAGGCACAATTGAAGACTACGCCAAGGATGAGGACGAGGAACTTCATCACTCTGATGATAAATTAAATATATTTTAAGTACCTCCCAATTACCCTGTCAAAATGTAATGTCCATTTGTATGCTGATTTTGATTTAATACCTTAGGTCAAAATGCCTTGTAATTTCCAAAAATGGAATTGATATTCGGACTCTTCATAGCCAATATATTGATGATAAATAGATAGGGTATGTCGAAAAGGCAAATAATTTAGGAATTACATTTAATTGTGGTCTGGCGTGGCGTACCTGTTGTATGTGTGGCTGCTGGTGCGGGAGGTTGTGGGTTCGATCCCGCCTCGGACCGTATAATAGAAAAAGTTTTTTCTTTCTTTAGAAAACACACCCGATCCCTTCACCAGCTACTGGCGCCAGCTGTGAAGTAACTTGTCATGAAAAAGCCAAAATTCTCTATCTAATTGCCGTTCGGATTCGGCATTAAACTGTAGGGGTTGGCCCTGGCCCTCCTGGAGGGTCCTGGCCCTCCTGGAGGGTGCTGTTTTGAGCCAATTTTACTTTTTACATTTAATTTAACGTGGTCTAACCATATTAACATGGCAGTTGGTAAGACATACGGCCTTCTGGGACAACTACACACAGAAAAAAAATTGTAGATCCGACATTTTTTTGTTTTTGGCTAAAAATTTTTGATTTAATAATTTTTCTTGTTGATTTTATCGATTTCAACGTAAAACCAAGATAAAAGTCATTTGAAATCAACTGTGCGACCCTTTGATTTCAAACCGCCAACAATTTTGATTTTTGTTCCGCAAATTTCAATTGGCAGATGGTGGAATTGGTTCTTGAGAATTACAAGAAAGCCAACATTCGTGAATCTTTTCAATACAAGTGCATCTTATTCAATACAAGTAACCAATTTGACGCGTTACCTCAGAGGCGCGCCGTGGCTCAGTCGTCTAACGCGACGTTCCAGCTGTGTGAAATGCCGTGAGTTCGAAGGTAGTATTTAATGACATAGCTAGGTATATTTAAAAAAAAGACGAACTGACAGCATCTCTAACCATTCCAATAAAATTTACAATCTTACCCTTAATGATTTTACAAGCTTAAGAGCATTAATATTACTTCACAAAATTATAAACACTAAGGAACCTGCGTATCTCTACAAAAAATTAAGTCTCTCGACCTCTAAAAGAATCAACAATGTTGTCTGCCAAAATAATTATACAGTATTCGTAGTAGCTTCGGAAAAAACTCCCAGAAAAGTTTTTTCTTGCTTTTATCTCTTACATTAATCAATAAGATTGGTTGGGTAAGCTTTTCGGACTACAGTGGAAAAATGTTTATATTGGGACCTTTATCTAAGGTAATTATTGAGCACTTCTAAATTGTTTTAGAAAAGCTAATAGAGGCTCCAGTAAGGAGAAATTTAAGTTTCTTATGCTTAGAAGCTCATATTTTTCTTTTAAAAGAGGTCAGTTGGGCTTTCGGTGTTTTATCTTATATCAGTCTAAAACTAGATGGTAAACTTAACATCTCTCTAGTCAACGCCCACGACATTAAACACAAGACACAAGACTTGTTGATCCACCCTCGCACCTACCCTTACACATACATTTAACGCAATGCTTTCAGGAGCCGCGTAATAAAAAGATTACCTCTACACGTACAACAAAAAAAAAAAAGAAGAAAACAATTTTGTCAAAACCCAACAAACCCCAACCCTTAACCCTCAATGTAACCTGTCTCAGTACCAACTTAAATCTAAAGGATTACAGTCACGTCTTACAGTGGCTTAAATGGCATACCGATGGGAGGGAAAAGTGTAAATCTCTTCTATATTACTCTCCAAATTGAAGTAGACAAATGTGTTGAACACAACAAAATCAAATAATCGCTGACCTGGAAAACTGGGCATCAATTTTCGGACTATCATCAGCTAGTCATCGACACGATTTGGCTATAAAAGGATAAGCATGTTAAACCTGCGTGAAAACTATTATGAGCCTTGGAGAAAAATAGAAAAAGACATCATCATTATCATCACCATTCTGGACCCAACCCCTGAGCGCTTATTGTGCTTGTTTATTTGGACATATTTACGTCCTACGCTTCATTAAGCCATAAAGCCATGGCAATGTTGAGCTTGCATATCCATATCGTTTACGTTTTTGCCATATTAGATGAAAGAGGGGTAACATAAAGAAAATGAAAGTGGCTGTGGATTGGCATAGGAATAATGAAGCATAAGCTAAAACTCGAACTTTTCAAGCTATTAAAAATATGAAAGCTAGTAAGCTGATAATACGATTATTTAAATTGGTTCGCCGCCCTTTTGCAACGCAGTAAAAAATTATTTTTATTTTAGTGAGTGAAAATATTAGCATGTTTGTAAGCTCTTTTTTAGAATAGTTTTAAAATGGCAATTTAATTAACCAGCAATCATAGGGCATCGCTTTTATAAGGTAGGAGCAGGTTGAAATGCTCTTTAATACGCTATTCCAAACAACAGACTGTCTTTTGTAGTGAAACCATTTAAATTTCCATATGCAACGCACACATTTTGGTATTAACATAACCAATGAACAGAGCCCTGAAACAACGTAAAGACTGAATGGGCTTTCTACACACAAAAAAATCTGGTGGGTAAAATTAATTGCTCTGACAGTAACTTGTTTTTACATTTTTTTTATGCATGTGATTGGGTGTTGTTTGGGAACTGTGCTAACAGTTAAATTTACCGCTGAAATTATAAGTTTAACGTATTTATTTTAGCACGTATTTTGCTGTTGCATTTAACAACTGTGATATAATAAGTTACTGTTAATATAATAGTAACTTAACCATAGAAATATAGATTTTTTATCTCATACTTTGATTTTACACCAATTAACTGTACCCACAGTAAATTTCAGTTGGTCTTATATATTGTACTTGAATGGAATTTGAACTTGAGAATTACTAGTGGTCTCATTTATGCGATATTCAAGAAATTTTCCGTGCCTGTGTTTAAGCTGATTCAATACAAGTAATATTGGATAGTGGTGGTTTCCTCTTCTGCTGTGGGATGATGAGCTGAAATAGTATGGTAACTTGACAGCTGAAATAGTAGCCCTAATATTCTACAGTTGAGTAAGAATTTTCAAATTACTATTTGCAGGGCTGCACACCGGTTTTGAACCGATCCGGTTCGAACCCAGAACTCCGGCGTTATTTATATTACATACACATAGACCACAGCACTTCCAGTAAAAGATATTAATTTGTAATATATTAAAAAATCCAATGTTAACACCTACATACATATGTACACAATGTATTGAACGTTATATATTTATTTATAACGTCTTATTTGTACATATACATATCGAAAAACTTCATTGCCAGCTTCCCATGAAGCTTTGCCTGCTTCGACTGCCTCCCCACACCCCTTCCCTACAAACAAAACCTTCATGAGGAACTTCATGAAGTTTGCTTCACCGTGTAAATGCGGACTAGCAATGTATCTAGGCGTCAAGTGTATACTTATTGTATTGTTGTTTTAAATATATTGGGTACAACATGCAACGAACCAAGGTTCAAACCAAAACCAACGCCCAAAAACCTCAAACCTAAAAATTTCCGAACCTTAACTGTTGGTAAACTTTGGAGGTTCCAAAAAATTTTTTGGGCTTGCAGCCCTGGTTATATAATACTCTGTTCCAAAGGTAAACAGAGTATATTAAGTTTGTGCAAAAGTATGTAAAAGGGAGAAGGTAAGTATATATATTGTTGATCAGCATCAACATCCGATTCGTTTTATTTCAAATTTTTGACACGTATTTTATATATGGTATATTTCTGAGAACGTGGTCTTGTTTTAAGAACGGAAACAACGATAACGGAATGGGTATAAAACTAAGAAATTTGTGCTACCTTTTAGAACGCCATTTTTTTCTGAGTGTAGGTCCTATTGCCTTTGGCTGATGCGATTCAGCCGGATCGGACGACTATAGGCTGGAAAGAAAGTCATAGCGGTCTTAGGTGGCTTCCTACTCTATTATGTTAAACATTAAGCTTCTCGACAAGCACTCGTGCTGAATAACAATGGATTTTATTGATTTGATTGTCTTCAGCCTCCATTAGTCGGCTATTGCGCAATCTGTAACCTTTGATTACGTTTGTGGAAATCAAATTACCTTTTTATTGCTTAATGATTTCAATGCGTAATATACTAAGGATTTGTAGTCGCCATATTTGCGAGTGTAGTTTTCCATATAAGAAAAAATAGTATCAGTATAAAATTAAAAAAAAAAATTCATTTTTAGAATCAAGCTTATAACATTTTACCTATTTCCTAGAAAGCCTAAAAAAATAATGCATTTTGTTATATTTTTTGATTGTTTTTAGTCTTCAATTATTCAAACCGTAAAACCGCATTGCTAACACACAACTAATCCCCAAAGGTCATTCAATATGTTTCAATTAAAATTTCATATAGTTTCCCAACTTTGTTGCCTCATGTGTATATTCATATGTACTAAATTGCACTGTACAAGTTAAAATGTATTCAATTTCCGGCTTGTTGGCGATAAAATGTGCCATCTGACCCAATAAACTCGAGTCGTGCTTAGAGATAAAAAACCAAAACAATTTCACAACAATCCGAAAACCAGTTTGGATTTTGCCTGGTTGTGAGTTTATGCTTGAGAAGCGTTTTCAACCGCAAAAAAAGGCGGCAGCTTTTTTATTTTCATACTTTCGTTTTCTTTTGTGGAAAAAGTTGTTGCCAGACTTTCCCCAAAAAAAAAACAAATTCTTGACATTGCAGCTGATTCTGCGAACACAAAAGCCTCTTAACGTGTGTCTAAAGGAGGTGAGGTGCGTAAGCTCCTCGGGCAGAAATTAGTTACATTTTTAGTGTTGCAATTCCAATTCCCTTTTTGCGCTTTGTATGCAAATTCTGTCTAATAAAATGAATAACAACAAAAGCCAGCAACAAACACGACAAACTACATTGACTTGACTGAGTGTGTGAGCGACCTGAAAGTATGCAGTGAAATGTGACGAGTGGCAAGTGAGTGAGCATATATATGGCGCTGCCACAGTGGGGCAAGCTTGAACTAAAAAGAATTTGTAAATACTTCCACTCACAATAATAGTCAGAAAAGATTTTTTTGACAAGATATGAGGCTAAAGAAAAAATTTTATGTTGATTTGTTCTGTCTGGTTTCATCGAATCGGATCATTATTTCAAAAAATTTTTAAGTAAGTATCTCTTAGTTTTTTAAGGCGAGCCCGGCAGTTCATTACCATTTAAATGTTGGTTAATTTTTTGAAAAAATACTGTTTTAACTTGGAACAGGCACTTTTAAAATTCAAATTTTTAGTCGATTTCCGAAATGACATTCTGTTTAAATCTTTACAAAGATATAGTTAGGTTTCAGTGAATTCAAATAAATCGAATTCGAATAAATATATTATTCTTAAAATATAAGGAATTATATTTAGATAATTTGTAGAATATGTACGAGCATGTCTAAATATTTCCTGATTGAAGAATCTAGAGATTGTTAAATGGAAATATTGAGAAATGTGTTCAGAGCCCTGAGTGGAAGTGATATTAAATCTTTTTGAACCTAATATTATTCCAAACATTTTTTGATGGTTCGGTTTTGGCTCAGAAAGTTAAGAACTTAGAGGGTTTGGTTGTTGGTTCACCGCATTGGATCGCTTTCGGATCGGTTTTCGATAACGGTTTTCATTATTTTCATTGTAAGCGCCTCAAGAAAACAATTTTTTTTTTCTTCAACAATAAAAATATAAGAGAAATTGAATATTATTTGAGAATAAAACTCGCGCCATGCTATCTATCCAGTTGAGCTATGACGCCAGTTGATATACTTAATATACTTGATCTTCTTTGGGTAAACTTTGACTAGCTTAGGCAATGCTTCTTTTCGAAACCTTGCAACAAATAAAATACCAGCCGATAAAGCTGTTGGGTAAAACGATTCTATATCAAGAGAGTCACGGAAATCTCTATTTGGAAGATGAGAAATCGCTACTTCAAATAGTTTTAATTATCAAAATAATTTAGGCGGTAAAACCATCTAAATCTCTTGCCAAATCCAATGAAAAGAGACTTCAGTGACACTGAGAATTGTTATTGGGTTGGAACTTGCTGGGAAGAGATTTCCGTTGCACCTATGTATGAAACTTATGACTGTATTCAGTCTTAAAAAGGAAGAACTCATGAAAAAAACAAGTAAGAAAGTCGGTCTAGCCCGACTGTATTATACTCTGTACCTGGAGTAGCAGCTGAAAGCAGCTTTGCTGAACAATAGATGGCGCCACTACTTGCATTGAACAATGAGGGATTTTCAGAACTGATCAATGGATGACGCCACTACTGCCAGGTCGGGGGAAGTAACTTTCTTTTGGTCATAACTTAAGTATCGTTCATCCGATCCTTATCCTTTTTTTTTGAAAATTGATAAATGATCTTGATTACTTAACATCTCTAGAAGGTCCAAAACATCTGTGTACAAAACTGTGGGAGATATGACGTTTTTTCATGATTGCGGGGGCGGTAGGGGGCGTGGCAAAAATTAAAAATAAACTTGATCTGCCTGCAAGTAAAAGAAGTATATGTCCTATACTTGTCAAGCCATCTCTGAGATCTCTTCGTTCATACGGACAGTGTTGTGTCGACTCGGCTGTTGATGCTGATCAAGAATGTATACATGTACTTTATAGGCAGTGTTTGGAAGTACCTAGGTACAAATACCTAGGTACAAATACCTAGGTACAAGTACCTAGGTACATACCAATATATATATATATTGTGTATCTTTTACCTTACCGCGGTATTTTCAAATTCGAGTACTTTACCTTTAACTTACCTAGGTCTTAATTTTCATTTATCTTGTCAAAAGGTAGAGTAATAGGTACTTTTCGTACGTGATTTTTCTTCGCGCCCAAGTATCGATATTAATTGGTGTATTGTATCTTCTCTACACTTTTAGGATTTTGAGGATTTTCGGTCACACTAATTTGAGGCTTTTATTGCCACGAAATACTCAAAAAGCTTTTTTATTGTTATCAATGACCAGATTTACCGCTGATCTTGAATGGAACATTTTTCAACCCGAATGGCAACTGTCAATTTTGTGTTAACAAAACTATTAAGTTTGATAAAAAATCTACTGGAAATTTAAATAAACAATTGAAGGTTAGTACCTACACAATATGTGCACAAAAATCTGAATACTTACAAACATACACACGTACTTACGTACATATGATCAACATACTTATGTGCATAAATTTGTTTGTATTCCAGTCTATGGCAGTAGTTTCTTGCGCATTTGTATATGTAAAACAATATTGCTAATATATTATATATTTAAATTTCTTTACGCTAGAGGGCCCTTTAAGCCCTTTCAGTAAGACTCTAAAATTGTTTGTAATGAAGTAAATTTGTTTTGTTATGTTTTTAATATTAATTACTAATAAATATGGTTGAACCATTCTTTTAAATTTAAAAGTGCCTTGTTGTACCTTTACTTTAACCTAGGTACTAGAAATTCCAGATAGCATATACCTTACCTAGGTATATTTTTTGACATTTACCTTGTACCTTACCTAGGTAAGAAAATCGATTACCTTTCCAATCACTGTTTATAGGGTCGGAAATGATTCCTTCTTTCAGTTACATAATTTTGCACAAACTTAGTATACTCTGTGTACCTTTGGTACAGAGTAAACAAAGTAGGAACTCATGAAAACAAATACAATGAATGAAAAACAATTTTCAAGATTATCTCTGGGTGAGCTGTGAAACACCCACCATCAAGAAGGAGTCTAATGCGAGATGTGGTTAACTCAGAACAGTCGGTAATTATTTTAAAAATATATTTTTCTGTTTAAAATCCTTTCCCATAAACAAATCAATATGAGCCCACTGTATCGAGCTGTTCACAAAGCGAGCGAAAAGTCAAAGTAATATAACCTTAGGCGAATCGCCGGCCTTTGTTATATTTGCTTGTACGGGTGTGTGAGTTGGTAAACAATGAGTCTCCACAGTCACTCGTTAGCACTTTTAGCCTTACCCTCTATTCTCACCCCAGCACCTAGAAGTTGACGTAGTGTGTTTCCTGCTCCTTCCACTCGTACATACAAAGGTCAAATCAGTTTTAACTGTTTCCATCGGTGGCGTGCGTAGCATGTGTCCGTCTGTCTTCCTGCCTGTATGCCGACTAACTCCGGCTCCTAGGCGGTTTTATAAATGGCCACCGGGAGCACCAGAGCCAGGGGAATAGTTTGTACAGAGCAAACAGAAATGAGGGTGTTGTCGGGTACTAACCAGGTGAATTGCTTGCAGGCTATTGTGTTCCTTCTCACAGGAATCGGCAGGTTTGCCCCAAGGTGCCGTTGGGCCAATCCCAATATTAATGAACTTGTGTATGTGTGTTTGAGTTTGAACACGATAGCGAGAGTCGCATATAAACCCAGTTAAACTGAGTTGGTTATTAAATATAAGGGTGGATCAAAATGAGCGATCATGGGTAAAACGGGGTTGAATTAACAAAAATCGCCATAAATTAAATATATTCTTGATTTGCATGGTGCAGTCCGTTGTTTTAAGTATTCGAAAAACTTTTGCGTCAAATCGATTGCAGATTGGGAGTTGATTTAATCGGTCTTTAGTTCACCAAGCGGCTATGCCCACAATTAGGCCTCTGGCGGCCTGGCCAGTTTTAGTAATTTAATTACAATTTGTGGTTTTGTTTTCCAGGAATTCAATTACTCTAGGTTCTCCCTGCTTTTCGTGTAAAAAAATATAAAGCCACCAAAGTCAACAAAAGACAAGTTATACCGCACTTAGACACACATTGAACAATTCGGCCGTATTTGAATGCACTAACACTAATTAGCCAGGGGAATAGTTGGCCAGATTGCCCAAGAGCTTGGTCGAAAACGTGGCGAGGATTCAAACGTTTTAAGGTTAACCGCAATTAGCAAGCAAGCAAGCGCCAAATGGCAGAAGAAAGGAGAGGAGGGGCAGGAGGCAGAAACCGGCAATCAGAATCACGCACACTTACACCAAACGGAGTGTGGCCCAACCGCAAAATTAGGCGGCGAAATTGTTGCTGGGGGAAAAACACTTCAAACGGACGTTGGCATAAATTCTTGCATACTTTGTGAGATATTTAACAATTTATTGCATTTTAACAGCTGCCTTAGCTGGCAAATGCATTAAACAAGTAGACAGCTCATGAAAGAAAGCTAAAAGCGCAATTACGAAAAGCTTAAAAGCAAAATCACAAAGCCCGTTGGGCATCCTGTAACTGTCCACTGATTTCTCCCATTTTTTTTAAAGGTTTTGTTTTTTTCTGTTTTATTTCAGTTTTATTTCCCCCACACTTGTGGGTGGAAGGACTTTGTGTGTTTTTTTTTCGCCAGCGCCGCAAAGTCGGCAGCAATAAATTTTTGATTGTTATGCTTCTGATTTTTATAGGCCCGACAAAGGCTAGCTCAAATTTTCTCGCTTTCAAATAATTCATTCAATAATTTATTGTTGCAATTGGATTTTTTCAGCATATTTTATGTTTACTTCAATTGACACTTAAAGCGTCAAAAATGAAATTTAATGACCCCAAAATGAAAAATGATTTATTTATTTTCGTGTTTTTCCTTAGCATTTTCCCTTTTAATTGAATTCCTAATTAGAGAAGCACTTGATGGGCAACGTGGCGTAAAATGAACATTTAATTAGCTTACAACTTCTGCTAACTGGGTAGAGACACTTTAAAAGTGACCAAAGCTTGCTAAGCATACACTGGAAAAAAAACACGAATTATCGTATAGAATTTTGATCGCTTTTAGATGTGCTTAAAGCTGTTAAGTAAAAACTAAATTTTAAATATCATTCACTGCTTGTATTTTCTATTTATTAATTTTATACCTATGGGCATTTCCAAACTGACGTGACGTTACGTTTGTACGATAAAATGTTTTTAAAAAATATGAAAATATTGGATTTTTAAAAAGATTCTTTTACATTTGGGTGGCAATTAAGTAGCACTACAATCAGCAATAACAATGACATACATCGATCATAAGGAGTTAAGGATATAAGCAAAAACATGTGCTGGCGTGACGTTACACAAAACGGAAGTGGGTTTTGACTTGTTTTAGAAAATTGCAAAACTCTGCGAAAAGGGGAAAGCTTTTTGTATAAAAATTTTTTTTGGTAGGATTTGAAATAATACAAGTTTATTTTCCAGGTAACCTTATTCAAAAATATTTTTTTTATTTTATTTCCATAAGATCTGACGCAACGTTACCCGACATTATGTTACTAAAATTTCCTCATTTTATTTATGTTGTTTTTGTTACAATATAAAGCAAAAACTTACAGTTAATTGCAATCACATAGTTTCTTATGGTGTCTTTGGTAATATTTTTCACCTCTTTATACCCTTAGACATTTTTTAGAGACCAAAAATTAATGCAATCTGAAGGCCTTTTTTTGACAACAAATCGTATCCAAATGAGAAAAATGGTGCCTGAGCGACTTTGCATTCAAAAATCTCGAATTGGGCTATGAATATATTTAAGATTGGCTCATATTAGTTAGTGTTTTTAAGCACTTTTAATTTTTTGGTCTCGGTGGACTTTTCTGTGGAAATGCCCGTATGCAATTCTACTTTCCAGCTGATCTTTCAAAGAATATATTACTAGGCTGTAAAATCGTTTTATAGTAGAAGTGGTAGAGATTCTATATGATATCGTGGGCTTTAACCAGATTCTGATAAGATTTGGGCTTTGTAAAATGCAAAATTGGCACAAACAGCACCTACGAAGGCGGGCCAGGGACAAGCTTCTCTCAATCTCTTGCCGTGTGTGCTTATAATTTTTTGCACAAGAGAAAGGGACCTACAGTTTAACGTCGAATCCGAACGGCAAAGTTTGAGAATTTTTGCTTTTTCATGGCTAGTTACTTCACGGCGGGCGCCAGTAGCGGGTGTGTAAAAGCTTTTTTCTAAAGAAAGAAAAGACTTTTTCTATTAGATGGTCCGAGGTGGGATCGAACCCACAAACTCCCGGACCAGCAGCCACACATACAAAAAAATGCCCAATTGAACCATTTTTAGCCATGTTCTGTGCGAAACGTACATTTGGTTTTATTTGGTTATATTTCTTATACTTGCAGGCATATGAATTTTCAATTTTTGCCACGCCCCCTTTCAGCCCCGCAATTTTGAAAAAACGTCATATCTCCCACAGTTTTTATAGATGAAAGATATCTAGTAATCAAAATTATTTATCGATTTGCTGAAGATAAAGATCGGTTGAACGATAAACAAGTTATGAGCAGAAAACGTTAACCGAAACACCCCCCCTTCTACCAATCATCGCTGTATTAAAACAAACACAATCTTTGGGAGAGAGAGAGACACTTAGAGATGAGCGTATAACAACGTATAACGCGCATAACATGTATAGCGAGCGAGCAAATGCGAGTCGTTATTTCAAAATTTTGGATCCTATGTTAGCTCCCAAGAAAATGTTTTTTTGTTTCACATGCGTCATCTATAATATCAATAATTCTTTGGTGAAAGTGATGTTGACAATATGCCTGGTTAGGTTTTAGCTGGTGCAAGGAAGGTTTAAAGTATTTGGTATTACTCATACGCAGCGTTGCCTATTTTTATAATTTTTTTTTCACTTATGCGAAGCTGGCGTTGATTAGATTTAAAAGTTTTAAAGTAGTTCAACGGCCTAAATAAGAGAACGCAACTTTTTCTGTCGGAATTCAAGTGATTCGTTATCCATCAGCTAACTACAAAGTTTCAAGCATCAGGGTGACCGAGTTGTAACTTTGGCGAAATTTTATGAAGAACAAGTTATGCAGTCTCAAGGTCATTACCATTCTCGCAAAAATGAACTATTTTACGAATCGGCTTAGGCGGACTTAATTAAACTTTCAATTTACCATAGACTTGAGCTGAATTTAGCGATGCTTTTTCGTAGCTATTTATTTCAAATTTAAAGCTAACACCAGTGTGTTATCCGGAGCTTTTTCTTCGACGTAAAATTTTGTACACCGTAGCTTGAATTTATTTATATTGGGAGCGGCAACCAATTTGGTAGTAATAAATCCATTTTTTCGCTGGATTGACCTTTCATTTTTTGTTTTTGCTTTGTAAGTCTGCACTTCCGTTACATGGACGCAATCTCAGCTGTCCATGCATTGTGGTTCATTCATGTTAACACACTTTTATACATTTTCAATTCATTCTTAGCTTTGGAATGGCTAACGTAAATTGTTTTGTTCAACGTAATTGGAAACGTTCATAACAAGCCATTAAATACCAAACCCAGCTGGGTTTTTCTGTGCTACCTTTATACCGTTTCATATTTATTTGGTATCAACAAATTTTGTGTTTAAAAATTATTTACTGTGGTATTCTTTTATACAAACCAGGCTAAGACAAGGACCGACGCTTTATTTAGCAGCTATTTAGGAATGTGTACTTCTGTTTTTATTGGCTAGACTCATTGCCATTTGATTCAATTAGTTTTCCTGGGAGATCAAAGCATTGTTGTTAAACTTTAAAGATATTATTCTCATTTTGTCTGTAAAATCTATTTAAAAATAAAGAATTGCTTTTTCCTGACTTTGTCCATTACAGGACACCCAACCGTATTAACCAAAGTTTGACGTTTCTAATGACTTGCTGCTTTTGTGGTCTCCTAATGACCATTCATATTAGTTTGCTATATCAAAAGCATCAGCCTTAACATTAGGGACTTATCATTTGGTCAACATCGAACTATGATTAATGACACAGCAGCTTGGCTCGTATGTCACCCAGCAGAATCATTAGTTTGCACACCAAATGATTGGGCATACGAAACAATAAAGAAATACCTCAATGGATAAATTAATAAAGTAAATTCCAGAATTAAACTCTAAGCTATGTAGCGGGTGTCGCCAGAGTGTCAAATCAAATCGGAACCACGCCACGCCACCACGCATAATCGATAAACTATCCACCAAAAAGGGTGCTGGGTGCTTTAGGGGGGTTGCCTCCCAGCTAATCCCAGCAACAACAGGTACATGCATGAATGACCAAACGAATGAATGAATGACGAGGACAATGTGGCTGTTGTCGTTGTTGTTGTTGTTATTGCTGCTCATGTAGTTGGTAACAACTAAGGGAGCAGGATACCCACATTTACATACAAGCACACATACACATATTCAGCCTTCGATTTTTCTAGTTTGACAGACGCGGGTCAATTTATATGACGCGAAGGTCCCTCTAAATCATGTTTCACTCGATAATGTTGTTTGCTCGTTCGTTTTTTCTTTTTACATTGTTTTATGTCAGTTCCTGTAATTAAGCTGAAACTCTAGAACTTTACCTTGACCACTTTTTGTTAAAGCAAGGCTATAAAGCTAAAATTGGTTAGGAATAATTGGGCATGGGTTTACATATAACGAGAAGGCGAGCTGCCGATTGGATAGGTACAAGATAAAGATGTCA
Source organism: Lordiphosa magnipectinata (assembly GCA_037044535.1). Lineage (NCBI taxonomy): Eukaryota > Metazoa > Arthropoda > Insecta > Diptera > Drosophilidae > Lordiphosa > Lordiphosa magnipectinata. Next base: position 1,000,579 of record JBAMBO010001890.1, read on the forward strand.
TATTGCCAATAGCTGAGTTTAAGAACGCTAACATTGAATACGAAGAAGGCCTACGTAGAAGAAAAAAGGCATTCAAGACAAGTACTCAGAACGACAAAAAATTACTTTCGTCACAAAACTTTAAATAAATAGTAACGGTTACACTAGGGTGTCCCAAAAACAATTCTTTTTTTAATTTTCACCGGTGCTCAGGCATTTTCTGAAAGCTTATAGGGGTAAGTATTTTTGAAGTATTTGGTTTTCCGTACTGTTTTTGAAATTTACTTATAACTTGGTCAATAACCACGATTTTCTTAGTCTACAAATCAGCATTTTTAAAGAAAAATGTCAAAATTTTACTTTTATGAGCATAAACGATAAGTTTTGGCTATGCTTTTGCTAATTTAGGTACCATATACTAAATTTTTTTGTAAATTTTGCATAAATTTTGTAAAAAACGCATTATAACTCTTAAAATTTTTATGAAAATCTAAAAAACTAGTGATGCAGTTTCAAAGATGGGTAAATTATAAAATTAATTAATCACCCAACGTTCCAGAGTAATACTCTTTTTTTGGGACACCCTAGGCTACACTATTGGTCAGATGTTTTGATTTGTTTACTAACAAAAATTGAAAGGGTTTTTCGGCAATTATAATTTGACAACTATTCTGCGCAACACAGAAACACAGATAAGTTGTTGGCGGTTGCGTCATCGCGTTGCACCAAATTCCGCTTCAAGGCGTTGGGCGAGGATCAAATTATTGAACCTTTAAGACACATCTGTGACAACAAGACCGATCTGATTGAGATGTCAGGCATAAACCTGGACTACTACTTGGAGGATTATTTGAATGTCTGCCGTGCGGACAACTAAAATCGGATGGTGAAGTTTGTACAAGAGATTGGCTAATCGGCCTATAGTGTGGGTCAGATGAAGCAGTTTGTGAAGTACATAGTGCATCATGCGGCCCTGACGGATGCCTAGATATGCGAAAAGATGGGGGTGGGCTGACTGTGCATTTCTTTGCAGGAAAGCTGCTATAAGCGGAGTATCTGCAAATCATGGAATTGGGCTGTGCCATTATTTAGGCTCTAAAGTGAAACGCAACTCTAGAGATTGGAAAAAAATATTTTTAGTTTTTATTCAACAGTTTTTTTCAACTTGCTGTAAACCGAGGAGACGGCCGTGACCGACACAGTTTTATCTGTGGTGGTGGTAAACGTGAAGACCGGGTTGAGTATGGTCACCACCTGCTGTTTGACCACCACCGAATGCGGACGCTAGGGTCCGTTGGCATTGAAAACGGTTTAAAAGGTACGTCCCACCAGTGCGGATTTCGTATTTTTCTTGGGCTAATTTGTGGCCCTTAGCTTATAGTTTCCACGCGATTGATACTCTCGGTCCGTTTTCTTTTGAGCTACTGTTTTTTCCTCTCCATTGTCGATTTATGATGTCAAACAAATGAGCTGCACATATTTTCGTCTGGGCCCTAGAGCAGAGTCCAGCGCGTCCCTATCTTCTGTGCATACAATACGTCGACACACCGTCAGTATACAAGCTTATACTGCGCTCTTTCTCAACAACAACGAAGTGAGCGTGGCTAAACACACACACGTAACGCCAAAATGAGCATATGTGTTTTGCCGGTCCCTGCCACTCACGACCCACACCGCTATTGATACGTCAACTATCGATTGGTCAATAGAGTATTTTTTAGAGTGTCTAAAAACACAGAAAATAAATTCAGCCGCTGACAATTTTCGACACTGTTTTTTTTTATACGGAGTGCGCAATTAAAATTTATTTTCCACGCTTCTGAGAACAGGCCTTTAGCTGCAGTTGTTGCTTTTCATTGCATTTAGTAAAATAATATCACTTAAATTAATTTGGATTGATGCGCAAAAGTAGACAAACAACCAGATCAGCTGTTGTGGACGTGGAAGTGGACGCTGAACGCAGTAGAAACACATTTGGGGACTTATCGATAAATCGTGAAATCGATGACAGAACGCGTAGAGGTGGAAATCGGCCATAAAACGTTAGACATCAAACGTGGGCGATGGTGTAGAGCGGCAAGAGGCTTTTCAATTCAGTGCAAAAGGTACCAGACAATCAAAATGTATATTTTTCTTTATTTTTATAGAATGCTTAAATTAACTAAAACTGATGGGCGGCTGCCCTTGGACGAATGAATCACAATCTGTAGTGGATATTACAAGTTTCCCGTTTGGATGATAAAGTTCCAGTAATACAGGTGTACGATCGAAAGGCGCAAGACTTTGGGAAAGGCAGAAAGGGACGACCGAATCTGAGATGAGAAAACCAGGTGAGTCAAGAAATAGCCAAGCTTGGTGTGGATATCTAGAGCAAGCTCTCGCAGTCGTGATATTGAAATCGGGCCAAAAAAGAAACCGCTTTTTTTTTTAAATATTTTAAACAAACGCGAAATCATAGAAAACACGGAAAATCACTTTGGTTTAAGTAAGACGGACATTCCCATTAAAGAACTTTCCGAAAGAGAGAGACGATCTTCGAGTGAAAAAGGATTGTCACAACATTCTGTATCTCTGCATATTCGATTGTGTATGATGCGACTAAGTCAAGTTGTTTTCTCTTTTAACAAATGACCGCATGAAATTGACTTATAATCAGGGGGTTTGGCTGGGAACTTTGAAAGCTAGACCGCATTACTGACTTTTTACTATTTTCTATTCAAAAGCTATGATTAATTTAATATCGCCCCCTTGCCCACTCCTTTAAACTCAATGGCATGAAGGACCTTCCGTTTACCGTTGCGCTTATATAAGTACGCACCTTTGTATTGTAAGTGTGTGTGCGCTGTTGGTATCCGAGTGACATTTTTGTGAATGGTACGAAATATGCATTCGACCGCCACACGTTGCCGAAACAATATGCAGTGTGTGGCGTTGCAAATACAATAAATATGCAAGCCGCGGGATACTCAGTCACCGCCATACTGGAATATGTATGTGAATGTGTTGGCATAGACCGCATATTTTGCGGTCTGTGCGACACCACAGCAGATTTCATAACGAATGTATTTAAAATCAACATAATAGCCACTTTTGCAAAAGGTTTTATAATGTTGTAGAACTTTTCGTAACGCACTTCGGCCCCACAGATTCCGCTTATCCGTTTTGATTTCAACTAGTTGCTCAGCTGAGCAGTTAACGGACTGAAACTTGGCACAAAGGCGTCAGAATTTTAAATAGGGTTCACAGTCTGCCAACTCAGAGTTGAACTAAACTGTGGCCTGTCAACCCATAACATTTGTCACGCTTAAAACTCAAACAACTTAATAAAAATGCGGCAAAATGTTCAGTACTTGTGAATAAAACTAAGTGAAATTCAGCCCAGCGTAGAGCGCCTTAATATAATGGCTTATTTAATATCACTCATACGTCATGTTGCCGGCGGCTCGCAGTAGGGTCTGTCTTACTTTGCTTTATTACAAAATCGCTTTCCTCTTTGCAGCTGGCTCGACGCTTGTCATGCACTTCACCAAGAGCCTGGGCGTATCTTTCTGACTGCTGTCAGCTGCGAAGTGGACGGTCCCTGGCCTTTCCATTCACTGAGATTTGCACATTTTACTGTCGCCTTCTTATGGTCTCAACTTAGATTTATTTTTTCTCCGTCTGTGTCATTTGTTTAAAATGAAAATATCCCAGTGGGAACTCTCGATTATTATGACACTTTTTTGTATAACTGCCACAGATTAAATACATGAAGGATAAATGTGTTTTTATATCAATTTAAGCAGCCAGTTAAGAGTTGCCTTCTCGACTTGAAATTGAGTTTGCATTTAAACGTTGTTAGAAATTCAATTTCAATGTTTAAACGTTTGCTCTGACTCTGTCTGTCCCTCTCTTTCTCTCGAATTTTACTAAAAACCCTGAAGCTAAGTTGTGTGTGTGTTTATTTTTGTGACAGACAAATATTTATATTAATTTTATTAAATTTATGTTGAAATTTGTTAAAGAAATGCCTAAGGAATTTATGGAATTAAAGAAAATAAGTGTTAATGAACGAATAAATTTGTAATTAATGTGACAAGTGATGGAGTATCCTTCAGACGAAATAACATCAAATTTTCTGTACAAAGATCAAGCATTAATAAAATAGTTGTTTAAACTTCTTTAATATTAAAGCAAACAAAACTTTTTTAATTTAAATTGTCTCATATTAAGAAGTTTTTTTCGGAGTGAGAGAATGTCAAATTAATCTTCGACAGGCACGTCATTTAGCACAAATATCATTTGTAGCAGAATTAGTTCTTTTCCATCAAAACGCATTCATCATCAATTGTAGGAATTACCAAATATGGTTATGTATTATTTTTAAAAAACAATTTTAAATATCTTTCTGTCAAATGAAAATGTTTAACAAAATTAAAATAAATTCGGAAAGGGAATAATAATCAATCCGAACTGAGAGAAAATCGGGAAGTGAAGGGAAAAAAGTTTATGACTGACAAAGTTTGCCTTTACATAAGGGCAATTTACAGACAATGGATCTCCTTGGTGATTAAAAACGCTAAATCCTTAAGAAACTTTCAAGACCACAAATGACCACACATAACCACATAACTATGATTATGACAATACTGAACTGCGAGAAATCCCATGGATGACCAAGCTCCTATTGATCTGAGAGTTTTTTTTGGAAACAGGCCTCATTCAGATGCATAAGAAAGTTGCCTCACTGCGAAGCGCCGACACGCGCAAGCATATGTCGCAACAAGTGCAATTGCATCGCTTAGAATTAAGTTAAGACAACAAAATCCATGCATATCTGGCGCACAGTGTTTGGAAGTTCCTGGGTACATACCTAGACACATATTTTGTGTACCATTTACCTTTACCGAGATTTTTAATTCCTTTCCTTTCCTTTTACCTTACCTAGGTCCAAATTTTCATGTACCTTGTCAAAAAGTAAGGTATAAGGTACTTTAATTTGAATGAGGATTTGATTTCAAATAATAGCCTTGGTGGGAATCTAATCTAATTAAATCATTCTTCCAATTAGTGATTGCCGGTAATATATCTTATAACTGTGTTGTTCCTTAAGACGCTTTAAGTCGAGGAAATGCAGAATACTGTCGGCGCAACTAGCATTGAAATATCAAACATAGAAACATAGACTTTCCTTTGAATTGTTTTAAAATACGATTGCTATTTAGAATTGATTATAAATCACAGCATTTTATTTAACTAAATTACATTCAAGAACCCTTTTACCTGTGAACTTTGCTGTCAGCGAAAATTATCAAGTCTATAATTTTATCTTTTAAGAAGTTCAAAAAACTTGCTCATATCGTTTTACTTCCTATGTATCTAGGCCAAGACTATTTCTTATAAAATTTCAAGATAATACTGCAGTTCACTAAATATGTAGAAAGTTTCCGACGGTACCTAGATATAGGCGATTGTTAATGATTGTCAATATTTAAATACGTATTTTATTACTTAGGTTGAAAATTAAAATAATAAGAAATTTTAGTCTGAATGATAAAAATAAAAAAAAGAAGTTTTGATCACGTCCGTGAACATTTTAGGATTGGTGGTGTTTGATAAACCATGATTTAAAAGGCTTATTAAAAAGAACTTTTTTTTCACCATTACCTATACCTAGGTTCTGGAAATTTCGGATACCTTTTACCTTACCTAGGTATATATTTTGGAATTTACCATGTTCCTTACCTTGGTAAGAAAATTGAGTACCTTTCCAATTAATGCTGGCGCACGGCGCCAACTGGGCGCAACAGGTGTCGACTTGATCCTAGCTGATTCTTTCTGTTTTTGTTGTTAGACTGCTCCCAAACTTCTATTTCGAGCCCACCTCTGGTATAAACCATTGTCCCCAATAACATAACTAATAGAAAAATTCCACAAATCTTTATTTACTTTCTGTTTTATGTTATACTTTAAATGTTTTCAAAAAAAACTTTGAGTATATTTTGCTTTTCAAAGTGTTGTTGAATAACAGAAAAATGTTTCTCACCAATTTACAGTCAACAGAAAGCACAAAAAAATAACACGCGGTAAGAAACCGAAATTGCTTCTGCTTTTTGTGTTTCTCTCCAACCAAAAAGTTTGGTTAAGATAGCTTTAAAACTGATGGAAGAGAAATCATAGAAAAAGACGGACGGACAGAGAGGCTATATCAACTCAGCTCATCGTGATGATCGAGAATATATATACTTTATGTGTTTGGAGATGATTCCTTCTATGCGTTACAATCATCTAGACAATTTTATTCCGAAAGGGTATTAAAATTAAATTCGTCCAAAAGCCATAAAAAAGAAAAATTAATGTTTATCGATATACACGACGCCGATAAGCGAGATTGGAAGCAGGGCTGCGCACAAGTGGGTTACTGGGTCGTGCTGGTTCACTAGCTCCGAAGGTTCAGGGAGTGAGCGGCTTAAAATTTTAAATTGTTACCGTCCTGGGCGAATAGTGGCTCAGAGTAAGAAGAAGGGTCTAAAGTTTTTTTAAAAGTCATTGCCTAGCTCTTTTACGGAATGCACGTAGCCCATCCGAAAATTACATTTTAAGTTGAAAAATGTCTCGGTAAGAGTGAATTTGTGTACGGTTAATTAGAGTGTGTATTTTAGGGATATTTTCTGGAAAGTTTCCGCGAAGACAGGAGCTTGATTGCTGGATTTGTTAGCGGCCTCTCAGAGCATCCAATTTTTGGAGAAGAAATTGGCCACACACCTCTGGGTGGCCTAAGGTTTTTATTCTTAATTAAAAGCCATTTTAAAGCCAGACAGGGCAGTAGGGAGCTGTAGTATTTAAGTATTTGTTTAAATTATTCCCTTCATCTAATTTATTAATCCCATTTATATGTATATTTATTATTTGTCGTGTATTCCTATCAGATGTACCCTGGTTAGGAAACACAACGAATATGTCTATAGTTGTTAGTAAATCGTTAGATAATATATGTATTTGATAGTGAAAAGAATATGTTAGTGTGAATTAGCTCTAGGGGTTGAGGTGGCGTTCTGAAGATCAGTGTCTGAGAGTAAGGGGGTTGTCTGATTTTTGTAAGTCAACCTATGGCAGGGCGGGTAATGTTCTGGCAAATAAATTCAGCTATTTTTGCCTAGTATTAATGCCTAGTATAATGTTTTATATAAATTTTTTGTTACTAGCCGACCAGTCCAGCTATCGAGGTCGTACTCATCCCTGTGTCAGCCGTAAGCTAGCCGGCGACCGATAGTTGGACCCAGGAAAGAAGGTGGGATCATTATAAAGTATGGAGAGAAATTTACGTCGTCGCAAAGCGCCGAAATTGGTCCATGACTTCATATCAGTTTTTAAAAACGATGAACAGCTAGTGGATTTCGGAATGTGCCAAGTTTTCGAGCTTTTTTTTTTTCCATATTTTCAAAAACAATGGATAAGGAAGGTAAAGTTTAATTTAAGGTAACGTAAAAAAAATCAGTATATGGTTGGTCCAATATAACTAGAACTAGTGCTATTGAAGGATTTAACAAAAGCTTATCTACACTCATTCCAAAGCATGGGTCGTTTTGGGAAATTCTCAAAATCATGAAACAGGGCAAGTTTCAAAAATTCTCCGAACTGACAAAGGCTTTTGATGGAAATACAAACGCTGTTAGTCTTTTGAGGAAAAGGTTAAAAAAGAAAGACTTCTATAGAAGCAAATTAGTGGACGACCTTAATAGAAAAGCGATTTACATAGATGCCTTCCCTATTGCGATGTCTTGCTCAGCCAATAATATCATAGTTGACAAACTGGATAAATATCCAAACAACGACGAGGATACATAGTTCGAGGAAAAAGATGAAGAACTTTTCCACAATCAGACGACCGTTAACGACTATACTCAGATGAGATACAAATTCAGTTCGGCACCATATTTCATTTAAATAAGGCTGCCGTTCAAAGGCAATCGGATTTCAAACTGTTGAAAATTGTTTCTATTTATGTGAACTATCGTGCCGAACAAAATTTTTATCTCATCTGAGTTTAGGCCTTTACATGCGATATTTGTACACAAAACATCAAGTCAGTGGTTTTCAACGGTGCGTGCTCACCAAAAGTTACATTAATTCTACCGAACACCAAAAAAAATCGGAAGAATAAAATTGTAAGCACTCTTAATATTCTTTTATAACAAAAACATTTTTATCTACTTGTAGAACTAGTCTATTAATACGTGTGGAAAGCTTAAAATTGTTCAATTTTATATTCAGCACATTGAATTTAATGTCATTTAAATTTGAATACGGACACTACGCCAATGGGCCTTATGTCCGGTCAAAAGGCCCAGAAAAAATCCGAGTTATATTTCGAAGTTGTGATCGAAATTTTCCATTTAGGCCTTATGTCCGAGGGAGTTTTGTCAAGTCACCATGTGTTTATAATACAAGACTTCAAAAAGAATTTCCAATCAAAAATGCTGTATGGAAAAATACTAAATTCCCTCGAGAAATTAATGTCAAGAAATGTCAGAACATACTGATTTTTATTTTAGGAACTCTCAAGAAATGTGGTTAAAGGTTGTGAGTATAAACTAAGCGGACGATTATCCATTTGATTTCGTATTGTCTTTATATTTTATATTAAGCAAAAGTATCAGCAAAACAAGAAAGAAAGTCGGTCAAGCCCGACTATAACATACTCTGTACCCTTAATGTCGCAGCTCGCATTTGCTCACGAGTTATACGCGCTCATCTCTAAGTTTCACTCACTCTCTCTCTGTCTCTCTCTCTCTCTCACTAAGATTGCCGTTCAATAGAATGCTGTGGTGATGGGTGGAGGGTGGGGGGTGTTTACTGGCCGTTTTTGGCTCATAACTTGAGTATCGTTCATCCGATCTTTATCATTTTTTCAGCAAATCGATAAATAATTTTGTTTACAAGGTATCTCTAGCAGGTACGAACGATCTATCTTCAAAACTGTAGGAGATATGACGTTTTTTCCAAATTGCGGGGGCGGGAGGGGGCGTGGCAAAAATTGTGAAAATAAACTTGATCTGCCTGCAAGTATAAGAAATATATGCCCCATACATGTCAAATCTCTATCTCTTACCATCTCTGAGATCTCTTCGTTCATACGGACGGACGGACAGACAGACGGACAGACGGACATGGCTATATCGACTCGGCTGTTGATGCTGATCAAGAATATATATACTTTATAGGGTCGGAAATGATTCCTTCTCCCTGTTACATACTTTTGCACAAACTTAATATACTCTATGTACCTTCGGTACATAGTATAAAAATAGAGGAAAGCTAACTTCGGCTCGACCGACGTTTATATACCCTTGTAGCTTGTATAATTTATATAAATTAGTTGCCTGATTCCACTGACACAAATATGTACATTATAATATGGCTAAATTTACACATTTTTGACAAGGCCTCCTATATACATTTTCTACACCCAATTTCTATGCCAGCTATACTATAGTTGTCCTATTAAACTTGGTGGAATTATGTGAAAGCATAGAAAACTTATAAATACGAGGTTTGGGGACGTTTGCGTTGAAGACAAAAAAGTTTTTATCACTAAAACATCATTTTCGACCGATGGTTCCTATGGCAGCTATATGCTATAGTCATCCGATCTGGCCGGTTCCGACAAATGTGCAGTGTATTTGTACTAAAAGACTTCGTGCAAAGTTTGGTTAAGATATCTTTAAAACTGACGGAGGAGATAGCATAGAAACAGACGGACAGACGGACGGACAGACGGACATGGCTATATCAACTCAGCTCGTCATTCTGATCAAGAATATATATACTTTATGTGGTCGGAGATGCTTTCTTCCATGTGTTACAAACATCTCGACAATTTTAATATACCCTCTACAAGGGTATAATTATGACTGTTTCAGTGACCTTTTTGAAAATCAATTAAAGCAAGTTTTAGCCGGCTACAGGTCAAGTTATGTTAGTCATAACTTTAAAAACCCGGACACACAATTTTAATTTTGAATAGGAAAAAACTAGGATATAAGAATTGCCTAGTATGTTTTCTTAGATCTGATTGATTTCATCTAAGAGTTATTGTTTACATCGTTTAAAACAGAGTGTGGTGTCTCTTTCTTTCACATTCTGGCTGTAACCACCTTGTTTTTCTATGGGTCAATAATTTTGATTGAAGTATTTTTCTGCGGTCTATTGCTGACATCAGTGAAATGTCCAGCTGACATATTTCTACCATAATTCGAAACGCATTCGAAAGTGTTGTTGTTGTCAAATCTATTTTGCATTGGTAAGTGCACACGAATCATCTTGATAAGCTTTAGGGTATGCAAGGAACATTAATTCCCTTTCAGGCAATTTGTCTTGTATGATTAATAATAATATTTGTTCGTTGCACAATTGCTTTACCTGCTTCCTTTCTCTCTCTCTCTCACCATCGCTCTTAATGTGATTTGCATGAATTAATCGAGTTGCCTTACTGACGGCTCCTTCTTTGAGGGTAACAATCGCGCGTTTACAATAGAAACTAGGTTTCCACCTCGCTCGTCTATCAAGGACACAATTGTCAATTGGAAACTATTCAAAAATGTGATAGCTCTGCACTATTCACAGACACATGCTCGTGCTTACAGCTGACAATATGCGCTCATTGTTATGCTTAGCCCCTCTCCAATTCCCTCATCACCTTCTGAAGTAGCAAATGAAATTGCATATTGAATTCCATTTAAATACCGATGAAAAAATTATTTGCAGCCCTGCAAATGCCATGACAACGTGGAGGAAATCTCCCCATTTGGATGGGCGACGAGTCGGAGCACTTGCACGTTGCAGCTACAAAGTTCTGAGGAGTTGTTTTTGTTTTATTGATAAAACTTTTGCTTATGCCGTTTATTGTGCCAAGGCGACGCCTTGATTTTTGTTGTTGTTGATTTTGTTGTCCTGTGTCCATATTTGCATATGACTGAACCAGTGAGCAAAAGAACGATGTAGAAGTTGTGAGTTCTTAATTCCCAAGCAGCACATCAATCAAATTATCCCTTTTTTTGCTTCTTCAGTTTCATCTTTCTTATGATTTATGCGAATTTAAATATGAAAACGTGACAGTTTGGTTTCGTTAACTAAATAAAAAGGTAGCAAGACTTAGCCCAAGCGCATAATTTATGTTTCAAGATTTCCATGCCGCAAAGTAAGCTTTTAAAATAAATATTTGGATTGTCCATTTCTGAGAAACCAATTACAATTTTCATATTATTTAATATCGTGTCAACAAAGCTTACATAAACTAGTACATGTTAAAGCAAATTTAACAATAAATGCAAGCCAAAAGGTAGTCATTTGCTAAGCTTCCAATACCGCAGAACTTGTCCACTTGTTAAGCCCAACTAACCACAACAGATGATGCTGAAGCTTATTTGGTTCAAGCCTTAAGCCGAAAAGTATGCAGTCATTTTTTCGAAGCTCTCAAATGTATGAAAATTAACAGAATCTTTTGTTGACGGTTTTAAAGAGATTAAACATATTTCATAAATAAATGATAAATTTAAGCATTTAAATTCGTTAAACAAAAAAACTGGTCCCATAGTCAAGCCACATAACCACAACGGAGAATACCAGTGTTTATTAAGCTGAAACTTTTTAGCCCTGAAGTATGCAGTATTTTTTTTCAAGGTCCCACACGGCTGTAAATTAACTGGACAGTCAGTTGATGGCTTCACAAAAGTACAACAAATGGCAAACTAACCACTGCTGATGATTCCATAGCTAGTTTAGTGAAAATGTTTCGCCCAAATTTCTGCATTAAACTTATGTTAAATTTTTCCCATTTTTAAATGATGGCAAGAACAACAAGATGTATTGTTATAACAATAATGCTGCAATTAACGCCACACTGCACACTTTTGGAGTGACCAAGGCTTGGTCAGCAAAAATGTTCAGCCCAGCATGTCATTTTTCGTTGGATTCGTGCTTTAATTGTGAGTGAACCGAAAAGCTGGTTTAAGTGTCCAATAAAATAAACTTTATACAAGTTATTTGAAAATTTATATATAATAAGATAAACGAATTGCCTAAAACGATTATTATTTATTAAACAAGGCAACGAAACTAGACTTTTTCCAGTATATTAAAGGGTTGGTGGTAATTCTAGAAGGTTTTCGTGTGCTGAACACGAATCTGTTTTCCTTTTGGTCCTTTAAGTTGCATAAAATGCCTATTTTGACACTTTTTAAACCTTTTTGTGGGGAACCTATACTTTTGATTTTGACTTTTTTTGATATTATCGTAAATAACTATTTCTTAACTTTTAAATAAACTTTCCCAAACATTTTTACGATTTATTTCAATGAAGACATACCATTTTAAGTAATTGTATATGGGCATTTCCAAACTGACGTGACGTTACGTTCGTACGAAAAGATCTTTTTAATATGCAAATCTTGGATTTTTAAAAAGATTGTTCTATATTTGGGTAGCAATTAAGTACCACTATAATCAGCAAATATATTCACATCAATCGATCATAAGGATTTAAAGATATAAGCAAACATATATGCTGGCGTGACGTTTCATAAAACGGAAGTGGGGTTTGACTTGTTTTAGAAAAATGCACATTTCTGCGAATTGGGCAAAGCTTTTTGTATAACATTTTTTTAGTATGATTTGAAATAATATAAAATTTTTCCAAGATATCTTATTCAAAATGTTTGCCCAATTTTTTTTTTTTTCATAAGTATCTGATGTGACCATACTTAAATTTCCTCATTATATTTGTGTTGCTTTTGTTATAATATAAAGCATAAACTTACAGTTAATTGCAATCATATTGTTTCTTATGGTGTCTTCTGCATTATTTTTTAACTCTTTGTACCCTTAGAAATAGATTAGAGACCAAGAATCAATGCAATCTAAAGGCATTTTTATGACAACAAAACGTATCCAAATGAGGAAAATGGCGCTTGCGCGACTTTGCATTCGAAAATCTCGAAATGGGTTCTGAATATATTTAAAATTGGCTCATATTAGTTCATTTTGATTAATTCCCCATGAAAAACAAGAAAGAAAGTCGGTCAAGCCCGAATATAGCATACTCTGCACCCTCACACTCGCATTTGCTCACGAGTCAAACGGCCAGTTAACACACAACGCACAACGCGGTGCGCTCTCTAAGTCTCTCTCTCCCTCTCTCTCATAGAAAGAGCGAGTTTCGTTCAATTTTCGAAAACCTTTTGCAATAAATGGTTAAATTGAAATTGACCGAAAGACTACATTAGCTTTAAGAATAGTCAGTACTTTAGCAACTTCAAATTACCCTTAACTTTTTGCAATAGTCTAGACTCTACAGGATTTATAACAAAAATTCCAAAAATTTTAAAAGATCAGGCCTAAAGTCTGCCTTTGTTACGCTCTCAGATGACTTCAAATAAGATCAAAAGAAGGCAGTGCCCTTAGTAAAGTTCTTAACTGAAATCCCTTTAATGAGCACCATTTGAAAAGATCAACTACACTTCACAAATTTTTATAACCAATCGCACTTGATTCCAGCCTTTGAAAGTTTTATTTTCTGTATATCCGTTTCGCTCTATTAAGCACGTATTTAACCAATTGCCCATTAAATTGTGCAACTAATTAAATATGGCAGCTTGTCACGTTCACAGCAACATTTCTGCTAATGAATCACTTTCCAGACACACCCACACACTTACTCACACACACACACACTCTCTTTTAGCTGTCACTCGATGTAATTATAATAATTACTTAGCAAGATTTAAATTCAAAAATTGTCATCGTCACTTATTTACATGCAACAGTCGCTCAGTCAGTCGCCTTGAAGTTGAGGATTAAGTTGTAAAAACTTTCAGCTCACTCAAGTTTTAAGCTGGTCGGCAACGCATGCTGAAAAGTATGCAATAGAAAAGTTGTTCCACCAGAGCAGGAGCTTCAGTTTAATCATGCAGCCGCAGCTGCTGCTGGTACAGACAATTTAAGTTCATGTAAACACAATTCAACACAGAAGATTTGGTTTCAGCTCGCACTCGACAATTAAATATAAATTTGGCAAATCAAGTTAAACGGTTCATGTATTAAGCAAGCACAATGGCAAGCCCCTAAGGGGTTGCTTGGGATTGCATTGCAATTGTGTGTATTTGGCCTGTCACTGGTTGCGTAAATATTCAATTGGGCCATTCGGATTTGGCCGATGACAGGCAGATTTTATTGGCTTACAGACAGATTCCCTAATGCCCCGTTTGGTGGCCTTCTTCCGCCTTGTGCCGGATGTAGGAAGTTTGCATTTTTCCAGTTACCGCAATCAAAGACCGACAGACAAGAGAGAAAGGGGAAAAGACAGCATTTATATTAAAAGTTTCCAATAGCCAGTAAAAATGCCAAAGCAGCTTCATTTCATTTCCTCCTCCCCTTACGTAAGGAGTATGAGCATTTTGGGCAACTGTCCGGAAACAGAAAGTTTAACTTTGGCAGGTCAACGAAATGAAATGGTAGCAAATTGTTAAGTCCTACTAAAAGCCGATTATGTAAGGAAACACAAAAATACAAAGATTGAACAACATTTTTGTACATTCGAACATATTTTAAGGAATTATGGGACATGTTTGTTGTTGCTTGGGCTTAAGCCAAAGAAAGCCAAAGGATTAAAGCAAAGACATGTCCCGACGGCAGCTGGGGTGAAGAAGTATGGAAAGTCCAAATGAATCAGAATTGACATTTCTGAACAGAACTTTTTTGAAATTTTGATTATAGACAGTTTTAAAATTTATTTAAACAATTAGAACTAGATTTGACTATTATTATGCCAGGAAAAGAATTTATGGGAAAATAATTATAATTAGAGAGAATATTTTTTAACTGGAAATTGATTTCTTTGCGACACTTTGTTTGACTAAGCGTTTGCCTTTTCGTCTTAAAGTTTCGTCTTAAGGTCTTTTTGTTCTGCCCCCATTTCTGATGTAAAGTGAGAGCATTTGCTAATAGTGCTAGATTGAGCCTTGCAAGCTTCTCTTAGAATTGGGATAACATTAAATGGTTATTATACTCTGTACCTAAAGAACAAAGAGTATTTTGGATTAGTGCAAATTTATGTCTGTAACACCGAGAAGGAAGCATCTCCGACCTTAAAGACTACATATATTTTTGATTAGCCGTGTCCGTCTGTCCATTTCTTGCATACTTGTGCATTTCCACTGAAATACTCTACAGTTTCCCTCCTTTTTATCTGTCAATTTTCTCATCTTTTGTTTACAATCTACTCCAATTTGTTGTAGCTCAAGAAGCTTTAAAGATTCTTGCCAAATTTTCACACACAAAAAGTTAATAGCAGAGAGATTTGCTTACCCCTTTTTCAGTGGGTATGTCATAGGAATATTTGTGAGCAGATTGCGCTTCCGTTTTTATGATGGTACCAGAAAAAAAAAACACAAAAACAGCTCTTAAGTAGCGAATAAATATGCGAGGATAACACACACAGAGATTGAGAGAAAAAGCCACGAGTGTGTTTGGAGGCTTCCCCCCCCCGGCATTTCATTTTTGAGGAAGAACGCACTGCCGCTGCCAATAAAATGAAGAATGCTGGCCTGGATTGTGGGAGGGCTCTTTATGTGTTTGTGTGTGTGCCACATAGCGAGTCCTTAATATACCGCAATTTTCGGAGCACTTTAAAACGCAATGACTGCACTTGCCACAGCCAGTTCCCCTTTGGAGGGAGAGTGAGACAAAAATACGATACCAAAAGCCTTGGCCAACATGTAAGAGTAAAAGCTTTAAAATATTTAATTTTTGACTTGAAATTTAACCCTACAATTAATTAAAAATTTTTTTACCCTAAAAACTGTTGCTATCTATTTTCCTTTTGCACTTCAAAGTTTGCCTAACGAAAAGCTAAAGAAAATGTTTTTATACCAAGTGGCAGCTGTTCGCTTATTGTTGTTATTCTTACTGCTTACTCAGCTCTGAGCTGGGTAAAAAGTTTAAGAGAGAGAGAGCACAATAACAAAAAATAGTAATACTTGTAACATTGTTCAAGTTTTGCATGCATAGCCGTATTTATAGATGCGGATTCAGTGAGCTACAAATTCGAAAAGGGCCACAAACTTTAGGAATATTTTAACACAAAAACATACATTTGTATGTTAAATCTTTTATCCCTAGAGAAATTTATGCTACAAACATGCAGCCTGCAGGTTAAAGCCAAGCCATAACTTCAAATCATAAAGGCAACGGGGAAGGTACTTTAATGGATTTGTTAAATAATGTGAAACAATAAGTGTAAATAAATGAGTTAATTTTAAGGTATATTCTTTGGAGGATTAGGTGAAATTTATGAGCAAATTTCTGTGCAATTTTTCAATGTAAACAATGAATGAAAAAATTATTCTGAGTTTAAGAACATCTACTTTAAACGTGAGAGCTGACTAAAATCAGAATATTATTCAAAACTCTTGGATACGTCATCATAAAAAGGTGTTCTTTCATCATGACCATGCCCAATCTTTAAATTGGGCTAATAATGGCTCAGAAGTTTTATTTGGTAATATAAAAAGTTTTTCTTAATCAAACTTTTTCACAACCGGTCACCTACGCCAGCTGATTGCGCCTCAAGCTCCACAAATGTGGCCGTAAGGATTCAGAGTAGGCTGTAGGTCTCTATCTCTTGTGCGAAAATTTGAACTCACACAACAAAACATTGAGAGAAGGTCGGTTTGTGGCCCTTTGGATGGAACCTCTATTTCCTACCATGTCTGACATCTGTATGTGCATAAGGACAGACAGCCAGACGAACAGACATGGCTATATCGACCCTTGTTTAAATTGGGTAACGTACGTAACGAAGCTAGAAAATTACATACACTTAAAAAAAATCACAAGGGCCGTGGTAGAGTGGACAAGACATTCGCTTATAACGTCGAGGTCGTGAGATCAAGTCCCCGTAGAAGCAGAGATTTTATATTATGCAATCGCATAATTTTCGGTTCCTTCCCCCAGTGCCAAGTCTTCCACTGACAAACTTGATATTTAAAGGTAGCACTTGAAAAAATATGTGTCTCTCGAGAAGGCCAAGCTAACTTCGTCTGTGCCGATGTTTTAATACCCTGTCAGAGTTTCAGAACGCTTAAATAAAAATCAAAAATTTTTGTAACTTAACCATTTTCCGACAGATAAGCATCTAGTGTCGACCAAATTTCGCGAATCTTTTTGAAAACATATCAAATTAACAATCGCCGAATTTAAGAAAGATAAAATTTAAATCAAACAAGCTCATCTTACTAAGACTAATTTTCCGACCGATCGATCCTATGACAGCCTTAAGACATAGTCATCTGATTTCGATCAAATTTCGCGAATATATTGGAAAGCATATGAAACTAATAATCCGTGAGTATAAGGACGCTAACGTTAAAAACAAACAAAATTTCTTACTAAGAACCATTTTCGACCGATCGGTCCTATTGCAACCATAGGATATAGTCACCCGTTGTCGATCAACTTTTCAAATTAGTTTGAAAGCGTTTAATATTAAGAATCATCCAATTTGAGAACGATTTACTTGAAAAAAAAAAGTTTTTCCACTAAGATCCATTTTCCGAACGATCGGTCCTATGACAGCTATAAGATATAGTCATCCGATTTTGACCAAAGTTTGCAAAACTGTTTGAAAGCATATAATATTAATAATGGACGAGTTTTAGTGCGCTAACATTGAAAACAAAAAAGTTTTTTTCACTAAGACACATTTTTCGACCGATGGTTCCTATGGCAGCTATAAGATATAGTCATCCGATCCAGTCGGTTCCGACATATTAGCAGCGTGCAGTAAAAAGAAGACTCTGTGCAAAATTTCAGCTCGATAGCTTTAAAACTGAGGGACTAGTTTGCGTAGAAACAGACGGACAGACAATCAGATGGACGGACAAAGCTCAATCGACTCAGCTCGTCGCCCTGATCAAGAATATATATAGTTTATCAGGGTCGGAAATGAATATTTCTATGCGTTGCAAACTTCTGGGCAAAGTTATAATACCCTTTGCAAGGGTATAAATATGAAAAATTTTGGGTAGGGGGTGTTAACTGGCCGTTTTTTGCTCATAACTTGAGTACCGTTCATCCGACCATTATCATTCCTTATCGATAAATAATTTTGATTACTAGATTTCTCTAGAAGGTACGAACAATCTATCATCAAAACTGTCAGAGATATGACGTTTTTTCCAAATTGCGGGGGCGGGAGGGAGCGTGGCAGAAACTGAAAATAAACTTGATCTGCCTGCAAGTATAAGAAATATTCGTCCCATACATGTCAAACCTCTATCTCTTACCATCTCTGAGATCACTTCTTTCATACGGACAGACAGACAGACGCACAGACGATCAGACGGAAATGGCTATATCGACTCGACTGTTGATACTGATCAAGAATATATATACTTTATAAGGTCGGAAATGATTCCTTCTCCCTGTTACATACGTTTGCACAAACTTAATATACGCTGTGTACCTTTGGTACAGAGTATAAAAAACCGTGCTTCTGCGGAATTTTAACACCGACCTCGACGTTGTAAGACAACGTCTCATCCTCTTCACCACGACCCTCGTTGCTGACTGAGTGGCTAAATGCCAAGTGCCAAGCACTTATGGCTTCATTCATTACAATAATTTGTCGCACTCTGAAAATAGTGCTTGATAGTCGTGTTTGTTAAGAAGCTGCCTTTCGTGTTAATTCCCGAAGACCTGAGTTCAAGTCCTAGTTAAGTAAGTAAATGAAATTTTAAATTTGTTTGTTTTTCAGAAAGATTACATAGCCGAACCAACAGAAAGATATTTATTTATTTCATTATTCGCCAATTGAACAAATCTCTTAACTGGCTACTCTATTTTAACTTAAATTATATAACTAAAAAACAAGAAAGAAAGTCGGTCAAGCCCGACTATAACATACTCTGTACCCTTACACTCGCATTTGCTCAGGAATCAAACGGCCAGTTAACACCCCGCGCACAACGCGGTGCGCTCTCTAAGTTTCTCTCTCTCTCTCTATTTATCTCTCGCACTAAGATTGCCTGTGTTGAACGGTTAGGGTATGTTGCTGTGGTTGTTGGTGGGGGGGTGGGTGGTGTTAACTGGCCGTTTTTTGCCCATAACTTGAGTATCGTTCACCCGATCTTTATTATTCCTTCAGCAAATCGATAAATAATTTTGTTTACAAGGTATCTTTAGAAGGAGCAAACGATCTATCCCCAAAACTGTAGGAGATATGAAGTTTTTTCCAAATTGCGGGGGCGGGAGGGGGCGTGGCAAAAATTGAAAATAAACTTGATCTGCCTGCAAATATAAGAAATATATGTCCCATACATGTCAAACCTCTATCTCTTACCAACTCTGAGATCTCTTTGTTCATACGGACGGACAGACAGACAGACAGACAGACAGACAGACGGACATGGCTATATCGACTCGGCTGTTGATGCTGATCAAGAATATATATACTTTATAGGGTCGGAAACGATTCCTTCTCCCTGTTACACACTTTTGCACAAACTGAATATACTCTATGTACCTTCGGTATAGAGTATAAAAATAGTGTCTGAAAAGGGAAAAGTATTCTGCTAATAAAATTTTGATTGCCGATTTATTGGAGTCGAATTCAAATCGCATTCTAACGGGTAAGGAGTTAAAGTTTTTAAGAGCCTTAGACATATAGGTTCATTAAGGGAATAATTAGTTCGGGAAAATTGGTTGGAAAAGGGTTGGAGGGCTCTAAGAATTCTGCCTGGTACATTTAAATTTATCTTCCCTAACAAGGTAGGACAATCAATGCAGCCAAAAACAAGTTCTTTCAAAAACAATAAAGACGCATTAGTTCTTCTATCTTCTAGAGTGGAAAAATGCAACAAGGCACATCTATTAAAATAGGGCGGCAAAGGATCAAAAAAATTGATTGAATTTGTATGAACTGCAATAGAGGGATTCCAAATAAATGATGCATACTCCAACTAGGAACGCACAAATGCAGAGTAAAGGCTCAACCTAGTGTAAGGATCCTTAAATTGGCTGGCATTGCGCTTGACAAAGCCAAACATGGAATAGGCCTTTGGCAAGATATAATTTATATGCTCATTAAAGATAAATTTTTTGTCGAGTTTCACTCCCAAATCAATGGCTTCAAACCGGCTCGATAAAGTTTGATTAGAAATCGAGTAAGTGGCCGTAATATTGTAAAAGCATTTGCTATATCTAACAATAAAGCATTTGTTGAGATTATGAGGTAGAAAGTTTTTTGATTGTTTCCAAGATATGTGGGAAAAAAGAAAATGTTGAACTTTTGGCACTCTAGTATCTCTTTAAAAAATCAAAAGCGCTATATATGTACAGCAGAAAGTGTCCTAGTTGGCCTCTAAAGTCTGACTACTCTTGATTTATGGCAGTTTTTTTTTTAAATAATTCATCATTGAATTGGGAAAAGACAACTTGATTCGACATAGAATTTATCATGTACAAGTAAACATATAATATGCTGAATCAAGTAATAACCGTCCACCAATGTGCAATGGTTGGCCCAGTACCCTACTGCAGCATGTACAAGGTGGAAATAGCAAACACCCAAATATGCAGCTACTGTGAAGACGGAGGAGTCATTTTATGTTTTCTTATTTTATTTATTTATGTAGAGTCGACCAAAAAAAGGCTGTAAGGAAGCCAATCAAAGAAAATCTAACAAAAATAACAAAATAAACTAATAAACTAATCTAATCTGAATATATATCAGCACACTGTGCTGCTGTAGCGAGAAGCAGAGTCAACAGATTTGGGAAACATAGAGTGACATCTCAACAAGATTAGTAACTTCGAACCCTAGAAAATACTGACATTCGTGATTGGTCGCGGTGCGTTATTGCCCCAACAAAAAATATACGTATTTGCGTACGTATGTAACTCAAGAAATGTCCGTAAACTTTATAGGGTCGGAGATGCTTCCTTATGGCTGTTTCATACAATTATATAAAGTTAATATACTCTGTGCAGAGCATAAAGTAAAAGAAGAATAAAACTGGTATCCTGAGATCTGGCCGATTATTTAACATAGCCACACAAAAAAAAGGATCAAATATGAGCCCTATCATCAATAAAATCAAAATAATAGCAATTTTTCATATCAAAGGGAAACTATTTCCATGGATAAACTATGGATGCGATAATATCATCTTGATATTTTTTTCAGATGAAGGCCTAAATATCCTGATCTTGTTTTTCTGTGCAATGCACAATACACCCGAATTTCTCGATTCATGAGTTTGGAACGCTATACTCTTCAACTTTGCTTGCTCTATCCGTTTATTTACTTATCCCCACTTCCCTCGCATAAAAAAAATCAGAATTAGACCGAATTTAGATTGATTTCAAGAAGGAATTTTAAAAACAAATGTTTTTTTCATAAGATCGTTTGAGTTCAAATTATTTCTACTTTTTACTTTTTTCTTAGTGTCGGTTGAAACCACCAAGGATGAAAATGAATGTTTTAATTTTAAGTCAAAATTTCATAAAATATAAGCATTTAGTTTAAAATTTTTTGGTAACGAAATTGTATTAGTGAGAAATAGAAGGAGACGCTACCGCACCTTCTATGCTGCTAACAATCTTTGAGGTCCCGTCCGTTAGAGGTCCCGTCTCCGTTCAAGTTTATATAGTCCTCACTATGATTTATGGGATTATCCATCTACGGTTTAATTAGAAGAATGTAGAAGTGATTTCTAGCCATCAATGTATAATCAAAACTCTGTGACTGATTTTGACATCCAAAGAAATATATATATTTTTGTAGAATTCTCTCTGCTTAAGATATTGTGAATGTTTTATATATTCATTAAAATTCAATTTTCTTCTCCCAACCTCACAGCTTTACCAGTATATCCGTTTATCGAGCTGTGCATCTGGCTTTGTGGCAGCTTTCATAATTTGCAATTAACATTCATTGGTTGCTTTCGAATCGAATGCATTCACAATTGCCGATTGCAAATCCTTTTTACGGCATTTGCCATGCCCACAAATATTAATTAAACTGTGATCCAGATATTCTAATTGGTTTCCAATCGCACACGAGAAGCATAAATTTCTGTGGGTGCTAAATTGCATTAATATTAAATCAATTGGTAAATGAAAGCTTCAGTAACATTTGTTGTATGGGTCAGAAAGTGCATTGTCTGGACACTGAGTAATGAACCTAATTGATTAGTGCGTTGATCATATTGACAGGGTTTTTGTTGACCATTCGACAAAACCTCAGAAACCACTTAATCAGCCAGTTGCAGTTGCGCAACCACAGAGAACTGCACAAACAAACCGAATGGAGGGACACATAGTTAGCCGCAGCAGAAGGAAAGCAGATTAAAAAAGTTCACATAAACCACTCGGTTGTGTCTGACTGTGAAGTGAATCTGTGTTGAAAATAAGCCACAATTTTGAGAATTGATTTTAATATAAAAATAATGGCACAACTGCGAAGCTGCTAATGAAAATTAGTTGGATGGCGGTTAAACTAATTATATTTCGCAGAATTCTGACTGCAAAAGTTTGGCCTCGTTTCCTAGACGGTAGTTAATTGGCCACATAGTCTCCCGACTCTCTGCTTATGCATATGAAAAACTTGGCAAATGCTTTTCTGTTTCTTAATAAATTGAATCAAGTTGGCGCATTGCAATTAACAAAATCTGCATTTGAAATGAGCCACAGCGAATTCTGCGTTGGCTTGCGTTGATGCTCTTCAGTCACGTTCCTATTGTATAAATTTCAAATTACAGCCAAGTGTGGCCGTCGCATTACGGGAATTTTCGCCATTAGGTTCGTATTTCAGTGTCTGCAAAAAGAAAACAAAAAAATAACGGTAAAAAGATACAGCCACCTCATGGTGGGTGTGTGTTTTTGTGGGTGTCACAAATTCTCTTTCGGACGTAGGGCAACATGTGAAAAACCCCAAAAAGTTTGCTTAGTTTTTCAGGGTTTTGAGTGTTTTTGATGTGCTGTTTAGTGTTTTTTTTGTGGGCTTCGAAATGTGAGATGCAGTTTGAGGTTTAGCATGCAGGAAACTGCTGTTAAGCTGACTGCTCTTATTTAGAAGGCAATAAAATTTAATTGAAAATTGTTAAAGAACGGATAAATGCTTCAACTTAAAAGCATTTCAATTTTGAGCATTGAATTCCCCATTGTTGTTTCCCGGCCCATACTGGATACCATCCAAGGTGTGGGTAAAAGGATTACAGCTTTGTTAAAAGAAAATTCTTATAAATTATGTAGCCTCCAATTAACGTCCCAAGGCACAAATTTAGCTGCTGACAGGCTGACATTGAGGCGCTGACGCTGTAGAGCATCAAAGGGATTGACTGAGATTGGCACTCAAAATGCACTAGATGGAAATGAAAAAAGTGAAAAAGGCACACAAGCTCAGCAAAAGGAATTATAAAAGAATAAGTCAACTATTTGCATAGGGGTGTCCCCCGAAACTTTAATCACTTTTTGAGGACATCTGATCGGGTTGATAATTATATTGAAAAATGGTTTTTCTATCCTCTTTTATTTCTGCCCTTTGCTTTCACTTATTATTTAGTGTTGTTTGCAGGTGAGTTAGACTTACCTTCTTCTTTTCTCTTTCCTTCCTTACCTTTTCCGTTTTTGTTTTAATCTTCTTTTCTTTTATAATAACCTACTTTTTCTCCCATTATTTCCTTTTTTAAGCATGGTACGGAGATACTTGCGAAAAGTGTGCACATTATTTCGTCAATAGCAAGAGCGAAATAAGGCTCTCATCTCTAGTTGTTTTGTTTACAAATTCAAATTAATTAACAGCGAATAGTTATGGTGGCCTCCAATGATGCAATAGTTGCTACAAAAGTTTTCTGTAATTTGCAAGAAGCGGTAGTGAGGGGGTACCTAGGGTTCGACAGTGTAAGATTAATCCTTACTTGCAGTAAAGATCAAAGTGGGGGCAGATGTAAAACGTAAATAAATCGCAAATAAATAAATGGTTTTTAGGTTCATCGTGACCTTTATATGTAATTTTTCAATAATTTGCTCCCATAGGCAATTGGTGCTCTATGGACATGACTTGAGAAGGGGCGTAATCGACTGTTTGGGCCATGGCATCTCGTTGTTATGTACTTATAATGGAACGGCAAAGATTAGAAGATGTTGTCCAGGACTTTTTTTTTTCCTTTTGGCTATATAATAAGCCGAGCTTCTCTCAATCTCTTGGCGTGTGTGCTTAAAATTTTTCACACAAGTGAAAGGGACCTACACAGTTTAACGCCGAACCCGAACTGCAAAGTTTGAGAAACTTTTAGATAGTTACTTCACGGCTGGCGCCAATAGCTGATGAAGATGACCGGCTGTGTAAAAGCTATTTTTCTAAAGAAAGAAAAAAAGCTAACTCCCACTGCTCATCACTGCCTCCTTGAGCTGCGATGGGTACGCCACCATCACATCCACTTTGGCGTGATTAGCACTACGGCAGCGTAAGCTGTCCTTTAACAAAGCCCAATCCACGTTGCAATGGTCTCCTATAACAATCAATTGTTAATAATCACTATATTTACTTCCCTTTCCAAGAGCATTGCCTATACTTTTTTCTGTTTCTCTTGTATTAAATTAATTAGGGCCACATTCTCCTCCAATGAAGTTTTTCTTTTTAAAACACCGTAGCCCCACACTTTTATGTATAGACGGTTCCACGTCTATTCAACACGAAACAATCTCCACACGTCAATTCAACACAAAATAAATTCAACACAACTCAATTTCAACACAAGGTATTTCAACACCACTACAATTTCAACATAATCTATTTCATCACGAAGCAATTCCACATCGCCAAATTTCAACACAATACAATTTTAACACCAGAAAATAGAACACAACAACAATTTCAAATTTCAGTCGAACTCGACTGTAGTATACCTCGTACCAGCGAAAGTGTATTCACATTTGTAAGTTCACTTGCATGCGTTTAATTTGTAATGTGTTAAAATGACGAAATTTTTTGGAAAAAGAGCGCTCGATTTTTTCCAAAGAAATTTTTACCTGTTACCCTTCTATCCTTGATGAGGTTGGTACAACACACTTGCATTTTATTTACTTTCACCACTAATTTACTTATGAAAATCCTCGTTGTTTGTGTTAAATTTGTAATGTTCACGACGTGACGTATGTTTAATTGACGTGAAATTTGTCAATTGACGTTTTCCTCGTTGACTTAAAACGAATTGAAGAGTCATTTTTAGCGATATGAACACAAATAACTAACTCACAACAGGATAAGCTAACACACAACTGATACCAACACAGCAATTCATTAATTCGTCAACTCAACACAATAAGGTTGGTACTACACACTTGCAATTTATTTACCATCTCCACTTATTGAATTTAAATGTGGTTGTGTTGAATTGACGTAGTGTTGAACTGTTGTGTTGGGTGAAATGGCTTTGTGATATATGTGTAGATGTGTGTTGAAATTGTGTTGAATTTCTTCGTGACTTATTTGTTTTGTGTTGAATTGGCGTGTGTTGAATTGTTGTATTAGGTGAAATAACATTGTGTTATAAAGACGAGTGTCGAAATTGTTTTATGATGACTTTGTTTTGTGTTGCATTTGTTTGTGTTGAGTTGACTGATGGTTGAATTGTTGTATTGAGTGAAATGACTGTTTGTTTTATAGACGTGTCACCGTAGAGTCATCGTCACACACTTGTTTATGTAGACAGCGAAAAATATGGTTTACATATATTTCAAACCTTCGAAATAATCATGACGTCGGCTGGCAATGCTGTGATATCGATATGATAATTTCGCGAGTGAACTGCAGACTAACTCACGAAACAGCAACCTGCGATTTCGCTGGAATTTCGCGGGTATCTCCGTACCAAGCTTTATTAGTTGAATCCTTTTAACCTATTTTACCACATTATCAACTTTCTTTTTTCATTCTCCCTGACTTTTTTAACTGGCTTTCCCAAACTTTCATTCCTCAACCTTCCTTTCCTTCCTTCCTTTTTCTGCCACTTTTCCTTCCTTCAATTTTCTACATTTCAGTCCGATTTTATTCTTTATTTAATCTTCTATTTCTATCTCTCCTAATTTCTCGTTCATTAGCAACGAACTTTTAATCTCTATCCGAAAATTTTGATATATTTTTAGGACAGTGGTTAAGAAGTAAGCTTTCAAACAGCAGCTTGGATTAGAAAATAAAATCAATATTGAATATTTAGAGAGGTTGAGTAAGCATTGCTTACTAAGCAACACAAGCTCTGGAAATCCGTATGCAACGAGGAGGGGACAATGAGAACAAAACATTGAACAAGTATAAAATTTGTCATATGCAACATACAAACTAACTGCACAAAATGAACGATAAAGACAAATAATATGAGGAAAATATTACCAAATTAATATTCATGTTTTATGTTGTTTGTTTTAAATTTATCTTTCTAAAACATAATCCCAATCTCAAAATAAATGGTGGGCGGAGAATCCTAACAAATAATTGTTGTTAACAAAAACGACCTGTGCAACCTGTAAAGGTCAATTTATACAAAAAACAAGAAAGAAAGTCGGTCAAGCCCGACTGTAACATACTCTGTACCCTTAACGTCGCAGCTCGCTTTTGCTCACGAGTTATACTCGCTCATCTCTAAGCTTCACTCTCTCTCTCTCTTTCTCTCTCTCTCACTAAGACTGCCGTTCATTAGAATGCTATGGTGATGGGTGGGGGGTGGTGGGTGTTTACTGGCCGTTTTTTGCTCATTGCTTGAGTATCGTTCATCCGATCTTTATCATTTCTTCAGCAAATCGATAAATAATTTTGTTTACAAGGTATCTCTAGAAAGAACGAACGATCTATCTTCAAAACTGTAGGAGATATGACGTTTTTTCCAAATTGCGGGGGCGGAAGGGGGCGTGGCAAAAATTGAAAATAAACTTGATCTGCCTGCAAGTATAAGAAATATATGCCCCATACATGTCAAACCTCTATCTCTTACCAACTCTGAGATCTCTTCGTTCATACGGACGGACGGACGGACAGACGGACAGACGGACAGACGGACGGACGGACAGACGGACAGACGGACATGGCTGTATCGACTCGGCTGTTGATGCTGATCAAGAATATATATACTTTATAGGGTCGGAAACGATTCCTTCTCCCTGTTACATACTTTTGCACAAACTTAATATACTCTATGTACCTTCGGTACAGAGTATAAAAATAAAATAAAATCATAAACATTAAACGAATCGGCTTGGACGTTTATTTTCAGAATGCGCATCCATATGCTAAATAAATAACACCAGCAAGCATCAGAAATAATCCATTAAAGCCACAGATTATTTTTGGACTGTGGAACGCGGAACTCAAAAATCCAGTAAACAAATTTGGTATTGATACAATTTTGGGAAATGCATTTTAATATATTTTTCATTATGCGCTTTTACATTTTAAACCATATCTTGAGTTAGAAACATTGGATGGAGTTACACATTTAAAGATTAAGAACTTTCCAACATTAGATTTTATACGTAGTTTGATTGCAACAATTAAAAATATTTTAAAACTGACGGACAAAGCTCAATCGACTCAGCTCGCATGTTGATCAAAAATTATTTCTTTTTTGTGGTCCAGGGTGATTCCTACGATGCGCTGCCAACTTCTGGGCAGTATTATAGTCAAGGCTGCCAACCCCTCGGGAGGGGTTCACCTCCGCGGTTCGAACCCGCGAATCTTTTAACATTGATATTTTTAATGTAATATTTGAGCTTTGTTTAAGTTAATCATGGAAAAAACAAAAATAATAGTAGATAAACGCGTCTGACTGACACTTGTGTTGCAGGAACAGCTATTACTACAAATGCGACTTATTTTAGTTCTTTACAATAATTGTTTACCAAAAACTATTAGAGTTTTTAGGCAATCTTTAAATTTCACAAAAAGAAGCAAAGAATTTGGTCATGTATATGTCAGTTCTTCTTTGTTTTCTAGCTCTAAGCCAAAGATTCCATTTCATCTTCATAAGAATATAAACATTAGGCAAATGCCTAAATATTAGAATCAAATTTATAACGACGCACAGTGGCCGGTTTGGCCGGCTTAGTGTTGCAATAATAAATAATAAATAATAAATAAATAAATTTAATTTAATAAAGGGAACTCCAACTAACCCAAAAAACTTTGGCTTATTGAATTTGGTCAACTATTTTGGATTTTACAGTGGTTCAAAGTTGAACAATTTTTCAAACTCATAAATTTGGTTTTTTTTTGGTTTCAAATGTCACGTTTGGGAACGTATTAAAACCAAAAGGATATTCCGATTGGAATCTGGCTTTTTGTTTTTTAAAGATGCATCAATTCTATAAAAATGAATTACAAAATTTAATTTTCTTTTGAAAATTAGTTGAGTTATTGAAGTTTTACTGAAGTACTAATTTTGTACCATATTTTCCAACTTCCAACTGAAAATTTTTTTAAAATACATATATCTAAATAGAATAGAAAAATATGGGATTGTGCAACTTTGCGCATTGCGAGTACGAGCGATTTGAACATATCAATATACATGATTAATCTATGTATTGATATGAAATGAAAGCAAGTTTCCTTGTGCACGAGAGTCGGGCCTGTTTCGCGCTGCAAAAATCCTAACTTTTGAACGGAAAGAGATATTTGAAAAATTCCGAAAGAAAGGGGATAGAGAATTGTTGTAGCTTTAAAATGAGCTTAAGGTCATCATTGTAGGTCAACCGGGTGACTCAGGATCAGCTGCCCGTGTTTGAGCAGCTGAACAGTGTTTACAAAAAATTGACGTTCAGAGCTGTCTAGTGTATGGCGAATTACGATGAGATTCACAGTTCTCGTTGAGACGCTTCCTTTGTCATATAAATACGATGGTTGTTTATTGTATATTATCTTATGTAATACAGGGTGGTCCATCTAGTGTTTGGAATTTGAACTATTCATAATTTGACTTTAAAAACGTCAAATGTCATTCGGAAAGCGACTAATATTTAGTAAAAGCTTTGACATTTACGAAATGGGTCGCTATTTGCTTGAAGAAAGTTGGGAAATGTTAAAAACATATTTCCAAAGTGGTGAGTCCTCGACTCAAACTGTGCGAAATTGCAAAAAAAATATTAAAAAAAACAAAATATTAAAAAAAACTAAATTTGTGTAAAACTGGAATGTTTGTGGATAAACCAACCCGTGTACGTTCTTGTCCGGTGCGCTCGACCGAAAACATTGCTGCGGTTGCTGAAAATGTGCGTGATCAACCATCGATCTTAACAATTGGAAATTTCGCGCACTTCTTTGATGCGTGTTTGGCATAAAGACCTTGCCATGAAGCCATACAAAGTTCAATTGGTGCAGCAGCTAAAGCCAATTGACCATCCGAATCGTCTACAGTTCGCAAATTGCTCGGAAGATCGTTTGGCCGAATATGGTGAATTTTACCGAAAAATCATCTTTTCGGATGAAGCACATTTCCACCTCGGTGGTTATGCTAGCAATGTTATTATACGTAAGCAGCGTCACAGTTTCTGAATATTTCAATTCCATAACAAAGAGTAGGTGTCGAGTACGTCTTTGCTATGAGGATTCTAAGATTTGTCGGCAAATAACATTAAGTCAACGAAAGCTGTCTTAGTATTCCGTGGAGTTTTCCAGGGGCTTTAGTCACTTGTTTATTCACGCTCAGAGTGTCATTTAAAGTTATACCTAGATTAACGGCTTGAGCAACATATTCTAAAGGTGTGCCAGCAATATTTAGTCGAGGTAGATCCGTGGTACTTAGTGACTTATTATATATTACTATTTTATTTTTTGCTTTTACATTTTGCTGGATTTACTGATAGTCCGTTACGTTAAGCCCATACATTATCATTCAACAAATCATTGTTACATATATCGACGCACTTATTTATTCTATTTAACGGACGGCTAACATACATCTGTTCGGGCGCAAAAAATCTTTCTCTTTCTCTGTGTACCTTTGGTACGGAGTATAAAAATAGTTGCATTAATTTTAACTAAATAAAAATCTAGTTAGAGAAACTTTGCTACTGTGTGGGTAAAGTGGGACTCTACTTCTCCCACAAGTATCATCGCTATAAATAATATGCCGCCTGTAGAGCGACACGTATACCAAATTTAAGCTTCCTGTGTATTTTTGTTTAAGCAGATTTACAAATATTGGTCCCATCTATCAATTTGGCTAAAGCGAAACGCAATTCATCCATGCGTATTATTTTTGTCATTTATTTGTATTATTAAAGTCAAGTCGTTAAGTAAACTCATTTAACTAAATATCCTATTTCATTTTGGGCTTCCTTTTCAGCTCAATCAATGCTTAATGCACATTTTATGCCATTTAAGATTTCTGCCTCTCTTTTATTTCCGCACTTTCTCTTCATTAAATATTGACAGAAGCTTTTCAACAGCAAAATCCATTTTGAGGACTCTGACATTCGATAATGCTGATGAAATTTCATTTTCATCGGGTCAAGAACCTGGCTGGGGTTAAGGAAGCGAAGCAACAGAGTACAAATAACAGGCGTAAAGTCAACGCAGAAACAAAAACGGAGCTCCAACAGTCATTTCCTGCAGCTGGGCTAGAACGGAGGGTGAGGGAGGTAAGTCAAGTGAATGATTCTTGTTGTGGGCGTTTTTACATATGGAGCTCATAAGTCAGCTAAACAATTGGTTAGAAAATCGATTTTATTCCGAAAGTCTGCGGGGTCTTACCACGCCTTTTGTCGGTTAATGACATTACATTTTCAGGGGGAACAATCAAAATATTGTTTCATATTTCAGCTAGTTGTCTCTCTGTGTGTGTATGTGAGTCACAGTTGCCCTTAGTTACGTAGGATACAAACAACAATGAGCTCTGACATTTCATTTTTGGGGTGCACGAGGTCCTTTTTATTAATCCTTTGTGTACATTTAGTGTCCAGTTTTACGAGTTGATTGCCATAAATTTGACTGTTGAATTTATGCTAAGTGCAAATTGCAAGTTTTCCTTTCTTTTTTTTAGTACTTTTTTGAATTAATTGCAGACAATAAAGTTGTGTGTTTACTTTTTCATATTTAGTACCCAGCCAGAGCATTGCCCTGTTAAGTGTGCTACATTTCTCTCCAACCCTCCCAAAATTTAAACACAGTAATCTGCGCTATTTCAATTCCCAATTTTTAATTAAATTGATTTCCTTTGGCCCACTTGGCGGCCATCCAAAAGAAATCACACACCGCAGTTACCGCACGGAAGTCCCAGACCACTGACCACTTTGTTGTCACCTCCAGGCCACCGGCTACAGACATTCTCAAATTAAACGATAAACTTTCATTAGTAAAGCACGAGAAAAAGTGCTTCGCGCTTTTGTTGTGCCTCTTCTGGAGCATGGACTTGCCACCTGGCCTGGTCGTAGGTTGTCTTGGCGACGGTTACAAAATAAATCGAAACTCAACCTCCAAAAGTTTGGTGTCCTCAACTGTCTGCTTTTATGTACTGCAGTCGTTGCAGTCCCCCTTCGTACCACCTTCCTTATGATTGTCATTGGCCCCAATTATGTTGAGGAGGTAAATACTTTACTCAATTGTACCTTCGACTTCGATTTGATTTCGTGCTGGGATGGTTTATAAAACTTGTAGAAGTTACTTGAAACGTTAATGTTTCTCCATCATGAAATCAGAGTTTATTTTACTTGGGAAAGCAATGCAATTACCTGGAACTAATGTGATTTTTACTGGGTAAAGGGAAAATGGTTCTGACTTCCTATAGCGAATGCTATCAACTTTGAAACGATGTCTTTGAGTGTGTTTTTAATGTATGGATAAAAAGTAGTAAAAAGCAAAACCTTATTGGGAAGTTGCCAATCGAGTTTAATAAAATCGGTTTTAGCATATTATACGCTCTTCTACTAATACAATTGTAGTCCAGAGAGAGAAATCTTGCAGAGCAATTTACCGTATCTTGTTTTGGGATTCCCAACGAGTTATAGATATTCCAAATTGTAAATCCAAAAGCTAAGCGGCAGTCGATAGCGAAGGCTACTGATGATAGAACCAGAAAGTTCTGGAACCAGCTGAATAGACCAACCCACTATTTGCACTGTCACACATTTTTGACTTCAAAAAAGATGATCGCATCGACACCAAAAGAATCTGAAAGGGTATGATAATAGTATAAAATCCTAGTCTAGGCAGGATCTGATTAGCTGCCGTTTTCTTTTTATTGTTTTGAATTATTTACTTTGAAGTTTTTAGCTTCTGATTGGGTTTTAGACTTTCATACTCCGTAAATCATTTACAATTTTTGCTGAAAGTCTTCGACAAAGTTGTACCTCTTAATATGTCCAAATATATATTTACACACTGTAAATTCAAAAATAACAATCTTCATACTGAAAATTACAAATATGTGGAAAAAACATCAAGCTTTTCCGGTTTTTTTTTAGTTTTTTAACATTATGTTGAAAACTGTTTCGAGTTCGACCAAGCAATACAAGTCAGTTTTATTCGATTACTCCTTTATATAATTATAGACCTGCAACCAACTAAAATAGGTTTTTGGGGTCGGAAACGTTTCTTTCTCCCTGTTACATACTTTTGCACAAACTTAATATACTCTGTATACCTTTGGTACATACAAACTAAAAAGGGTCTCATTTTATGGTCAAATATCGGAATTTCGTTATTTAGGAATTAATTATGATTTTAGAAATGATTTGGTTTGTTTTTTTAAGCGATTTCAGCCCAAAATTTAAAACTTGAGAAAATAAATACTAAAAATATACGAGTTATGTTAAAAATGTTAGATGCTTGTAGTCCTTAAACTATATCAAGGAGGAATCGAATGAAGTACACAAAAAAAAAGAACTATTATAATCATGGCAAGATTGGTTCCAAGATATTGACTGTAAAAAAAGTTTAAACTGGATTCTTATAGGACAATTTTTGTCATTTTGAGTATGAATATGTGATCTTTCTGTTTGCAACATTCTAATAGTTTTTGGGCCGAATTAAGAGCTCCAACTTCGCCTCAGATGCTAAAACAAAGATATTGAGTACTTTAATCCAATTAGAAGAAAACAACTTCAAAGGTCTATTAAATAACAAGTAAGAAAGTCTGTCAAGCCCGACTGCGGCTGCGCTGCGGCAACGAACTTTCTTTTGGTCATAACTTGACCAATAGATGGCGCCACTACTTGATTTTCAAAACAGACCAGTAGATGGCGCCACTACTGTAACCATTGGAACTGACTTTTGGTCAAAACTTGAATATCATTCCTCCGATCTTTATCATTCCTTTAGAAAATCGATAAATTCTATTGATTAATAAAAATCTCTAGTAGGTACAAACCTTCTATCAACAAAACTGTGGGAGATATAAGGTTTTTTTTCAAATTGCGTGGCGGGAGGGGGCGTGGCAAACATTGAAAATAAACTTGATCTGCCTGCAAGTATAATGAGTTTTTGTCCCATACATGTCAAACCTCTATATCTTACCATCTCTGAGATAAGTTTGTTCATACGGACGGACAGACGACTCGGCTGTTGATGCTGATCAAGAATATAAATACTTTATGGGGTCCGAAACGTTTCCTTCTCCCTGTTACATACTTTTGCTCAAACTTAATATACTCTGTATACCTTTGGTACAGAGTATAAAAACGGCAGCTAAACAGACCAAACTCAGTCAAGATTTTTACACGAGATCAAGTTTTAGTGTTGCACAGTGTTGTTGGTGCGCTGTTACTTATAATTATAGAGAATGTCACCTCAGAAAACAATAAAGTTGGCTCGGAATGCAAACCCTCAGAACTGGTTCGTTTTCTTAACTATTTTTACTTAAAGCTGAACCAGAAAAATATTAAATTTTATAAAAAAAATTTTTTATATCACTATTTTAAGCAATATTACTTCATTAGGGTAAAGTTATTTGACAATTGTACATATTGTATTGTAGCTTTAATAAAGACTAAAGGCCGATTTCTCTTCTTCCAGATAGCTGCTATATGTCAGATAAACTCACAGTTTATTTTGTTATTTATTAGCTTATGTGACAGATAGCTCTATGTAGAAGATGTGAAATCGGCCCTAAGATCTCCACGAAATTTTATTCATCTGAATAATTTTTAAGTGAAATATGAATGTAGATTCTTAATTGGGTAACGACAGTTTTGAGACGAGTCCGATGTTACGAGTGATTTAAAAAAAAATCAATATTCCTGGTTAGTTGCAAGATAATTGTTTAAAGATATACAGGACATATATATATAGGACATATATATAGGACAGGTAAAAGAAATATGGATTTTCCAGTGCTTAGGTAAAGATAAAGTTACACAAGTATTTGCCATTTTGATCGATCTATTTGATCTATATTTTAGATCCGGTGGACTGAGGTGGGTCCATTTAGTTCAATCGCGGGAGAGCAGTACATCAACACTTGTTAATAAATTTCTCATCCAAAGAGATGTGTCTATTTGAACCCCCAAAATGCTAAATCTCCTTATTACCACCACAATGATTGATATTCCAAAATATTTTAAAAAATTTTTCAGTTGAGTATATAATGTTCTTGAGAACAGAACAATATTAACTTAAATAAAGTTTTTGAGTGCTCAACAAAATATTCTTGAAGTGAGAACATTACACACTTTTTTGAGTTGCCGCGGCAAAGTAAAAGGCACACCAAATTTATATCTATATTACATTATAGTTTAATTACACTGAGCACATCTAATATCCCACATCATGAGTTAAAATGCTTAATGGCTATTTGCATTGCCAACATTTCGTAAATTTTTGTTTTGTCAAAATAATAAGTAGGTTGGTGTCTAAAAGAACCACCCAACAAAGATGACCAATTTTGCCACGGCAACTGTTTATGACTCATAATGTGGGATGTTAGATGTGCTCAGTGTAATTAGCTTATAACCCATTTTTTTATAACTAGCTTCTATAATATTAATGACTCATAAATGCGGCTATACTACAATTGTTATATAAGAATTAACGACCATCGGGTTAACTATCTTGAAGCTCATAGAAGTAAGAAAAATGATTAATATTCTAATTTTTACCACTGAAATTGGGTGAAGAATTCAAGTGTGTAGCCAAGGGCTTTGAAATATACGCTTTAAACAGTCTGTTTTTTATTGCCTTCATTATGCCGAAGATTTTGGCTTATAATCAAGGAATTTGCACACTTTTTACACGTCACATTCCGCAGCTGCGTTTTTTGAGGAAGCTGTCTACTCGACTTCCATTGAGGCGCTTTTGTTATATACTCTGGTACCATAGAAAATAATCCCATTTTTCTTGAATTTATATATATGTTTATAGTTGACCAAAGCTTTTGGGTTAAATTTATGAGAAAACAAAGGGAAAAGTTTACTGCTTAAACTGAGATTATTCTAGTTCGCAAATAGTGTGCAGAACTGCATAGTTCGATTTGGTGCATTGGATAAAAATTAGTCTCAGAGATAACCATCAATCTTTTGATAATTACAATTTTTTTACGGATCATAGGTACTAGCGCATAGTACCAACAATTCTTGTTCGATTCTATCAACAATATTTTTATATCAAAATAATTTGCTTTATAAATTTAAATGCACAAAAAATATTCATTTGTCATCCCTTAACTTCAGCTAACTTTGACAGCTGCTTATTTACAGGGTTCTGTCAAATTTACATTTCTACAGTATTTAATCAATACACGAATTACTTTTTTCTATACAAAGCAACACATTGCAATTTTTTTTTTAATTGTTACATCTTGTTTGTCACTTTTTTGTTAGCAACTTACGATGTACTGGGTTGGTGTTAGATTAATGTTAGATGTTAGATCTTATGGCAGGCTCAGATACGTCATCTTGGAAGTTGCCAAGGGAACACCTATCATTTGGACATTTAGTTCCTGTTCCAGCCTTCTCGTGCACATGTACCAGGGCGCTCCCGGTAGTTGGAGGACACGGATCTTGTGTAGATGCGTTGTAGCTGCAATCCCAAATACTTGCAGGCCGTATTTCCATCAGATAACACAAAGCACAAAAATAAGACTTTTTCCAGTATTTTGAAGGGTTGATGGTGATTCAAGATGATTTTTGTGTGCTAAACACGAATCTGTAGTCAGTGTATGGTCCATCACGTCAAGATTTTTAGTAATTTAAGCTTAAAGTGGCAAAAACGGCCAATTATTACCCTTTTTAGACGAGTTTGGTAGGGAACCTATATTTTTGTTTTGACTCTCTTTGATGATATCGTAAAGTACTACTCCGTAACTTGTATCTTTAAGCTGAAATCACTAAAAATCTCCACGTGAAGAACAATTTTTTTAAAAACATTCCAGTCTTACCAGGGATTAATACCGAAACCAGAATCGGATCAGTTTACAAAAAAACCGTTTTAAGTCACGTACCGGAACCGAAACTAAATTACATTTTATGAAGCGAAACACGTAAAAGGTAAAAAATTATCTATGGAGAATTTTTTATAGAATTTTCAATACTTTTATATTTTTTTCGTTTTATTACACACGATTCATTTTATGACATCGCTGTTTCTCAGAAACTAATTTTTTTCCTTTATAAAATAAAACAAAATTAGACTTGTACCGGTACTTAACGGAATACCTAAAGAATAATCTAGATGCCGTATCGGAACCGATAACCGAAATATAACCTTAAACCTAAACATTCAACCTGGGACGTACTGGAACCGGTACCGAAACCGAAACCTTTTCGGTACTAAGCAAAATTCCTTCCATGAATTTTGTTCATTTATAGGTAAATTATTTACTAAGCTTAAAACATAACTTGATGTTTGGTTTTTGTGTGAAGTTAATGTTGTGCCTGATAGCTCGTTTTTTCCAATTTTAATGTAACAATTTTGAAAGATTGCTACTGAGAGGTGTACCTATGGATTACAGTTCTGGGTGAAAGCACGTCCAGACGGCAAAAGACAAGTAACTCAACCGAGTCCTGTATCCAGCTTAACACTTTGGACTCGCCATTCAGCTTTACCTTTAGCCTTTTGAAAACAAAAATTTTTGTTGCAAAATGTTTGCGCTTCTGACCTTGCATATTTCTTTTATAATCTAGTCCGCAAGCTTTTTAAACTAAAAATATAGTTCTAAATAAACATTTTCATCAAGCTGCACATTTTCCAACTAACCAGGTTTTGCAGCTAAAAGTTTAAACAAGTCTTTTTTTTTTGTATCTCTTATAAATCTTTTGTTCATAATGACAGGCATTGTATCAGAATAAGGGGGCATATTGGCACCTACCTGTTGTTCCATTTTTTGATTACGGCTGCTAATTGCAGACATTTTTGCTGCTGTTTTTGTTTGTTCACTATAAAAACTAAAGAAAAACTTTCAGCTAATTTACAGCGCTTTTTTTGTTGTATTTTCACTCAACTATGCGAAAACGCATTCACAATTTTGAAAAGAGGCACAAACCAAGTGCACGTACCGAGATGCAGTACATGCAGATGTACCCAGTATATGCAGCTGTTGTGCAATGTTATTTGGTTTTTGTTTTCGAAAACGAATGAATGCAGCAAAACAAAAAGCGAAACAAGAATACCACAAGACCAAGCGCACCTGGTGGTGCAGGGTAAACAACGTGGTGACGGCGGCACACGCGACACAGAGGGGAGTGCCAGAGCAGCTGGCGGTTCTGGTTCCGATCAAACAGTTTAATTCGTTGCGGGTTTTTTTTTTGTATCAATCAAATCCAATTTTTGCACAAATTGTTGCCAATTTTAAACACACATTTTTTGGCGCCTATTTTGATTTAAGGGTAACTTAAGAGAGTGTCCCTCACCAGCATGAACCGCACGCAAACGTTTCAGAATAACAACTGAAGCTAACAACTGGCAGGCAGTTGGTTGGTTTACCCCAAAGGGGAATGTCGTGAAATTGAAACGTCAAGGGTAGTCCTGTGCAAGAGAAATTTAGGTAGCTAAGAGAGCACTTCCTCTCTCTTCGTCACACTTTGACTGTGAATTGGACTACCGTCTGGTTTGGTTTGTTGGCAGATGTGCAGCTGGCAATCGTAAATACATAGGACACACGAGACATTTGACATTAGGATGATCCTATGGCTTAGCAGAAAATTGTTATATATTTTTTTTTATTTATTAACCTTAAGCCAAAGAAGTAAAATTAAATAACAAATAAATAAATACAAAGAGAAAATGTTTCGTAGATTCCTATTAAAAATATATGTTATTCTGCCATTCGTTCTGAATTCTGTGTTATATCCTTGCAGAGGAGGGTATGAGAGCTTCTTAGATTTCGCACTAGAGTGATCTTCTCTCCTTTCTAGGCTTTACACACTGCAAGGGTATATGAACTTCGGGTGTACCGAAGCTATCGATCTTTTATATTTTTGTCATTTTTGCATATTCTTAATCATAATTTATGTTCAGGTTGTGAGGACTCTCTCGCTCTTCCACCTATTTTCTCTAGAAAAAACGATGTTTCTTCTTTTTCTTGTTCTCCTCCTCTGGAGCTGGTGAGGGTGATGGACGACGCGGAAGTAAGGGCGGCGGACTAACATCCTGACCTCCATTGGTGGCTGTCGAAGTGGGCGACAAAGGACGTGGTGTTCTTAAGATGGAAGTCAACGGTGGCGCTTGTGTTTCATCCTCGTCGATGCGTCCCAGCCTTGAGCCGTGCACCGAGGCCATCTCTGAGGGAGTTTTTAGATGTGATCCCGCCTCATCACCAAATTCACTCTCCATGCCCATGCCGATGGTGGCACCCACTTTGGCACTGGCTCGTTTAAAGTGATCGCTCAACTTAATCTGCACCACATTGATGAACATGGAAGTCAAAGCCAGGCCAAAGATCAAGTAAATCATGCTGACCATCACATAGATCGGATTACTGGGCACTAGATCACCAAAGCCAATGGTGGACATCGAAATAAAGACATAATAGAAGGATCCCAAAGTGCTCCAGCTCGGCTCCACTATATTGTAGCACACCGTGCCCATCAGAATATAAGAGATGAGCAGTAGAGAAGCCACCGAAACGGGTAAATTGAATTCATCGTCCACCTCAAAGGTTTCGGGATAGGGTGAGGTAGGTGTTTCCAGGTGTGAGGTACCTAATGATTTGCCCGCCTCAGCATCGGCCTGTGCGGATTCGTTGTCTGTTTCGTCTTCAGCCGATTTCCCGAAGAACATGCTCGGACGACGTATAGCCATGTCGTAGACAGTATTAAAACCAGTCATGGCATCTCTGATCTGTTGTTGCTTTCTTATGCGTCGACAGGAGCGTGTGTAGTACATGCGACGGACGTAGGCCCACAGGAATTTGACGCAACGCGTAAATAGTTTACCCAAATCAGCCAATACGATCAAAAACATGGGAATGCCAATAATGGCATAGATAATGGTCAAAGAGCGACCTATGGCGGTCTTTGGGGTAATGTGACCGTAACCTGGAATGAAAATAGAATGGAATAAGTTGGGTTAAAAGTGGAAATTACAATAGAATGTAAGAGGTACCTATAGTGGTGATCACAGTCCAACAATAGATAAAACAATTGACAAAATTCCAAGACTTCTGACCAGGATACCTGCGTATGCCCAATTCAGCTAAATTATTTAGCTCATCCTCAAATTTACGCAGCTTCTGTCTGGCCAATGATTTCCAGTCCTCTTCTCTAAGGGGCAGAGGGAGTTACTCAAACAAATTGAATCAGTTTTTATACCCTGTACCAAAGATAACATAATTTGCCATCATTTTCCAATTTAACCTAGAAATTAGCTTTGATTGAAATACACTAGAAAACAAGGTCCAGTATATTGAAGGGTTGGTAGTGATTCTAGATGATTTTCGTGTGCTGAACGCGAATCTGATTTCAGAAATGGTCCAATACGTGGAGATTTTAAGTAATTTTAGCTTTAAGTTGCAAAAATGTAATTTTTGACGCTTTTTAGACGCGTTTTCTGAAGAAACTAAACTTTTGTATTTACTTTTTTTTATATTATCGTAAGTTACTTTTTCTTAACTTTGAAGTAAACTATTCCAAAGAATTGTACGGTTATCTTTAGCGAAGGTATACCATTTTGAATACATATAATAAAATATCAAAATTGCCTTCTGCCAAAGCTATGCCTTGCAAAAACAGTACAACAGGCTAGTAATATGTACAGAATCCAGACTACCAAGCTATGTATATGAGTCGTCAAGTCGACTGGACCACATTCCTTATTGTTATCATTCATAGGTGTTCTAAAGCCTTTGAAAAGTGCCTGGTCTTTGAATTTTGGAAGCCTCACCTTCTACGTACATACCTATCCAGCATTTTATGAAATTTCTAATTACATTTGAGTCTTTTTTGAGTCTCTGTCTGATTAAAATAGTCATAAATGATACTTTTGTCGGGAGAATATGGTGCCCAAGCCGAGAATCTTCTTAAAGAGTCGGTTTAGCCCGATTTGCTCATCAGTTTTCACTCAATTTCGAGTCATATTCCCAATCATTCGCGAGTCTTTTTGTAGTCGTATTTCAATGAATCACGTTTTAAGCATATACATGAGTCAGTTCCGAGTCTTCTTTAAATTGGACATGAACTTAATCTTTCTAATCTTCAAAAGAGCTTAAAGAGGACTCATCAGTGCGATTCTTGTTAAGATGATCTTCCAAATGTATTTGCTTTACCCTTTTGCGACTATACTTATGTTTTTCTTTCGTCTCGTAATCGCAATACGGTGATTTCTAAAAAGCATTTTTAATTATCAACTGCAGCAATTCTGTGCTATACTATAAAATAGTTTTTTTCGGTCATAATATTGAGGAAACTAGTAAAGATCTTAAAGATTGTTTGAACAGAACCTTTTTTTGTATACAAGGGCTTCGGTTCGGGTTCAGGTTCGGGGGCTGAAATAATTGAAGGGTTTCGGTTCATGGTCCGGTTCGAGGAACCCGGAAAACCCGAGCCGAACCGGTTCTTTGGGGTTCGGTTCAGGACCGGTTTGCAACCTTGGTTATTTACGATAATATCAAAAAAAGGCAAATCCAAAAGTATATGTTCCCCACAAACCGCTTCTAAAAAGGGTAAAAAAATTAATTTTTTGCAACTTTACGTGATGTACTATTTCTGAAAACATTCGTGTTCAGCATACGCACTTTCTCGATTTACCAAACTTTCTAAGCATAAATGACAGAAGTCACATTTTTAAGATTTTATATGAACAAGTGTTATTTGGCGACCTTTCTAATTGTAGATGTAAGTACTCCGGCTGGATGATAGAAAAAACAACTTTATGTTTCATTTTTCCGATATATTTCGATTGCTCTTCGTCGACCGTCTTCAGGGCAAAACTACAAAAAATACCCACCAATATTTAACATACAATCATTTAAAAAAATTCACAAAAACAGTTTAAGTACAAATTTTACACGTCTGCACTGTGTGACGTAGAGTCTTAAACTAATTAGTCAGTTCGCGAGTATGTGTCTGTATAAATGAGCGCAGTTCTCGGTGTCCGTTTTGTAGTTGAGTCTCCTGTCTGTTGGTTTATGATGTGCAACATTTCTAATGTGTAGCGCATGTTGTAATGATGCTCTTGTTGTAGAATTGTCGCTGCCTCAAAATTTGGTGCGTGGCCGCTTTCTACACTATGTTGCTATGTGTGTTTGATGTCGTAGCTTGAAGTCAGATTTATGTTGGGCTATGCGGGTTTTCAATTTGGATTTTGTCGTTCCTATGTAAATTTTGTAGCAACTATCGTCTTTATATCCTTCGCATGGTATCTTGTAAATGACATTCTTGTCATTCGCTTCGTCTATTTTTGATTTGGTCCTGTTATAAAATCCTTTCATCGTATTTGTAGGTTTGTGCGCAATTTGTATGTTTTATTTGTCGTAGCAATTTGATCGTGAGAATCGTTCTGATAGTTTGGGTACGAATGTGAGTGATCGGTATTTCTTAGTTTACTATATTATTCTTTTATTTACGTTTTTGTGTCTTTTCAACAATGAATCTACCCACATAGGGAAAGCATTATTTGATAAAATTACTTTTATTTCAGATTCTATGGCTATCTGATATGCTGTGTCGCTGGTATTAGTCATTCTTTGAATGTACCCAAGAGCCGTATTCATTATCATGCTTCTTGGATATTTTGAATTATAGTTGATGATCCGTCCTGAGGCTGTTGGTTTCATGTATTATTTTGTCCACGTCACACAGTGCAGACGTGTAAAAATTGTACGTAAACTGTTTTTGTGAGTTTTGTTAAATGATTGTATGTTAAATATTGGTGTATATTTTTTGTAGTTTTGCCCTGAAGACGGTTGCCGAAGAGCAACCGAAATAAATCGGAAAAAAGAAACATAAAATTGTTTTTTCTATCATCCTGACCTCGAGCCGGAGAACTTACATCTACATTTTATATGAACTTTTAGATGATAAATATTATTTTATAGTGCTGAATAAGTCGGTGCTTTATATACTAAAGATGCGTTTTATAAATCACATCGGGATATTACGACTTTGAGAAGAAATACAGAGCTAAAATAAAGTTGTAACTTGGAAACTCAAACCCCACATATTCACATTCTACTAAAGTCAATACCAATAAAAACGAGAAAGCAAAGCTAACTTCGTCTGTGCCAAAGTTTTAACACACTTGAAAAAGATTGCTTCAACTGGCGATTTCGACCAAACTTCGCAGATCAGCTTAAAAACTGATAAAATTAACCATGACCGAGTTTAAGAGCGATAATATTGAAAACAAAACAGTTTTTCTCACTAAAGCCCATTTTCCAACCGATCATTTCTATGGCAGCTACAAGAAGAAATCATCCGATCCGGTCAGTTCCGACATATTAGCAGCGGACAGACGGACGGACAAAGCTCAATCGATTCAGCTCGTCATGGTGATCAAGATTATATATACTTTATGTGGTTGGAGATGATTCCTTCTATGCGTTGCAAACTTCTGGGCAAAATT
The DNA here is from genome assembly GCA_037044535.1 of Lordiphosa magnipectinata. Lineage (NCBI taxonomy): Eukaryota > Metazoa > Arthropoda > Insecta > Diptera > Drosophilidae > Lordiphosa > Lordiphosa magnipectinata. The sequence goes on from JBAMBO010001890.1 coordinate 1,043,576, forward strand.
ACAATACACTTTTCAAGTGAATAACGAGAGCGTAAGTTAAAGTCGGCTCTAACCGACTTCGACATACCCGCTACTCATGGAATGAAATGTTTAATAGCCTTTCTGTGTGCCTGAGGTGGGAGAGCCGAAAAGTATGCAACATTTTTAAACTCGGCTATTTATCATCCGATCTTGATAAAAATTTAAGGCTTATAGATGTTGCGAATATTAATCTACGTTTTAAATTTGAGTGTGAGTTATTCAACATTTTTTATTGTGGGGGCGGGGGTGGACGTGGCAAAAATATGAAATAAACTTGATCTGCGTGCAGACAATAGGAGTCTAGATATCTAAGTTGGTTGCTCTAGCTCTTCTAGTTTCTGAGATCTAGGTGTTCATACAGACAGACGGACATGGCCATATCGTCTCGGCTGTATATATACTTTATATGGTCGGAAATGACCATTGCTTAGAATCGATAGCAAATTGAGGCGTCCTCCTCTGCTGGTACAGGGTAATAAATATGACAGTCGGACTTGACCGACTTTCTAAATTGTTATTAAAACTACCTCATATTATGACTGACATCCCACAAATGATCGATGAAATCGCGCTTCACCTTACGCACTTCACACTTGTAAATGTTCTCTGACATGCCCTCCGTGTAGCGAAACATCAGACCACCAAAGCCCAGTAAAAGAGCCAAGCAAATGCAATGGGCAATGCAGGTATTGCGTAGTCTTCTCATTTCCTCCAAACGTTGGGGATAGTCCAGTTTCATTAGTACCCACTCTTGTCTGGCTTCGGAACAGAGCTGAAACAAAAATCCTTTGGATATGAGCTTCTCGGTAGGCTGCTCTGCCTGCTTCGATTTAAAGAGGTTCCTGAGTCGCTGAATTAGGCTGGGTTTATCAATCTGTTCTGGAGCATCTTCCTGGGCAGGCAACTCTGTTGGGGTACTTTGTTCTTCTGCTGTTTTCTCTGGCTCTTCCTCTGTTCTTTTTGAGGCTCTTAAGGGTCTCTCCAGGCTGCTGCTGCGCTTGGTCTCCACTTGTGTGGTTTCCTTACTTACAGCTAGGCGTAAGCTGTGACTACGTTTTAGACCCTCCATACTTAAGCTCTGAGCCAGAGCTTCCTCTGCTTTGGCTGCTCTTTCGGCTGCTTCCACATACTTACGCATCAGCTCTTCATGCTGTGCTGCCTCACTAGGTCGCGGCTTCAGGGTGTCCTCCTTAGATTCACCTATTTCTACATACTCCCGCTTACGTTGAATCTCTACTCTTTGTTCGGGTGTCTTGGAGCGTCTTTGGGGACGAACTGGTGACAAAGAACTATGACGACTGACTGATGTGGGAGCTGGACTTGGACTTTTAGTTGACGGTGGTGGCGGCGGCGGTGGCCCTCTAATGGGAGCCGCCACATAACGCCTTGTCTGCTTTTCCTCCGTTGTATCCGCATCGGAAGAGCTAAACTGTGTGGAGGATTCGTCATAGCCGCTGCTGCGGTTTCGTTGACGCAACTTGGGCGCCTCGTTCCTTTGCAAGCGCAAACTGTGCACCAAACGGCGGCGTTCTTCCTCATCCTGTGGTAGTTGTAGGCGATCACTTAACTTACGATAGCTTTGCATAAGACGTTTACGCTCCTCATTATCCAATTGCTGGCGATGTCGAACCTTATGCTCCCGCTTTTCCTTCTCGAAAAGACGTTTCTCGGCCTCGAAACGCCTGCGCTCATCCTCGAAGCGCTGAAGGTTCTGGTCGAGACGACTTAAAGTGTTACCGTTGACTCTTGGATTGTTGCCGGTATAGGAACTCCCGGTGGTCAATTCACTCTCACTCGACTCCTCCTTGTGACGTGGTGTGGACAAACTGCGATGCTTGATCAGTTGACTAGCATCGGGACTGCTCAATTTTTCCGCTTCACGTGGCTGTGATTGACTTCGGACTGCAGTACTGGCGAAACTTTTGTCGCGTTTACGTAAAATTTTACTTTCATGAGCGGTTAACGTGCCGGGTGGACGTATCTGCATTCGCACCATTTGAGGTGAGGGATCGGGCAGCATTTTAGTCTCCTCCTCCTGATCCTGATGTGGCTGCTGCACTGGTGTCTGTTCGCGCTGATGACGCGCCAGACGTCGACGTTGTCGCTGTGGATTGTGCTCCATGTCCAGTTTTTCTGTGCTATTTTCTATTTATTTTCGCTGTTGTTCTCGCTCATTTGGCTTCTATTTATAACGTAGCGTTCATATTTTTTTTTTTTAAATGAAAAATAATTTTTGCCATGTAATTATATCACTTTCGAGTACGATTTTCTTTTTATAGTCCCCTCGAATTGTAGTACAATTTTGTCAGATTTGAATTAAGTTACTAATTAACTTGGAATTTGTGTTGCAATTTGAGGTATGTATGTATATTTGACATACATATAGACATGAGTCTATATCTATGTATCTGCTTGAGTATAAAGAATATTTTTCACACACACGCGGCCTTCTCGTCGTCTAGTTTCGAACTGTGCGCTGAAAAATATTCACAAAATTCTGTTGTCTCTGAGTTTGGTAAATGGCATTAAGAACAGCTGTTTGGGACTTGTATCTGTTGCAGTTGATGATACTTGATTTGTATTTCTATACCTTAAAAGAGCAAATACTCAAACCTTATGAATAAAGAAGAGAACTTTTAGAAACAGCACGAAAAAAAACTATCAAAGCCAATGGCTGCTTATTGATCTCGACTATGGGTGAAGGTCGTTTCCATATTGAAATAATAAGGTGATGAAAGTGGAAAAAAGTTCTGAACGGAGCGCACTTACTGAAAACAAGTGGCGTGCTGTCCAACCTTCTTATAGCAAGATAATTACTTCCACCATATTGTGGCTTAAAAAACCAATTTCGGCTACAATATCATGTTCGGATTAGCCTTTTCTTCAAAAACTTGCGGCAACATTATTATCATACACAGACATTTCATGTTTAGATTCCGGAATTGAGGTATTAGTAAAGGGGTTTTCTAGTACATCTATTAAAATGCTTCTTATCTTAAAGTTGCTTATTAATATCGAAAGACTAGACTTTTTCGAAGCTTTACTATTGAGTGATGTTATAGATTTTGTAGGTCAGATGTGCCCAAAATATGCCTACGGCCGCGTGGACCACAAATATAAATGAAGAAAATATACTTCAAGCAAAAACAACCACAAGAAATAGAATGAGAAACCCGATTTTAGTTTGTGTGTCTGGGTGTGTGTGCTACTTCTGCCACAATAAAGCCTTCGCTCGGAGAGAACGTGAAGAGAGAACAAATTTAAAGTTATTGTTGCTCCAGATCAGACCCGGAAAGCCATAGCTACCAGGAGCCGAAGTCAGTCGTGTTTTTACGCAAACGCGAGCCGAACTCATGATTGTATCAATCGGTGAACATTGAATTGCAAGTAAAACGGCTGTTGTCTGGAGAGAGCTTTCTTGCTCACCAACAGAAGCACACTTTTTTTCCTCTCCATTTAGCAGGCACTGCTCCAGATGCTTTGCGTGACGTGCCGACGCGCCGGCAACAACAAAACCTTCGCTCGGAAAGAAAGAGAGTAAAACAACAACGAATGTCCGGCTTGCCGAATGGGCTTGACCACCCCTGTTTATTAACTTACAAATAGTATTGAATGTTTGGAAAAAGCATTGCCTCAGCTTTGAGGTAAGTCAAATAGTCGTCGCACAAAGTCATTTTAAATCAGAAAAGATGGTAATTGTTTGAAACGTTTAGAAGGGAGCTCCTTTGCATCCATAAAGTATTTAATTTCTCCATTAAGATGTTCAACTGAGTACCAAAGCCAGGGGTGCCCACGCCCATTGCTCACG